>OX465041.1:5208266-5345766 GCA_949841015.1 Aplysina aerophoba
CAGGTGCACACATACACACATACACACGTGCACACACATACACAAGTGCACACATGTACACACATACATACGTGCACACATGCACACACATACATAAAAGCATAGTAGCTGCATAGCTGCAGAACTCATTTTAGTCTTAGCAGTCCACCTCTCACCATTTTGCATGTGGGTCTGAATGTTATTGGATAGGTCTTCCACTATATAGGAGTTAATCCCTGAAGGAGGGCGAGAAATAGTACATAGCAACACACACAGACGCAGACACGTGTATAGATACACAAAAGGAGACATAGACAAATGCACACGTGCATGCATGTACATGCATTCAATGGAGTACGTATGGTCATGCATTAATCACTAACTCTCCCTTATATCCATCCATTGCATGCACATGCAGATGGTTTGTGGGGGTCTTACCTCGCCGGGAGTCTGAGGACATGCTCTTGCTCGGTGGCTACTCCACTGGCACCTTCATGGTGAGGGAAAGCGATGCACAGCCGGGGAACTTTGCTCTGACTGTCCTGATGGAGGAGAGAAAAGTGAAACACTATCGCATCTGCTTCAATGACGAAAACGGGAGTGTCTTTATTGCTTCATCTAATACATTTGACACACTACAGCAGTTGATTGATTACTACAAGGGCATCTCTAATGCACTCTCTGCTCCAAAGCTGATGGTACCCTTCAAATATTGCAGGAAAGAAAGTGTCCCCAAGTTCAAAGGAGAGTCTACAGTCAGGGCGAACCTAGCAGAATGGGAAATTGATCCCTCCACTATAACTCTAAGCAGACACCTAGGTACTGGTCACTTTGGGGAGGTTTGGCAAGGCACTTGGAAGGGCACAGTTCCAGTCGCAGTGAAGATGCACATACAAGGAGCTTCTAAGATTGACTATTTCATGCAAGAAGCAAATGTGATGTCAAAATTGAACCACCCAGCACTTCTTTCCATGTATGGTGTGTGCTTCAGCAGTGGATTTGGAAAAGAGAAGCTTCCACTGATTGTAACAGAGTTTCTCCCTCATGGAAATTTGCTGGAGCACCTCAGAAAAGACAACGGAGAGAAGCTTAAATTGCACAACCTGCAAAAGATTGCAGCACAAGTTGCAAATGGGATGGCATACCTGGAGGAAAGAAATTACGTTCACTGTGATCTTGCTGCACGAAATGTCCTTGTGGACAATGGAGACACTATCAGAATTGCAGATTTCGGCCTTATGCTTCTCAATGATGCTTCAGACCCTCTGAACAGAGACGATGCCCCATTTGCTCTTAAATGGCTGGCACCAGAAGTCCTTACAGATGCAATTTTCACTACAAAGACGGACGTTTGGTCGTTTGGCATACTCCTCTTTGAACTGATAACATATGGAAAGGTCCCCTACTCTGGAATGACTAACAAAGAGGCGTCTTCGAAAGTTATGCGTGGCTACAGAATGGATCAACCGAGTGGTTGTCCCAATGACTTGTACCGTGTCATGCAAAACTGCTGGAAGACACAACCCCACGAGAGACCTGCTTTCAAGGAATTGACATACCAGCTTCTCTGACGTACAGCTGAACCACTGCAGGTACATACATGAGATGATAAATTTAGCTGTGCATAGTGGTTATAGTGCATGTACACCATCTTATGATCTTACCCTCGCTAACGATATATGACGTCACTCGCACGTGATTGCGATTATCGCACGGGCGTGACAACTCCCAACGAGTGGGAGTTGCCAGATTCCGAAGTCGGAGGGTGAGCATTCCTGGCGTCAAGCCTGGTGTCTTGAGGGCTGTTGTCACACACTGTCCGAAGTGTAACAGACAGAGAAAGAACCCAGCTACTGTTCTTCACCGCGACAACAACATGGGTTGTAATCAGAGCTCTGATGCTGACGCTAAAACCAAAACCAACGGTGGTCCTCGGACAAGTGTGGCTGACTCGACCGTTGTGAGCCCCCCGAACAAGCAAGACATGTCACTGCCGGATCTTCCCGACGGCGGGCAGCCACAGAGTCCCACAAAGAGTCCTCAATACGTCGCGCGGTACTCGTACGAAGCGAGAACATCGGAGGATTTGAGCTTTCGAAAGGGAGACGTGATGGAGGTGGTTGGTGGAATGGAAGGCGATTGGTGGCAGGCCAAGATGACGACTACGGGGAAGACGGGCTACATTCCCAGGAACTACGTGGCCCCTTTGGCAAGCTACGAGGCAGAAGAGTGAGTTTGCGCGACATCTCCGCCTAAAATAATTGTCTGCATTTTGCATTGGCTCTACTTTATGGTGTGAATTTTGTGAAAATAGCACCTCCGACTCGTGTTCCCGCTCGTTTATAGCACGCGCTGTACATTGGGCGCGATAACAGGCTCTAGTGTTGAGTGTTGTTCTCATGTGCTGTTGTTGTAGTGGTATCGTAGTGGTTTCTCTTTCTGTTTCCCACTGTGATGCCAGTGGTACTGTAGCTGAAATGGGATTGGTTGAAACTGGCATACTTTACATTTCACTTCATGCTATTGCCAACATGTAGTCAGTAGTGTGTGTGTGTATGTGTGTGCGTGTGCGTGGTGTAGATTTCTCAAGTATGAGTTAGTGACTTTCCTCATCATCCTGCAATTAATGATCACGTTTAACTCCTTAATTTACACTCTCAAGCACCAACTGGCTTCCCAAGTGACCACGATATGGAAGAGTGTAGTCATTATGTCAGTAGAAGTCATCTTGATTGATATCACTCAAGTACATCCTAGTACTTCCCCAGCATATGAGGGGGAGGGCAGTGTTTGGGTATTTGAGAAGATGCAGCAAGCACTGTTTTGTATTGCCTTGTGATTCAGACAAACTGGCCTGCTCCAACTAATAATACCGTGTCCCCAGGGTTGGGGTAGTGCGAGACACATTAATTAGCGACCACAAACACTCAGAGTTTGTCTCTGCCACCGTTCTCTCCACTTCTCAGCAGGTAAATGGCTCTGACAGCACAAGTTGCAGTTATAATGGGATATCTCCTTTGTCACGTATGTCTGAAGACATCAATCTTGACTGTAGATTCCTGCAGCGTTCTGTTCTGTAGGTGGAGGCCATTCAATAGTTGTAGAATGCATTTTTTGTGAAGCAGCATAGTCGTTGGTATTTTGTGTAACATTCCATGCACTTGTAGAAACTGTGGATTGACACAGTTTGACCACTGGTCCTTGATGAGCTTACAAATGTGTGAGGGACATACACGCACTCTTTGCTCAAACCAACTGCCATCAGTCTCCCTCATAATTGATTTTGGCTTCACACAGTTTTGTTTGCATTGGACTTGTGTGTGTCAGTGTACAATGATTTAGAGTCACTGAAATTTGGGAGGTTTTGTGTGATGGACTCAAATGCAGGGCCTGTGGGTGTGTGTGGGTGTATGTGTGGGTGTCCAGATTAGTTGTGTACTGTTTAGTACTAATTTATATACTGTGTCTATTGAATATAAATTCTTGCACGTGTGTAAAACTCTACTTTCACTGGAGCATTCATCAAGCCAGCCTTACACAATTGTTGTAATTGTGAATACTGCGAATCTGAAAGTGTTTCGCTATAGTCGCATGTATGCAAAGGCAGCTTGCAGAAGCCACTATGGTTGCAAGGAACCACCACTCTGAATTGGTATTTCATGGGGGGCTTCGAACACGAACTAGACTATGTGTGAGCTTGTGTGTGTGTGTGTGTGTGTGTGTGTGTGTGTGTGTGTGTGTGTGTGTGTGTGTGTGTGTGTGTGTGTGTGTGTGTGTGTGTGTGTGTGTGTGTGTGTGTGTGTGTGTGTGTGTGTGTGTGTGTGTGTGTGTGTGTGTGTGTGTGTGTGTGACATTACGGTGCATAGGCAAAGAGATCATCTTCACAAGTTCAGGGTGTGTACGTTTGTGTAAGAACAGGTGTGAGATGTTAGCATGGTGTTGTAGTGGTACATGTTTTGCGGTGAGCTCCGGTGTACAAAGTGCCCACAGTCCTCGTTTAGACACTCAGTACGATCTACTGCTAAGTCCTCAGTGGCTAGGAAGAATCATATGACCTGGCTGGGTTTTAGTGGTGGAACATACACACGCACGTTACACACATACTACATATTACAAGGAGATTATAAATGGTTTATACTGTGTATGTTTATGTATAAATGTACTGGGAATCCTTTAAGGCTGATTCACCTCTTGTTGATGTTACCACATGCCTGCCTGATGATTCATACAGGTGATGTGTTCATTTTTCCACATTTGTAGGGAGTGATTGTCACTTTGATGTATGTACAGTAACATTCAAAATGGGTAGAACAAGGCGACGTTCGAGTGTTTGAAACGATTGGCTGTCATAAGTAGAGTAGCTTAGCGATGCGATGCCATAGTTCCTATAACACAGAACAGTAGTACATACATACATACGTACGTATGTAGTTTCAGCAGCTTCGACTGACGAAGTTGCATATGTAGCTGAAAGTCACTGAAACACATATAATCAGAATCAAAGTTACTTATATTTGTGAACTAAGATAAGAACAACATACGTAATTATGCTCAGGGTTCTCTTGCGGAAATCACCAACCAAAGATTTTCTTTGAAATACCAAACCTTTCGGCAGCTTGCTGCTGCCTTCATCAGTGGTAGTGGCTTACAGAGTGTGCACGTGTTAAATGTGTGAGGGTGATAGCTGATGAGGCATGTGAGGTGAAGATAAAAATGAATATTACATGGATGTTTGTTAATTAACAGTCTGTAGCCGGACAACCCAGCCGGACAAGCTTCTTCAACAATACGTAACTATGTGTAAGTGTGCCTAGCCAAGGTTAATGACACGCATCCCAAGTCATGCCAGCAATGCCGTGACCTCTATTGTTCTTTGTCTGAGGATCATTGACTGTGCGTTGATTTTCATCCCAATCTAGTGCTCGAGCATGGTGCTGTCATCCTGTGTTTCACGACTCGCAATGACTTATTTCCTAGTCCATAGTTCACAGTAGAAGGTTGTGTTGGTTCATAACTCCTAAGCTACAGCATGTAGTCTGTAGGCATGGTAGAGATGTGATGATGTGGTTAGGCTCATGGCTATGGCTTTATATGTCAGTAGTGATTTCATGCATTTCCTGAAATGCTTGACATCACTACTGTCATAGATGTGATGTTGAATGTTAATGTGAAACCCTATAATGTGTTTGCCCTGCTGCAATTACTGTCTTTGTTACTTGTACGCCAACAGTAGTAACAGTCAGAGAACTGTTTACATGGTGTAGTGTGACTGACTTCTGTACACATTCTTAACAGTCCTGAGTGGCAAGGTGAGTCTGACATGATTGAGATTTGTTCACACTAGCCAAAAGTGATGAATGTAGCTGAGGGCTACCAAAACGTCTGGAAATTGTGAATCTTTTGGCTAGTGTGAATGATTCTCAGTCTTCTATGCGCATAAATTGTCTGTGGTGTCAAAAGTCTACATGAGGCGGGACTTGTACAAGGGTAGCCATCTTAAGGTTCATGTTGCCTTAGTGCTGTCTACATGTGTGTGTGTGTGTGTGCTTAGATGTTGGAGATCAAAAGTCATTAACATTGTAAGGTAATCCCTTTGCCGTGTTCTTTCTCTGTGTGTGTGATTTAGGTGTGATGGGAGGTGGGTGTATTTGGGTGTGGTGTGTGGACGTGTTCACTAGGTTGTGTAGTTGTGGGTGTTGGTACACGTCAACTACGTAGTGTGGCCGTTTCAACTGTGTTGGCAGTTTGTGAGAATCAACGGGTGTGGGTGTTTTCACCACATCAGCAAATCTACTAGATGAGTATGTTTGTACAACCAATTGGCATGTAAAAAATAGTGCATGAACTTCATGCCACTGCGCATTGTATAAACATGTAAAAGTGAGTTGTTCCCGGCACATGAGAAACCTGGTTGCTACAGGCTGTCTGTTCTACATTTATTTGGACATGTCCAGCACCCCAGCATTCTTAGCATATTTCTCAAGTGAGAGCCTGTGAGGGGGTGAGCTCTGGATCATGAGAAACCGCTGCAGGGTCTTTATTTGGAGTTCTTGGGCCATGACTGTCATTCTCGACCATTTAGAGTGCTGCCACTGTAGTCCAATTGTATGGGTTCACCTTCAGTTGGTTCACCTTCAGTTGCTGGTGGCATTTGTACTCCTGTGATTGCGAGCATGATTGAGCCGCTTATCTGTACCTGTCTTCTATTGGTGAAGGGCTAGGACTGTGACCTATGTCTGCACTTGCTTACTACTAGTCTGTCAGCAGTGATGATGTGTGAGTGTGTGCTTTTGTTACGACAGTGTCAACTTTTGGTTAAGGCAGTGTCAACTTTTGAATGTGCGTCAAAAGCATTGATGTAAGTTGCCTCTCAAAGAGTTTGTCTTGCACCAGTGAAGAATATGAATTTTAGCATTTGCTCAGTGGAATACGTTATAAGGAGGTTGAGGTACTGGTCTTGAAGCAGAGGTGCTTCATGTGTGGAGGAGTACACTATGGGGAAGTTGAGGGACTGGTCTCTGTAGAGAGGTGTTGTTGTAGCAGAGGTGTTTCATGTGTGATGGAGGTTGAGGGACTGGTCTCTGTAGAGAGGTGTTGTTGTAGCAGAGGTGCTTCATGTGTGATGGAGTACACTATGGGGAGGTTGAGGGACTGGTCTCTGTAGAGAGGTGCTTCATGTGTACACATAGTGTATACATGTAGAAGGTGTCTGGAGGCTAAATACAATGTAACAATGTAGTGTCTGTGGTAGATTGTGCCACCAACACGTTGAGAATGCTCGGTTGCGTTTCACTGTCTTTCACCAAAGAGTACTCCTTGCTTGCACTCTATCACAAGGTGTAGGTACCACCTGTGCCCTCTACAGACTCTGTGGGTGGGTGTGTATGTGGTGGTAACCCGATACGGTATGTACTAAATGGTTGGTGAAGTTGTGTTGTTGGGGTAACCGTTACCTAGGAAACTACATATCTTTATGTGAGGTGTTTGGGAGTAGCTGGTGATGCGTTTGTACTGTACATATGTGGGGGTATTGTATTGCGACGTACGTATGAGATGTAAGGAGTGAGACCACGTAAGCTGATAGTCGTACCCCTTCGTACTGGTGCGGACTCCTCACTCTCCTCAGGTCCAAGTGAGTAGTGCGTCTCCTAGTCAGGCTAGTCAGGCATGCTGTCCCCCACTTCCTGCCCGCCGCAGTTGCCCTGCGCGCAATTATCGCGGCGAGTAGGAAGTGGGGGGCAACACACCGAGACTACCTACGCACAGACAAGGTGATGTGACTTTTTTAACCAATCAGACCGGTAGTGCATAGCAAGTTTCCTGGAGGCAAGCATATGAAGTAGTGTATAGCTACTTTACAGGGTCTCATTTTGTATTAAAGACACTGGGTCACAAGTTTGACAATCCCCCACCCTGGCCCTTTTATGATGGCCATACGTATGTATGGTAGAGCAAGATTAGCACTAGTGTGGTGGTTGTATTGAGTTTATACTGGAATCACTTGGCATACATTCCATTGAAATGTGTATGGAGGTGGGTGCACTAGCTGATATTTTGCCTTTTTCAGAGTGAGAAATGAAGGGGTGACTGATGGTATTTTTCACACCATTAGACACCTTGGCCTTCCCATCCTCCCACTCATACCCTCCTACTCACCACATCCTCCCACCCTCTCAGCACACTCTCCCATCCTCCCTCTCAACACACCCATCCTCCCTCTCAACACACCCTCTCAACACACCCATCCTCCCTCTCAACACACCCTCTCAACACACCCATCCTCCCTCTCTCAACACACCCTCCCATTCTCCCTTTCAACACATCCTTCCGTACTCTCTCCCTCCTGACACTGTCACATTCATACGTGTACTTAGCACTCAAGTACGTTGATACTTAGTGGCATTCTTACTGAGTTCTAAACCTTCAATTAGTATTTGCCATTTTATCACTTTCGACATACGTGAAATACTGTACACTCGATTGGCCAAAATACTGCCCTCAAGTGATAACTGCCTTTGCGGTTATTGCAACACTGTTGATATAATAGGCAAAGTGATCTTGAGCACAGCACAGCAGAGTCAATAGCAGCTTGATTGCAGAACATTTCAGCCATACATCTACAAACATGTGTTGGCCTTTGTCAACTGTGTACAGAATGAACAAGTGTTTTCATGGCGTTAGCAAAGCCCTGCTGTCAGAAATGTCCTGTGATTAAGGAAGGAGTTATTTATTCGGCTATGTGTATGCTCGTGATAAATTTGCTAGTCACCTAGTTAGCTGCCTGTTTTTTTCACATTTATTTATGTATGTATGCCCCAACTAGTTGTATGTGCATAGTACGTATATAGTCTACTTTTGCCCCTCCGTTAATTAATGCACCATTTGTCTTATTGGCCTCCTACAGCTGGTTCTTTGGTGACATCCAGCGTGCCGAAGCAGAAAAATGGCTCCTCACTCCTGGCAACATTGATGGAGCATACCTAGTTCGACTGGGTATGACCCAGAAAAACACCCTCTCCCTCTCCATCCGTGATGGGGATAGTGTCAAACACTACCGCATACGACGCATGGACGAAGGTGGATTCTTCATTGCCAATCGCATTACCTTCCATAGCCTTCAGGACCTCGTGGAACATTACAAGCAGAATGCCGACGGCTTGGCTACCATGCTAACACGACCCTGCATTCGTCTCTCCGTCCCAACCACAACCTCTCTCTCCTACAAGGATGAATGGGAGATCGATCGATCAACACTGAAGTTCACAAAGAAGCTTGGGGCCGGTCAATTTGGTGAGGTGTGGGCTGGCCATTGGAATAACACAACATCTGTGGCCATAAAGACGCTCAAGCCAGGTACAATGGAGGTCAACGATTTCATCCAGGAAGCGCAAGTGATGAAGAGCCTCCATCATCCCAATCTTCTCCAGCTCTACGCCGTCTGCACAACTGAAGAGCCAATCTACATAGTCACAGAGATGATGAAACATGGAGCCCTTCTCGACTATATGCGACATAGCGAGGGCCAATACTTAAAGATGCCTCAGATGGTGGACATGAGCGCGCAAGTCGCTGCCGGCATGGCCTACCTTGAGGAGCATGCCTTTATTCATCGTGATTTGGCAGCAAGAAACATTCTGGTAGGAGACGGGAACCTTTGCAAGGTGGCCGACTTTGGACTGTCTCGGGTGATGAAAGAGGATATTTACAGTCCACGAGAGGGCACAAAGTTCCCTATCAAATGGACCGCCCCCGAGGCTGCCCTCTACAACCGCTTCACCATCAAGTCCGACGTGTGGTCCTTTGGTGTTCTCATATTTGAAATCATCACCAAGGGTGCAATGCCCTATGCAGGCATGAACAACCGACAGGTATTGGAGGCTGTAGAGAAAGGCTACCGCATGCCCGCTCCAGATGCATGCCCTGATCCTCTTTACCAGATTATGCTCACCTGTTGGAAGAGAGAACCAGAAGAGAGGCCAACGTTCGAGCATCTTAAGTTCCTCCTGGAAGACTACTTTGTCTCTGCAGCTGAGGGAGCTTACAAGCCCGTCCTCTAGGTAACAAATCTGTCTTCTAGGTGACAGACTTGTCGTCTAGGTGACAAACAAGCTATTTTCTTATTAGTGTCCATGCATCTTGTACGAACAGTCTTGTTTTATACACAGCAGATAATGCGATACAATAGAGAAGGCCAGTCAGTGTAATGTAAGTATGCACGTACCTATGTGTGTGTGTGTTTGTGTGAATTTAACACATACGTATGTACGTAGGCTGTGGCATTCGGTGTACATAATGTGCTCTGTACGTATATAGCTGTAAGTTAAGAAGTACATTATTACTATTATGCATTGCTGATCAACTGTAATTTTGAGTGTGGAGTACTAAGCGTATTATAATGATTTGTATGACTATACTGTATGCAATAATTAACTATAAGCTTCATGTGGTGCAATAAGTCATAATACAAAACAGCTACTAATTATATACACATCTTGCAGATCGATGCATGTACATACGTAATTATATGTGTAAGCACATAAGTATATTATGTAATGCCCTATATGTATATTATAATTTGTATGCTACACTGGAATTAATACATATGCTGTTGCAAGTGCACTAGATAGAAGTGGAGTGGGTTGAAGCGATATTGAGGCATATTTCACTTTCCTGTAATTCTCCTGTATGCATGCATCTTTGAACATGTTCAAACAAAGCAACAAAACAGGACTAAATACACTTATGCTTTATACATACGGACGGACGGACGGACATACACAGAGCTGTCTTATTCATACGTATACTACTTGTACTCTAATTTTGATTCTGACTTTTGTTGTCTCAAAAGTAATGTCAGAATGGAAAGGGACTGTGTGCGTGAGGCTATAAGCCCCTCCCCCTCCCATACAAACTGTACCTATGCAGTATGTACATACGTACATCATAGCTACTGCATACACTTCAGGAGGCATGCACTTCATATCATTAATTAACTGCATGGCACATAATTAATGTGTGGGGGTGGGAATCCATTCATATTATGTATTCATATTATATGGTCAATATATTGTGTATGTGCACATAACATAAAAATAAGCCGCACTGTCTCAATCCAGCTAGTGTTCAACATGTAAGCAAAGTTAAGCACCAATTACGTATGTGTGATTGTGTGTCTCTTAATTTTTACATTCAATTTTTACTATTACTCTTGTTGGTTTGGTTGGCAATAGCATCCAACACTCCCGTGACCTTGAGAACGACCACAATAATGATGAGGAGGACAATCACCACGACGACGACGATGATGGCAATGACACAAGCCAACCTCCGCGAGCATTTCTGCAGAAGATGAATGAGGAGGAAGGAGGAAGAGAAGAAAGAATGAGGGAGAAGGAGAGAGTGTGTGTGTGAATATGTGTTTGAGTGTGTTTGTGTGTGTGTTTGTGTGTGTGTTTGAGTGTGTTTATGTGTGTGTGTGTGTGCGTGTGTGTATGTGTGTGTGGGGGATCAGTTGTGCAACCTCCTCGTTTGTGGTCCCTGGGTACTGGGTTACGGCCTTGCTAATGGCATGACGTGGGTCAGTTGGGCTGGCGTCCCAATCTGTTCCATGTTCATCATTCGCTAGTGATGGTCAGAAACTATCAGCCTTCAAAACCAAGAACACTGTATGCAAGTCTAAGTCTCGTGGATTTCTTCACGCCAAGAGTAGGACTAGACTAGCTTGTTGGAACGTTCAATCTGCGGGTGCTCTTAGTTTAAAACTGCAAAATGTCATTCAATCCACGAGTGACAAGACAAGAACATTGACTTGCTGGCTCTCTCCTCGTCACGCTGGCAGGGGCATGGAACCAATCGAATCCAGTATTGCACTACTCTTCATTCAGGCTCCGACTCCTCTAACACTCATGGAGTTGCTATTGCCCTATCTCCTCGCACACGCTCTTCCTGGGAAGCAGCTGGTAGTGTGTCCAAGCCCATCAGCGATAGAATAATGTACATGCAATTGAAATCTCACTTATCGTATACAAGTGTCGTATCTGTCTATGCTCCAACCAACCCCGTATCTTCAACTTCTGAAGCCCAGAAACCGGCAGAAGATTTCTACAACCAGCTACAGTCTGTGTTGGCATCCATTCCTCCCACAGACATGGTCATTGTCCTAGGTGATTTCAATGCCAGAGTAGGAACTGACACAGGCAATGTCAATGGAAGTGGACGTCTATTAGATTTTTGTGCCACAAACAGTCTGCTCATTTCCAACGCATGGTTTTGGCACAAGTCTTTACATCAGTGTACTTGGTACCGAAATGGTGATCGTTCCAACCCTGGTCACATGATTGACTACGTGCTGCTCATAAGTGCCAAGTTTCGCTCATCCATTCTAGACACTCGTGTGTACCGAGGAGCCCAACATATTTCTGATCATGAGCTAGTTGTCTCTACCCTACGTTTCGAAATTAAAGCAGAGCGTCATCAGTGTCACCGCTCTCCTCCTCTGCAGACCAAGTACCTACCTCGTGAGGTGGTTGCATCTTTCCGTGCATCTCTTGCAGATGCCTACAACAGCCACCACACCACTCACAACAACAGTTCTCACCCTCCCGATGCTACTGATGTGTGGATCTCCTTCAAAGCAGCCGTCCAGGTTGCCAGTGACAACCTTCCACCCTTGCCGAGGAAGAAAGAGGTCGACTGGATCACAGATGAAGTGAGGAACCTCTCACAGAAGAAGACGTCAGCATGGCTGCACCTCCGGGACCTAACCAACATAGACAATGATCAGTACAAAGCCGCTATGGCAGAGTACCGCAGGTTCAGGAGGCTAACCAAGGTTGCTGCTGAGAAAGCAAGGAATGCTTGGTGGAGTGCCAGAGCAGTGGAAGCAGAGAAGAAAGCTTGGGTAGCTCAGCAGCAGGGTCGTGGTGGAAGCTTAATTAAGGAACTTAGGCTCCTGAAGAGGCAGGCTTTCAAACCATCTTCGTCCTATCTTCTCGCCAAAGATAACACAATCGTATCAAGTGACACAGGCAAGTTGCAACGTTGGGCTGAGTATTTCGCAGAGGTGTCACAAAACTGCTCAATAGGTAGTCAGGTTGACACCGATCTACTACCAGACATTGTTGCTGCAATACCATCCAACGGAGACAACTTTGCAGATGATGACGACCTGTCCCAGCCCATTACTGAAGAGGAGATACATGGAGCAATTTCACAGCTACGCGACGGCAAGGCCCCTGGTGCTGATGGCATATCAGCTGAGTTGTTGAAGTTGGGAGGAGCTGAAACCATCCACTGGCTCACCTCACTGTTCAATTCCATCTGGAGCAGTGAGTGTGTCCCCTCAGACTGGCTCAACCATCTTATCATCCCCCTTCACAAGAAGGGTAGCCACTCTGAATGCGACAACTACAGGGGCATTGCACTCTTGAGCATCCCCAGCAAGGTGCTCACCCGTGTTCTACTGAACAGGGTGATGCCACAGGCTGACGCTCTCCTGTGCGAGAACCAATGTGGTTTCCCCAAGGGCCGAGAATGCACAGACCAACTGTACTCTCTGAGGGTGTTGAGAATGCACAGACCAACTGTACTCTCTGAGGGTGTTGATGGAGAAAGCCCGTGAATACCATCGTCCTCTCCACATCTGCTTTGTCGACCTACGTAAAGCCTATGACTCTGTAGATAGACACACCCTTTTGTTGGTTCTCCAGCACTGCTACCACCTATCACCAAAGCTACTTACCATTATCAAAGCCTTACACAACTACACTTCTGCTGCTGTACGATCCTATGGCGGGATTTCTGAACCATTTTTTGTATCGGTCAGAGTCAAACAGGGTTGTGTGCTTGCCCAACCCTGTTCAACCTATACTTTGATGCCGTGATACGGCTTACCATCGCTGACAATCACTCTGGAGTTAGCTTGTCCTACCTATTGGACGCTGACCTGGTAGGCAACAGGAAGAAGTTGACATCGGATGTATCAGTGTCAGACCTTGAGTATGCTGATGACATGGCACTGATCTCTGACTCCTTACTGGAATCCCTTGACTCCACCTGCCGCCTCGTGGCCTTTCCATAAACTACAAGAAGACAAAGCTCCTCTCTGTCCTCCCGAAAGATGGCAGCCAGTCTCCATCCCCCATCCTCCTTCACCCCGGCTGTGACCCTATAGAAGTAATACCATCCTTCCAGTACCTCGGAAGTATTGTCTCCAGCGATTGATCTCCTCACACATCACCAAGGCATCTCAGTCATTTGGGGCACTCAACCGCATACTTTGGCACCAGAAGAAAATCAGGCGCGCCGCCAAGCTCAGCATCTTCAACTCTGTAGTCCTCTCCACCCTCCTGTATGGCCTAGAAACAGCCGTGCTTCTGGAGCCGCAGATAAATCGTCTACAGAGCTTCATGATGCGCTGTCTCCGTTCCATTCTTGGAGTGTCCCTATGGGACGGCCAGAGAGACACCTCCATCAGGAAGGCCGCACACATCCAGAGAGTCTCCTCGATGTTGGCCCAGAGTCGTCTACGTCTCTTGGGTCACATCATGCGCATGCCGGCGGATCGCGTACCAAGGCAACTGCTGGTGTGTGCACCGGCCCATGGTGGGCGGTCAGCAGGGGGGCAGAAGTTGCGGTGGAATGACCAGGTGTTGAGGGATCTGCAGAGCTGCAGTCTAAACGGAGAATGGAGGGCACTGACCCATGACAGAAATGAATGGAGGAACAGAGTCAGGATTGGAACATCTAATCTAAACCAGCAAAAGGAAGCAGATGAGAAGCACTGCAAAGACAAACAGAAACGCCGTCGTGAAGCAAGGCAAACAACATCCGTTCTTGCCCTTCACTGCGATGAAGTAGGTTGTGGATTCACTGCCCTGACCCAAGCCGGTCTTGTCAACCACCAGAGACAGAAGCACGGCCCATCTTCGACAGGCCATCACCGTACCAAATCTTAAACATAGCTACAGTGATCCTGGCCTGCACTATTCCTCATGGAATGAAAGCAGCAAAAGGAAGGAAGGTGTGTGTGTGTGTGTGTGTGTGTGTGTGTGTGTGTGTGTGTGTGTGTGTGTGTGTGTGTGTGTGTGTGTGTGTGTGTGTGTGTGTGTGTGTGTGTGTGACGTCATCAAGATGGCGGAGGCCACGAGGTCGCTGGAGAAGACCAGCAATTCTTTCGCTTCGTTGGACCTCCGCTCGTCCGTACCACCCTACCACCACACCCCCTGGGGACTCTCGAGCTGGCAGTCGGATTGGATCTGTCTACCCTTACAGCCTACGTATAATGGCTACGGTGGCCGATCCACCTGGAGCGCCTCGACGGCCTGTTTTACGGCCATGGCGCCCAGCTGCCACTCACCCTAGGGTTTTCAGGCGTGGGCCTGGCCAGCCCACCCTACAATAGTTTCTTGGCCTACAAAACAGGACCCAGGCTACTGCCTGGGCCCTGCCCAACGCCCTTGTTAGGGCAAGGTGTACCCAGGAGGAGGAAGAGGTGTGTGTGTGTGTGTGTGTGTGTGTGTGTGTGTGTGTGTGTGTGTGTGTGTGTGTGTGTGTGTGTGTGTGTGTTGTGTGTGTGTGTGTGTGTGTGTGTGTTTGTGTGCATGCAACAAGATTACTCCACCCAGTCCTCTGCATGTTCAAGACACCACTACTAGTCTAGTCCACATTTACATGAACGGAGGTGACCACATCACCTGACCACACACTGTATCACCTTATATTTGGATGCTCTTTGTAGGCTTTTGGTTCCCTTCTCCACTGAATTGGCAGCATTGTCCACATTGTCTTCAATAACATCTGAAACAAAACACCTTTTGATGACCACATGTGAGTAGATCATAAAGCACATCATGCAGTCTTTGATGTTTAGATGTTAATACTCCTGCTCCTTTGTGTGACTATGACAACACATAACCCTCTACCATAGTGAGGTAGCCCACCCACCGATGGTGTCGCCCTGCTCCACCACAATGTTGGCCATGTCTCGCATGATCTGGTTCAAATCTACCATATCAGTCTGGAAATGGGAAAAAAAATGGAAAGGTATCCTGATGGGCAGACACAAAAATGGGTAAACACTGCATACAGAAATGTACATATGTACGTATGTGTGTACCAAGACACCTCTCCCTCCCTCTCTCCCCTCCCTCCCATCACACCTGCAGTTGCCTCATGGCCTGGTGTCTCTCCTCCAGTTGCATTGCTTGGTCCTCTAACTGCATCACCTCCAGCATCTCAGACTCAGTGGGCTCCCTGGCAGAGGGGAGGGAAGGGGAGGGAATAGATGAAGGTAGGGGGGAGGGGAGGAGGGGAGGTAGGGGGGAGGGGGAGGGAATAGATGAAGGTAGGGGGGAGGGGAGGAGGGGAGGTAGGGGGGAGGGGAGGGAATAGATGAAGGTAGGGGGGAGGGGAGGTAGGGGGGAGGGGAGGGAAGGGGAGGGAATAGATGAAGGTAGGGGGGAGGGGAGGAGGGGAGGGGAGGAGGGGAGGTAGGGGGGAGGGGATGGGAGAGGAGAGGGAATGGGAGGAGAGGAGGGAGAGAGGTGGGGAGGAAGGGGAGGATGGAAGAGAGCATCATCGCGGATGGTGGAGATGGCAGGGCAGAGTAACGCAGTGATGCAAGTACGTACGTACGTACGCAGACATGAACACACAGAAACCTGCTCTTATGTTTGCTTTAGCGGCAATGCTTGTCACGGCCATGCACACAACACACACAGTGAGAAACGTGTTCAATTTTGTCCACCATCACATAAGTACCTCCTTCCGCCCATGAGTGGTTTCAAGTCATCCTCCTCGTCCTCTCCAAAGGGGTTGGACGCACGAGAGGTGACAGACCCAGCAGCACTGCCAAACTGAGGGGAGGAGGGAGGATTAGGAGAGGGGAGGGGTGGAGAGAGTAAATTGAGACGGGAGGGGAGAGGGCAAGAGGGGGGTGGGAAGAGAGAGAGAGGGGAAGCAGCAAGCGAAGAGCTACCTCACATATGCCACTCTACAAAGGATCACTGATTAATCACACAATGGAAGTCAGCAGTCCTGTTCGATAGTTGGATGGAGTGCTAAAAGTGAATCACTCAAGTGTGATATGATCTGGAGTTCTTGCCACAGCATACGGGTTACTCATTGAGCAAGCAACGTAGCACAGGTTTCAATAAATCAATCAAGACGTTACGGCTGCGTAGGCCTTCATCAGCTGAAAAAGTAAGGACAAATACGTCATATGTCTTACGTATTCAAACCTGCCCTACCTGCGTACATTGCTTACTCAATAAGCAACCCATTTTCTATCAGTCATGTAGCAATGAGCCCCTACACTAGTGTATTATACTTCTAGTCATCTCAAGAAAGCGAAGCAGCTGGTCCTTAAAAATTCCTGGATTGCTTTATAAAACAGTTTGGCTCTGAATTTCATGAACCACAGAGTCCGGGGTAGGATTCACTATTGACCCTGACCCTGTAGGGCAGTACCCTATGGCCCAGTGGGATGGGAGGACCACTCACCCGAGGGCGTTGCACTGCCTGTGTCTGCTGCACCTGCTGCTCCTGTAGGTCCATGGCCGTCTGTCAGGAGGGAGGACAGTGACACGGTGACATGAGTGTCAAAGTACGTACATGTGACATGACTGACCAGGGTGACACGATGACAAGAAGGACCAGTCGTGAACTCATCTTGATAATCACATACATACATACAGTATGCGCATGTACATACATGTATGTATGTACATATGTATGTATGTAGCAGAATCAAACAGAGTGAGGACAGTGACATGGTAACAGAATAACAAGATTGACTAGGATGACATGAATGACCAGGATGAGGAAGCTACATTAGTGTAAAGGGATGACATGATGACTTCAATAGACACCCCCCTACATGCAAACAGTACGTACGCATAATGAAGCCAAGAGAACATTCTCTTCCTGCACTGCTATGTACGTACACGTACATACATATACGTATATGTATGTACATATGTATGTAGTGATCATGGAACACAGTAAAGATGTGGAGTGTGCTAAGCATTAAGCATGAACACACACACATAAAGCTTGTGTACGTATGTCACATGTGCATCACATACATGTCATGTGGGGGGTGCAAGTACGCACATGAACTCCACTGAACTCACTGCGTGAAGGTTGTGAAACTTGCTTAGTGTACTTTTAAACTGCATTGCATTTCTGTCCAGCTTCATTCGATCACCCTGCAGCAGTGACAGACGGGCCACTGAGACACGGCAACACGCATGCACGCACACACACACACACACACACACACACGCGCACGCACACACGCACACACACGCACACACACACACACACACACACACACACACACACACACACACACACACACACACACACACACACACACACACACACACACACACACACACACAGTCATGTTCACTCACAAAAGCACCACAAGGTGGTGCTGAGCTGACCTGGCTTAGCTGCCCGTAAATACTTCCCTTGCGAAGCTTAGTGAGCGACTCTTGAGTGAGTTTGGCCAAATTTGCCGTGTCCGTGGACAACTGGGCTCTACAGAGGGAACGGAGACGAGGCTAGGGATTAGTGAACACACACGACGTTCATTCCATATTGAAATGTGTTACATACACTTACGCAAGTGTGCATGTAAGTACCATGTACACACACACACACACCTGTCCTGTCCTGTTTAAAAGCTGCCGTTACACGGCCACGCTTGCCCAAAAAAGGGCAGCAAGTCTCTTGATGCTTAGATTCTTCAGTGGCATTAGACTTCTGGCATACATCTATGGACTGCTAGCCCTCCTCTGCTCCTAAACCACCTCTGGCAATGTGAACACTGCTTTGCACCTCGCTGTTCACACACTGGCTTCTGTCTCTCGTCCAAACATTTGTGTCTCAGCTTGTCACTTTCTCTCCTAAAGCTTCTGCAGCATAGTTCGCAAACTACATCTCTCACCACCACTGTGGATGCCTGTGACGTTCTTGCCTCCCTAGCATTCACCAACCCCACCCGGCACAAGGCTCTCCATCCTGCTCTTGACCTACTTGCCTCGGCATACCACTCATGTTCCCCCACTTCCACATTTCTGAGGTCTTTTCTCACCACATCCCTCCATCTTTTCCTTGGGCCACATCTGGGTCGGGGCTGTGGCAGCCAGCTGAACAGCATCACCTTTGGCAGCCTGTGGTCGGGCATCCTCACTAAGTGGCCAAGCCACTCCAGTCTCCTTTTCTGCACCTTTTCACAGACAGTCTCTTCATCTCCCCATCTCCTCCTGACCTCTGCCATGGTAATGCGCTCTGACCACTGCTGTCTGTTGGAAATGCCTAAGATGGTCCTAATGCACCTGTGGTGGAATGTGTTCAGCCGTTTCTCATGTCGTCTAAGTGGGATCCAGCACTCTGCTCCATACAGGAGGACTGAGAGGACACACGCATTGTACACCCTCTTCTTGGTGGCTAGCTTCAGATCCTTGTCAAGGAAGACAGCTTTCCTGAGTGCACCAAAAGCCTTTGATGCCTGTGCCACTCTTCTGTTTACATCTGCATCCATCTTTCCAGAGCTTTGAACCAAGGATCCCAGGTATGGAAACTCCTCCACTGCTTCTACCTCCCCTCCCTCCAGCACAATGGGGGCCAGGTCCTCCTCCTCCACCAGTCCACCAGTCTGCCTGCCATGTGCTTGGTTTTGGGGATGCTGACTGTCAAGCCAAAATCACGGATGGTCTGCTGGTACACCAGTGCTGCCTTCTCTGCTCCAGGTCTCGTGGATGCAAGGATGGCACCATCGTCAGCAAACTGGCACTCAGTCACTCTCTTCTCACTTGCATTCCTGGTGTATCGTCTAAACAGCTTCCTGTCCAACTTGTACTGGATGGTCATACCCACCCCCTCATCACCTCTCACTTTCTCCAGCCATCTCTCTACAGCCAGGCAGGTGTACAAGTTGAACAAGACTGGTGCCATGCAGCAACCCTGACGTAGGCCATTTTGCACTTGGATCTCCTCAATTGTCATCCCCTCCAAACGGACTCTAGCTCTCATGCCATCGTGGAAGGATCTGATTAGTTGGATTGTCTGCTCTGGTACACCAAGCTTCTCCAGTGCCAGCCACATTGCATGTCTGGGGATGGAGTCGTAGGCCTTCTTTAGGTCAATGAATGTAAGGAAGGCTTTAGACTGGTGCTCCCATGACTTCTCCACAAACTGACGTACAGTGAAGATCATGTCCGTACAGCTTCTCCCTGCCCGAAAGCCACACTGTGACTCTGGCAGTTCATCCTCAGCCAGCTTCTGAAGCCTCTCTTGCAGGATCCTTGCTACAACCTTCCCCACTACGTCCAACAGTGAGATGCCCCTCCAGTTGTCACAGTTGGAGAGGTCACCTTTCTTGGGGATAGGCACAAGGATGGAATCGCGCCACGCACAGGGTGTACAGCCCTTCTCCCAAACATCCTTCACCAGATCCAATAGCTTGTTCACAAACTCTTCCTCACAGCGGCTTTGACCATTTCTGGCAAAATGCCTGACTCTCCACCAGCCTTCCCATTCCTCAACTTTGCCACAGCATTCATCACCTCCTCCTCTGATGGTACTTCTGTCAGCTCACTTCTTGTTGGTCTCTGTCTCACTCTACTCAACTCCTCCATGTCAAAGTCACTTTGGACGTTGAGTATTTTACTGAAGTGCCTCCTCCATCTCTCCTGCTGGGCCTCCGTTGTTGTACAGGAGTTGCCATTCTCATCCTGCACTACTGCAGACCTCACTGGCACTAGCCCTCTTCTCCCCCTCTGGATGTCCCTGATGCATTGCCACACCACTTTCCCACCGTTCCTTCCTCTCTCGGCCTCCGAAGCCTTCCGTTGGAACCAAGCATCTTTGGCTACCCTCATTGCGTGTCTAGCTGCCCTGCGAGCATCAGCATACTTCCTCTTACTTGTTTCTCTGCCATCACTGAGCCACACAGTATGCATCCTGTTCCTCTCTGCAAACAGTGGCTTCAAGTCCACTTCGCTCTCCCGGAACCAATCTGGTTGCCGCCTATCTTCATACCCTAACCACTCCTTTGCCGCATCGCACATCACTGAACTCAAAACATTCCATTTCTCTTCTACACTTTCGCCTGTGTCCCATTTCTCCTTTAGCCCTTTCCTTACACTCTCCAGAAACCTCCCTTTTGCTGTTACTGTTCCTCTGTCATCTTCACAGTCACCCTGAAGCTTTGCAACATTCCATCTCTTTACCCCTGCTCTACTACTGGTCCTCCTGAAGGACCTCACACTCTGCCCAACCATTAACTTTCCTCTTACCATACTGTGGTCTGTGTTACAATTTGCCCCTCGCTTCACACACACATCCAGGCATTTCCTCCGATGTTCCTTCTTCATTATTATGTAGTCTATACAGTGCCACTTGCGTGACTTGGGGTGCTGCCATGTCTGCTTGTAGATTCTCCTCTTTTGAAACCATGTGTTGCACACAGTTGCTTCATTTGTGGAGAGAAAAGATAACAAATCTCTGCCAGCCTCATTCAGCTCTCCATATCCATGAGGGCCCCTTTCGTACCACCATTCATCGTCATCCACTGCCCTGGACCCCACACGTGCATTAAAGTCACCAAGCATGACATAACATTCCCCTGATGGAATGGCTGAGAGAGCATCTTGGAGAAGATCAAAGAACTTGTCCTTTTCCTCTCTACTGGCAGCAAAAGTTGGTGCATAGCAGGATAATATATGCAGCCGTCCACTCTTCCCCTTACCGGTCTCCATTGTAGCCGTGACCAGTCTAGAGCTCCATGCCTTCCACTGGCTACCACCTGCCTTCCAAGCACTCACAGCAGGACCTGACATTACAATGGCTACACCCTCACCCCTCTGTCTACTTTCCCCTTCCTTTGGTATATCCCGCCCTGATGACAAAATGACACTCTTCCCAACCTTGTAGATGTTACTCCCAAACCATTTGGTCTCTTGCAGTCCAGCTACCACCACACCATACCTATCCAATTCACTTAACACCTGATCCACCTTTCTCTCGTCAACCACACTCCCGTCACCGAATCCCCTAGCTGTCTCAATCGAACCCTCTACATCCAACAAAGTCCTAACGTTCCATGAAGCCACATACCACTTCTGACTTGCTCTATGTGCACCTAATGATGGCTCACCCTGAGGGGGGTGCAATGCCTCAGCAGGGGAGCAGTCCTGGCGTGATCCAAGTGGTGCCATCGGATCGGCACCCTGTGCTTGATACCACGAGTATCCAACAACTGCAAAGTCAGCTTTAGCCAGCTAAACCGCAGTGGGAATAGCTGCCCAGGGGCCACCACGTGGAGGCGCTGACTGAAGTAGCTCTTAGAAAAGCTGACCCCCTACCCCCCCCCCTCCCACACACACACACACACACACACACACACACGTACATGTCTTGCACTGCCTTGTAGTTGAGCGTGCTCCCCTGTTGTCGGTTGATCATCCGCTCCAACGCAGACACTAGACACAACACAACATTGAGGCTCACAGTAAATGCACACTTTTTATTTTATCAAATATGCAGGTAATAATGCTCGTAAAGGCCAAGGGAAATACCACTTGAGACTTCGAGGAGGCTGGCCTTGCAGTGATACAGAGTAATGGTGGGGGAGTGTCGTGGGGGGAAGAAGGGGCTGAAGTTTACCAGTACTTCCTGTTGTAAGGTCTACGTATGTCACATGTCACACGTTGAGATACATGACAAGAGTGAGAGAGGTAGTGCGATGCTAGTCTGACGTAGCCCAGACCCTCTTCCTGCCATTTTACGTATATTGCACAATGGGCTGCCGATTACATCATAAAAATGGAGGCAGGAAGTGGGGCAGGCTACATCAGACTGTTTGTTTGCAAACTTCTCTGTCAGCTGACCAAAATGACATTGCACTGCATTGCATTGTCACAATGAGTGTGTATTGACATTCCACAATGGTGTGTATGCGAATACACATAGGCTTTCTTCAATTGTTAGTACAAACCAGATCGTGACCTTTAAATAAAAGTGTTAACCTAACACTCTTAACCGTCCACCTCTCACCATTTTGCATGAAGCTCTGAACATTATTGGATAGGTCATCCACCATATAGGAGTTACTCCCTGAAGGAGGGGGAGAAAGTATACCATGGTTACACACACACACACACATACACACCACACACACACACACACACACACACACACACACACACACACACACACACACACACACACACACACACACACACACACACACACACACACACACACACACACACACACACACACACACACACACACACACACACAGAATCAGAAGGAAAGGGAATTCGAAGGCCGGATTAAGGAAAAGGGATGAAACAAGATCAAGTTGGAGGCGTACATAAGTCCATAACAATGTACTCACTTCCAGCGGGTTCCAAGTCTCCGAAAGGATTCATGGTGGTGTTAAAGAGAGCGATAGAACACACAGAGAGAGATGCCAGGAGGGAGGTAGTGGTATCGCTGAGTCAGGATTCAAACGGCCATTTTACAAATAATATCCACACATCCGGTGTGATCCGGATACTCCCATGCAGTGTACGGATACGTGTGTTTGGCCCTTGAGTCGAGTAGGGGAGACCCATTTAAACCACTCTACTCACAGAAGGTCCAAAGGCCGCCCATTCGCCATCCGTTAGTATGTCGAAAGGTTCGTATTGCTACACGAAACCAGAGTTGGATCCTGACTAGACTAGTTTAGTGTCATTTTGGCGCCGGGATGTCTTCTAACCGGTTTAAGTTTCGGCGAAACGGTAGGTTCCTGCACACACACTTACAGCACCTATCGTACAGAAGTGAACCAATTCACGTTGAAAATGTCTCTGGGTTTCTTGTAGGCTTTACGGTCTTGGCTGTCCTGCACCCATGTTGTGTGATTGGCATTCCCGAACCAGGACTTGGGGTGTTCTTCAAAGGACGCTTTACAAATTGCCGGTTCTTCTACAACGAGCAGCAGCCCTTACCAATGAAGTTTACATGCGCAGCTTGGTGCCAATGTATGTTGCTGTATGAAGGTGAAGATGGTAGTCTGCGGAGGTACGTGGAAGTAGCAGAGGATGGAAGTGGAACCTTCACCGTGACCATCACTGAGTGCCAAGAACAGGATGAAGGCGGCAGTTTGACAGAGGACAGCACGGGCTACATATTTCACCTGGATGATGGAGGTGAGCTACATACATATAGAGAGTTCTCATGTGACGTCACAGATCACGAGCTCGCGGACGCGCGCCATTTTGGTGGGCCACGGTCGAAGAAGAAATGGTCCACTGCCTTGTTGTTGGCTGTTCTAACCAATCCGGTCGCAATATAGGTGTTTCTTTCTACCGGATTCCCAAGGTGGTCTATGGTAGAAGCCGGAAAGAAGAAGAATTGAGCAGGAAGCGAAGGGAGGGCTATTTGTCAGCTATTTCTCGAGCTGACCTGACTGCGAGCGTAATCGAGAACGGCCGAATTTGCTCGGACCATTTTCTGTCCGGTAAGCCAGCAGGTCTTTTTGATGAAACCAGTCCCAACTGGCTTCCTACTGAAAAGCTTGGCCATTCAAAGATTAGTAGGAAACGTGTTAATGCGTGTGAGGAGAGGTACGAGAGAAAGAAGGCGCGGTCTGAAAGGTTGGAAGCTGCTCAAACTACGTGTATCTCCAATTCTACTGCTGCAGACGAAGCTGACAGCAACAATGACGACAACTGTGCCGAAGGCAGTAGTGGTTGCGGCAGCCAGGATGAACAGCACATGCCGATTGTTGAACTAGAAGAAAGCCAACTAGGGATTAGTAGTGAAGTGCAGACCGAACTTACCAGCCAGCAGGTCACTCTTACTCAGCAGGAGTTGAACTCTGCTTATGAGAAGATTAGTTTGTTGGAGGCTAGAATAGCTAAATTTGAGCCATTTACTGAAGCATCTTTCCGGAATGACAAGCATGTTCAGTTCTACACAGGTCTTCCTAGCTTGGAGCTCCTGCAAACAGTCTTTGACTTTGTTCTGAAAGAAAGTAGTTCATTGCAAGCGCACGTACTATCACCCTTTCAGGAGTTTGTAGCTGCCTTGATTAAGCTGCGCTTAAACCCTCCTTTACAGGACTTGGCCTACAGATTTCAAGTTTCCTTGTCAACGATGTCCTGTATTGTACTAAAGTGGGTCACAATCATGGACATTCGTCTCCGACCACTTATTCTGTGGCCAGACCGTCAAGAACTGAGACAAACTATGCCTGAGTGCTTTCGAGCGTCGTTCAGTGAAAAGGTAGCTGTCATTATCGACTGTTTCGAGGTGTTCATTGAGCGCCCCTCAAACCTCCTTGCAAGAGCGTGTACATGGTCGTCATATAAACATCACAATACTGTCAAGCTGCTAATCGGTATCACCCCTCAAGGAGTTGTTTCTTTCATTTCACAAGCTTGGGGTGGAAGGGTGAGTGACAAATACTTGACCGAACATTGTGGAATTCTGTCAAAGTTATTGCCTGGAGACATTCTGTTAGCAGACAGGGGTTTCGACATCGCCGACTCCGTTGGAATGCAGCAAGCAAAGCTGCACCTACCTGCGTTCACTAGAGGAAAGGAGCAGCTAACAACTGTTGAGGTTGAAGAGACCCGTTCCATTGCTAATGTTCGGATTCATGTGGAAAGGGTTATTGGGTGCGTGAGACAGAAGTATACTATCTTGCAAGAAACATTACCTATAAACTATGTTTGTACGCGTAGTGGTCAAGAGTGTCCATTGATCGACCGCATTGCACGTGTATGCTGTGCCCTCTGCAACCTTTGTGACTCAGTTGTACCATTTAACTGAAACAAATGCAGTAGAATAATTATTATTACTTGACTTGTACATATTATATACATAATACATGTACAATATATATACAGTGCAAGTTACATAGTATATACCATATAGCGGAAAATTTCGCGGAAGAAAATTTCGCAATTTCGCTCGAAAACAAGCATTTTGCAACCTCGCTAAATGATTCCGCTATACGGCATATATAATGAATATATACAAAATAAATATAATAATACAATATAACTTGCAATAATGACAGAGGATGAATTACATGGCTTGGAATGATGATGAAGGGAGGGAAATTTTATCAAGAGAGGAGACAAAGAGTGAGGCCTGAAGAAGGCAGACTGATGAATTACTTCCTCCTACTAAACTGTGGCAGTTTACGACAGTCTGGGCAATACCACTTGCCCTTGGGGATCTGCTTCAGCTTCAAGCAATCAGTGTGGAACCACTCGATGGAGCACTTTGGGTTATCACAGCCAATCATCTCCGCACTACCTTCAGGTTGTTGGCAGTAGCAGTATAGGCGCACGTCACTACTTGTACTGCTTGGGGCTGGGTCAGAATCTAAGGTTGCAATTGAAGCTTGACTACTGCCTGTAGCTACCTGAGAAGAATCGGAGTTGGAAGCTTGACTACTGTCTGTAGCTGCTAGATCAGAATTGGAGGTGGAAGCTTGATTGTCGCTTATAGTTGCCGTTACAGAAGGGCCTCGGGAATTCCACCTTCCCAGTAGCTCAGGCAATAAACAAGTTTGAAAAAACTGTGTACTTTTGTCAATACAGAATTGCCACAATTGAGTATCTGGATAAATCCGTTCAATATGAATATCGGGAGCTGATCCTGGTGGAAAAGTGCACACACAGAAATCTGAATACTGAACTTGACAAACGAAAATCTGGGTCTGCACTTGAAAGTAATATGCATGCTCATGATCTAAGTGTAGAGAGTCGTTGGAGTCTGATGTTTTCAAGCAAGAACTGCTGTCTCTAGCTACGTCTTCTACTGAGTTGTGGCGATGGCAGTATGAGCACTTAATCTCTAAAGCACCTCTTCCGCAGCATGTACAGCACACTATACCATCAGGTGATGCTCCTAAATGCGTCCACTCAGGGTTTAGCACTAACCCGCTGTTGGCTACTGAAAATTTCTCATGCCTTTCTGCCATTTGTTCAGCATACCTCTCACGTGCAGCCCTTTCGTGCTCACATCCCCAGCAAGTTGCTCTAGTAGTAAACCTAAATGCTTCTGGATAACAAATCTCCTTGATTAGGCGCTGAGATGGCATTGCCAGAGAAGTACTACAGACCCTTTTCATTTTAGATGCCGTGACTCTCCCGGCTCGATATCGATACCACAGCCTGGAGTCGCTTTGTGCTCTGGTGGCTTCCTCAACATTATGGACCATCTCTTCAGAAAGCTCAATGCGAACAGACCCACAACTAGTTAACAAATCTGGATAGGAAGCTTTCGCAAGTGCCGGATTATAGAGATCTTGCAAAGATCTCGGAAAAGAGGGCAACGACGATTTGGGAATGTACCTGCCTTGAAATTCTGGAACAAGCGAAAGAATTCCTGGCCTTGAATTGCACTGACTCACTTTCTGCAGGAAGGATTTCAACTCATCTGGTTCGGGAGCAACAACATCTACGGGATGCATGGCTTTTTGGCTATCTCGACTTGAATCATTCTCAATTGCTTCATCGAGCTTCTTCTTTTTGGCCCTTGCAGATGTGAAATCAATATCTGCAACAGGCAGGTATGGTATTTCCTTCTGGAAAGCCGGAATTACCCATTGGCACTTTTGTTGCGTGCACAAGGAGGCTCCATTGATCCGTGATGACGTTTCAAGGTAGAATAGTATCGCTGCAATGTGTGTGCACACCTCTCCGAGGCCAGCCATACAGGTGCAGTGACCACAGCATACCTCTCCTGACATCTCGAGTATTATCCAGCAGCTAAGTGGAGTTTCTCGGCAACGCTGGGAGTGTCGCACCTGCAGTAAATTAGAACAGAACATACACTTCAATATATATACCTTGAATATTGCATATTGGCATCATGAGACATTACCTTCCCAGTGACAACACATTTGCCTGACACATTCCATGCTTGTACATCCTTCACCCAGCCACACGCAAACTGGTTGTATGCCTCCATGGACTTGTGGGCCTTGAATTGTTTCACTGTCACAAAGCTCGTTTGCAGGACCAAGTAGCTGACCAAGTCACTGCCATCCACGGGAGGAAGAGCACTTACAGTTGCAACAGAGTCAGCGGATTTCGTGTTTTCACTCATCGCGAACGGATCTACATTCCCAATAAGACTGATCTTCTCTTTATATCTCCCCTTGGCTTCAGGTGGAAGCGAATCGGCGTACTTTAGCAGCTTATTCATATTCGCTGCCGGTCCAGCTGCCGGCGTACACACGCGTAGCCCACCAAAATGGCCGCCAACATATCTTACGTCATTTCCGTGACGTATTACGACGTCAGTGAAAGCTCTCTATAGCGCAGGACACCATAAAAGGCTGTTTTTGTACATGTGTAGTTACTAATGACAGCGGTTCATTCAAATATCGAACCCAAAATGGCCGTAATTTCAAATCTGGAGCCACACAGTCAAAGTGCTCAGTGGGCGTGGCAATTAGACTCCGCCCCACACAATGACGTCATTAACATGTCGCCATGACAACCGCATATAATTAAAAATGGCCGTAATGTGTTAATGTCCGTATGAAGGAAGATACTGCTGTATTTCAGTGCTAGGTGAATGTGTAGTAGGCAGATGTTGAGCTTGTGGGCTTCCACCAGAGTAGTGGGTTTGCAACAGCAAAACTGGTTTACTTCCTCAGTAGTCTCAGGGTTGTGTCTATTGGGATCTTTGCAGGTAAGGTGGTCAGCGCCACCACCAAAGCCTGACTTGTGTAGTGCGCTATAAGGGGTTGCTTCAGAAAGCACAAACGTGATTGTGATAGCCTGTTGTGCTTGCTGCAGTATTATGGTGCAGTGGGTGCAGCTCCAATCATAGTTTGACGAATTCCAAGGTGTAAGAAGCCAACTATTACCAATGGCCTGTATTCATCAAAATGCGGGGAAGGTGGGTCAGGTACCGCATATAATATTATTGCAGAATCGTTTCATTTGATGTAAAATGCCTTCGCACATGAATTGTGTGGTCCCAGCTGCCCAAACAGGAAAGGTCATTGCAAGTGGGGCTTGTTTCCTAGCGAAGAAGATGTTCAGGGACGTAAGGTGTACGTCAAGCGGCGCTTATGTGGATCGACGTTGGATAAGGTTAGCTGCGGCAACACCTCACCTTCTTGCTAGTCAGTCTCGTGTCATTGGCTCACGAAGGATGTGGGAGCTCGCGCTGTGTTGAGAAAGAAGTGGCTTGCTAAAATACCAAGAGAAAACACACCTTTGACGCCCAACAGTTACATCTGTGGTATTCTTTTCCCGCTGGTCACCCACATGAAGAAAATGACAGTCCTTCCATCTTTTTCGGTAAGCCTGTTATCAGCAAACGTTACACTCGTGCCTCAAACAAGGGGGATTTTCACGTAACCACCTCTATGCTGAAGCCACATTCAGCTGCAGGTTTTAGTAGTGAAGAACACATGTCTGATGTCTGTAATGCCATGTTGACTCGTCCTATCGACCTAGAAAGTGCAAGGGAGGAGAAGGTTAAAGAACTGGAGAGTGCTATCAAGGATCGGGAGAAGGTTATAGCAGGATTGGAGACTCTGCTGTCAGAATCTCGTGCAGAGGTGGAAAAGCTTACATTTTCTGTTGCCAAACTTCGAGCTGCCCCTGCGAGTTTTTATGTTCTACACAGGTCTGTCAGTAGAATCATTTGATGACATTCTTTATCTTGTGGGCGATGCAGCTTCTTCTGTGACCTACAGTGGAGCTGTTGGTCCTGATCTTCCAAAGAAGCGTACCGGGAATCGATCACTCAGCCCTGATGCTGACCTTCTGATGACACTGATGAAACTCTGGCACAACTTTCCTGAGCTAGATTTGGCTCAGCGTTTCTCAGTCAGCCAGGCTGCAGCGTCCTGGATTTTCTCGACATTGTCTGTTTCACACTTTCAAAGCGATTAATATCTGGCCATCACAAGCTCTCATCTATATATACATACATGCCGAAAGAGTTCAAGGAAAGGTTTCCCGTTAGAAAAGCCATCAAATCCTGATGTTCAGGCTGCCACATGGTTCAACTACGTACAAGAACCGTAGTACTCTGAACTTATTAGTTTGTGTCAGTGGAGTGATAACTTTCCTCTGTATGGTGGTAGAATTTTTGACAAAGAGCTCACACAGTGGTCTAACCTTTTGTCCCTGTTAGAACCCGGTGACCCCATAATGGCAGACCGAGACTTTGATCTTGATTCACTCATGCCCCAAGGGACATACGGTATGTGACAATATAATGTTATCGTTTCGTTTCATTTTCGTTTCGCTTATACGGAAAGGTCGAATCATTTAAACGGCCGATCCGTTTTGTCTGTTTGTTTAACTGCCTTTTGGCAGAACGGAGGAGAAATGATTGAGTAGAAAACAAATGATCGCGCGGTCTGCATATATGATTAGGTGCGCCGTATAAAAGGGTAGCTTTGGAGAGGATTCATTGTTTCTGCCTTTCACAAGCGGCAAGAGATATACAGCAGGTACAAGAGACAACGAATTCTTTACTTTGCGCGAATGGGCTACAAGCCGCCGACTATCTGGCGCATGTTATGAGAGGAGGACTTGATAGCTAACCGAATGGGGATACACATGTTTTCACAGAAGCACAGGGAGACGAATAACGTCGTGAGAAGAACCGCTTCAGCCCGACCAACGAAGATGATGGCGGCTGTGAAAGCACTCGTTGAGCGGCAGATGAGGGACAACGATGAAACGACCACGGTTCAGTTGCACACTCTACTTCTACGCCATGGCCACACCATGACTCTGAAGACAGTCCTCAGGTGTCGCACTGCTCTGGGCTGGACGTTCAGATGCAGTGCCTATTGCCAGTTGATTCGCCAGCAAAATAAAGTGAAGCGTCTCCAGTGGGCACAGGAACATCTCAGTGAAGTAGCAGCAACAGTGCGCGAAGGAGCAGCTGCAACAGGGCGCAATTGTTCTTCATCGTTTTATTTTCGTGATGAATCGTTTTAAAACCGTCCGTTCATTTCGTCTAAATGGGTGGGGTGTTTCGTACAACGGAAAAGGTCGTTCTGTTTTCGTTTGTTTCGTAAAAATGTTACGATAACGTTATATTGTGATATACCATGTATTAACATACCTCCCTTCCTTGCTGGTCGAAAACAGCTTGATCATATGAAGCTCATCCAAACACAAAGAATAGCCAGTCTCTGTATCCATGTGGAACGAGCAATTGAAAGAATCAAGAACTACTACATTACAAAGTTTATTACCACATCTCTTGCCCCAATCGCTGACGAAGTGGTCTTTGTGCTTTTCTTACACTTTTTAACAACCGCTTGTATCACCATGCACATGACATCTGCATATATCACACTTTGCACTTCATTTCAATCAAGCACTGTGTACGTAATACAAGTGATTTACTGTTGTGTTCTAACAAGGTATGGGAGTATGTGAGTAAAATAAAAACTACGAAGTTTATCTATGTTTTGCATGTACGCACTGTCTGGAAGAATGCGTTCAATGTGCAGCTGTGAAGGTGAGCAAACAACAAAATCACGAAACTCTGCTTTAGTAACAAACCTGCACCTGGAACTGATGGTAATACTGATTCTTTGAACTCAGACAAAGTCCTTTGTGAGTCTTCTGCAAGCAAAATGTGCGCTTTGTAGCAGCTGCTTTCTCAAACGAGCACTCACAGCAGACAAAGGGGCACTTCACGTCAATGATGCCTAGCCTAACTATTCCATCTGGAGTGGCTCCCAACCATGGCTCGGCAACGCAAATAACAAATCCTGATTGAGACACCGTATGGTACATGGCAGAAGTTAGCGTACTACGACCGTATCCGTACTACTGTACTACATCCATGCCTATAATCGACTACGCATGTAGCCATTTATGTGTACGCACGTAGCCGTGATCAAGTACGCTCGTACCCGTATCCGTACCACACCCGTAGTGCGCTAACATTTTTCTGCCGCGTACCATATGTAAAACACCCAGACAAGACATCAAACGTGAATACGTGCCAACAGCATCTCCTTTATGTCCATAGTCGATGGCCTCAGTGTGCAGGGCTAGATGAGTTGAGGTTAAGCGTGCGAGAAGGCGAGCAGGGTCAGTTTTTGGCCTATGGCATATGATCTCCTTCGCCATAGATGCAGTGATGTGCTTAGCATGCTCATTGTACCATTGGGGTGTTAGTGATTGATGAATGGTGGACTCAAACACTTCTTCTGCTTTGGCTTTGTCAACAACCACATGTTCTTCATACCGTAGCAGGTCACCTCCCTCTGTGTCCATCCATTCACATTCAGATGGTACTGGGGCTAACTCATGTGCACTGGCATCAAGTACATCCTGATCCATACTTAATTCTGCTGAATCCAAATGTGCAGCTCTCCACTCCTCGTGCATTTGCTGCTGACGTTGAATTCTAGCCTGGCGCTCGCGAGCAGTGTGCAGTGGGTCACTTGTGACCAAGAATAGCCCGTTATGCCTGCTCTCCAGATCTTCAAGCCGGGCATGCAATCTGGCAGCAACATGTCCTCTCTCTGATAATGCTCTTGGATCTTGGTGTTCCCCAGCTTGGCGTTTGGTCTTTGAAGTTTTCCCTCTTCATTTTGACCAACTCATCACTAAGTCTCATGGGCTCTGACTTCTTCTTGTGTCCATGGCTTGTTCCATGCCTGCAGTTCATCGGTGCAGGTGACACGATCTCGAGTGCATCCTAACCGGCTGAATTCCTCCATGGTATACGGAAAGGCAGCAAGGTGTTTGCATGATGCATGTGGTGCTTTACAAGAGCACTCAGCGTACACAACTTGGGTCACACGTTTTGCATCCCCACCACTGCCCCCAACAACTTCCACTCCTAACTAAATCTGATATGGCACGGTGCTTTTCATCTCTGGTTCACAGCGAGCCTTATAGTATACAATATTGTTGCTGGCAGCCACCTGAATTGCCTTGATGAATCCTCGCTGAAATAAATGCATTGCACTGTTGTCAGAGGCTGAAGTTGCCTTGAAGTTGCTTGAGCTCCTGCCATCACCTGCTATTGTACTGAGGAAGTAGCTCAGCATTGTCTGCATGGTGAAGGTTGCGGAGAGCAAACGACCAGCGACGAGCTTCTTCCAGCCACTACTGTGGGCTTACAGTGGTGCGCGATGCTGATACTTCTACACGCGCTGGTTCAGGCCGTGCTTCTTTAAAAGCTACCACTCTACGTACAAAGCAAAGGTTAGAGATAAATAGCACGCACGAACGAGCTACCTTCGCAGCAGCATGCATCGTACTTAGCGTTCTAGGAGAGCCGCTTTCTTGCCCGAACGCTTCAGCTGATGGGGCACGCAGAACTCTCGCAGAAGGTTGTACGTCTCTAGTTGTGGGATCTGTCGACACTGCTGCCATACCTTCGAAATCGTAAACAACGTATGACCCGTGTTTCTATGCCTACCACGTACCTACGAGTTTGTCACCTTCCCCGCACAGCTGTGTCAGCATGAGCGAAAATCCGTGCCACCATTTTCAATGAATAGACACCATTATGCACACGTATGGCCATGTGACTACATACTTGCTATCCTCCTCACCACCAGTTCTATCAACAAGGACCTCTTCTTACTGATCATGGTTGTGCCCGTGCCCTCCGCTTTGTATGAACTTCTGTCTGTGCCAATTGTCAGCAAAGATATTCTTCCTTCAGATATAAGTATCTCTAAAATAAGAAACTGGATCTAGATATGGACACCAGCTTGAAAATGTCGAGCAAATATTTCGCCGTTATTGCGGCTGCCATTTTCTCATAGCAATACATGATTGATCCTGTGTAACCTTGGATACATGCATTAGCTGTAAGCGCACGTGACCTAAATGGTCTGATCTGATTGGCCTAAACTACCGTGTCTTACACTCCAAGCTGTATCTCACTTACCAAATAGATTTCGACGAATCTGAAGCCAAATTTGGAATCCTCAGTAAATTCTGCATAATAATGTGTACAGCAAATTAGAGCACCGTTCTCATGCGTGAGTCAGCGTTAGTGTAAGCTTTTCAGCCATTTATGGTGTCTTGCACTGTGTGACTTGCTCAATAGTGTACATCAATTGGAGACTACTGGATGTAGATTTGTTCTGTGAAGTAGGGGCTTGGAACACAGCGCTGCATATATGCGATAGAACTGCATCTCACTTTGTCCCCAGTTAGCGCATGAATCAGTGTAAGAAAGGACTGAGTGAGAACTGGACTCTTCATGTTGGTGACAGAAGACACTAATTTACATGTTTTTCACGAGTGTGTGTGCATGTGTTCCCATTCTACAGGGGCCACTGCCAGGCAGGTCCTCAGTGCCATCGAACGGCACTACATGTTCTTCACCAGGAAGTGGATTGAGGAATTTCTGCCATGTATTTCGCCATTTCTCAACCACCCAGAAATGGTGAAGGAGCTGTTGAAGCAATTTTCTGGTAACGATGGCCTGGTGATGTTTCTGGCTGGTATTGTGACTGACCAGGACTTCCCACATCAACATGCCGTGCTCCTGCGATATGTCTATGGTGAATAATGTTGTAGTGGTTGAGGTGTGTGTGTGTGTGTGTGTGTGTGTTGTGTGTGTGTGTGTGTGTGTGTGTGTGTGTGTGTGTGTGTGTGTGCGTGTGCGTGTGCGTGTGTGTGTGTGTGTGCATGTGCATGTGTACATATTGGTGTGTGTGTGTTATTTGTGCCTCATAATAATGTGTTCATACGTATGTACACAGTACAGTGTCATTCACACATACGTATATATATACGTATCTCTTCAGGTGATTATGAAGATGCTGTTTTGCTGAAGGCAGTGTTGGAAGTGAGGAAGGGCACAGGAGAGCTCACCATGGTATCTCAGCCTCTTCCACTGAGGGACTTTGAGTCTGGCTCAAGTTGCTCACGTACCGGTAAGCTGGCAGCTGATTAGAACGGTCTTATACACACTCTGGGTAATTGTTGTATTTGTGTATGCTGGTTATTCACAAGAGTATTGTATGCCCATAAGTTACTCCTTGTGAGTTACTCCTTGTGAGTTACTCCTTGTGAGTTACTCCTTGGTGTGGTCTTGTGTTTCCAAAACAATACCTACGTACGTACGTGCATTGACAGCACTACCATGCTGTCTAATACATGTACGTAATATTGTAATGACTGCTGTTGCTTTTGTTTACATTTGAATGCATATGCATAGATGGGACCAATTTTTTGCTATTATAGTTTTGCTTTTATATGTATGTTATATTGTTATATCCTTGGTAATTCTGTTTAATATTCTATTATAAATTCACTTACGGAAAAAGTTACTGTTGCCCCTTTTGATTTGTATCATCCATGTATTCACAGATGATAGCAGTGCCTACAGCGTCTCGTTACCCTCCGCCGATCCCGAGGCGCTTCTCAAGGCACTGAAAGGAGTGGAGTCCTTTGACTCTCCTTACTCCAGTACCACCACTGCTGCTGGAGAGGACTATACAGTAGATGATGTTGCGGAGAGTGATCCTGAGTCATCAGTGAACGAGGCGGTGGAAGGAGTTGTCCAAGTTGCTGCGACAACAGAGGAGGAAGAGAGCGTGACAGGTTAGCTCCTTGCTTACTACAATGATGTGCCCCCTGGTTACGTAGTTGAATGCTCTTTTCAGCTGCATGCTTCCATTGTCTGTGGTAGTCTGTCTGTCTACTAGGTGGTATATGTATGCATGCAGTATAGGCTTGTGTATGTATACATTGTACGTATTTTCGTAGGGGATGAAGCTGTGAGTGAGAATCAAGCAGCCTGTAACAGGGAAGTCTATGCCTTGGTAGAGAAGTATGGACGTGACATGATCATGAAAATCCTACTTGGAGGTGTGTGCTCTTGCATAACCTGGTGTATTTTGGTAGGTTCGTATGTTAACTTTATATTACTATTGACTGTGTCACCGTATGCAAATGGTACCATTCAGTGCGCACTAACATGTGTTGTTCTGCCCTGTGCACATCTACCTACGCCACTCTCATGTAGGCCGGCTCCCGGAGTGGTTGCGTCCCCCACCTACACCCACCTGTGCTCCTGTCCAATGCCAATCGGTGGAGCTATCTGGTACTGTAGAACCCTTCGCACCAGTGCAAGTGGTCGCAGGCAGTAAAGAGGATCATGAGTCCTCCAATACAGCCGAATCGGATATGTATAGGTCTTGATAGGTCGCAGGGTGTGAATATTTGAGTTATTAATTAAGCATACGTATTATACGTATTTAATAGCATCACACTACCTGCTTACATGTACCAGCCGCCGTTTCACCATCACACGCACCATCACATGCATTTTGTCAGAGTTGGTACTTTTGTAGTACACACATGTAGTTTAGTATTGTCTGCTCGCGTGTACCAACCACTAGCATGGTTTCACAATGCATTTTTTTTCACATTTGGTACTTTTGTAGTACACGCATCACCATGTAGTTTTGTATTGTTTTGTAATGGTTGATGCACTCCACATGTGTCACATTTAATGTACGTATGTAGAATGCACTGGATAATAATTTATGTGCACATGGTGTCAAACATCTGCTAGAGCGTGGTACGTCAGCTGTACATCTGTAGGACCTGAAGGGCCACACACACACTTCTTGTCTCCTTGCCCTAAGAGGGCGTAGGGCAGGACCCAGGTTACTGCCTGGGTCCTGTTTCTTAGGCCGACTGACTGTCAAATGGGTGGGCTGGCTAGGTCCACACACACACACACACACACACACACACACACACACACACACACACACACACACACACACACACACACACACACACACACACACACACACACACACACACACACACACACACACACACACACACACACACACACACACACACACACACACACACACACACACACACACACACACACACACACACACACACACACACACACACACACACACGTACACACGTACACACACACACACACGTACACACACAGAGCACCTTCACTATTATTCCTTAATTTAATGTCCTCCACTCAGTAAGGATTATCCAAGTACACGATCCAAAAGCGTATATAGTTTAGATAATGTATGATGATATGATAAGGGTTCATCGCTGTGTGAGGTATGATGATAACAGGGATCATTGAGCAGAAACACAGCAGCCACTTCATTGAAAGGATGGGACGTTTCGATCTGTAGCTCTTCTTCAGCTAAGTTTTGTAGTAGCTGAAGAAGATCTACGGATCGAAACGTCCTATCCTTTCAATGAAGTGACTGCTGTGTTTCTGCTCAATAATCCCCGATATCATCATGTATCATTCATTATAATATTATATACATACGTACATAATGTACCCACAAGTACGTGCACTTAATGACTAATCCAGCCATGCATTTCCCTCAATGTACGTACATATATACATATACGTATATATATATATTGTCTCATGGCATCAATTCGTATGTATCTTTGTTAAACTTCTTCCTCCCAGCACACTAGCTATATAATTGCCCTTACAAACCCACACAAACTGATTCATCACACTTTGGAACCCACACAAGTGACTGCCTCCAGGGTGTGCATGCATTGCATGCATGTAACTTGTACATACATTCTACAAAAGCATGTGTATATAATAGCTATACTAACTATTATAATGGTCCATTTTTCATCAATCAGTGTACCAACTCACACCAGCTACATATATACGTACCGTACCGTACCGTACGTACATGCTTGCACATATCAGTGTGCATGGTTACCTATGGCTATGGCGTTACACTTCAATATCAAGACACTGAATTATTCTGTCGCACGCACTATAACCTACAAAATATGTAAATGCTAAACAGATGTGTGTGGTGTTACCTGCTTAAGCGCACAACATAAACAAAACTCTACTGTTAATCCTACAGACAGGATATGCCCTCACTACAGCTTGGGTGATCCAGGGAGCACAATCTAATGCACACACTCTACACTACTAACTTTAATTGTGTGAAACTGTTGTAGTTGTTACTAAACGCGACTTCTACTTCAGAAGAGAATCTGTTCCTTCAGAAGGGCCAGCATCACTACCAGCCACACCAGCGGGGCGGCCATTTTGATGGCATGTCCAGGAGTAGCTGAAGACAAAGACAAAAGTCATACAGGAATACAGTGCATGACCCTCTCTATAAAGGACGCTCAGAAGTAAGGACACCTCTATAATGAGGACGCTATCTGCAGTCCCAACCACATACGTAAATTGTGTACAAATCTAGCTCAGGATTAGAGACACCTCTCTATACAGGACAGCCAGCTGGTCACAAATGGTGTCCTCTATAGAGAGGTTCCACTGTATACAGGATAGCCATTTGGGTCCCAATGGTGTCCTCTATAGAGAGGTTCCACTGTATACAGGACAGCCAGCTGGGTCCCAGTGGTGTCCCCTATAGAGAGCTTCCACTGTATACAGGACAGCCAGCTGGTCCCAATGGTGTCCTCTATAGAGAGGTACCACTGTATACAGGACAGCCAGCTGGGTCCCAATGGTGTCCTCTATAGTGAGGTTCCACTGTATGCAGGACAGCCAGTTGGGTCCCAATGGTGTCCTCTAAAGAGAGGTTCTACTTTACAGATAATGTCTCCATGCATGCACGCTATGTAGCATCTAAAACCATGAAGCAAAGATGGGGCTAGAGCAAGCAAAGGCAGGGAGGAAGAGTAGGACTCCACAGCCCTGAGTTTGCTGATATAGGTAATAGTTAGAAAGTGTACAGTAATCTGGATAATATGCCACAACTAACAAGGTCGATAAAGCTAATCTGTGGTCAGTGGACCAGATCATTAGAAGACCATGCAGGGTTGGCTCTCCAATACCGTGTGCGGCTGCTGGTAATAGTGCTTTTCTTGCTGAGAAGTGTGTATCGCCACAAAGAAAATACGTCTGTGCCAGGAGTGTCAGAAAATGTCTGTGCCAGGAGTAATTGCCTGTGTGGCAAGTGGGTGTAGTAGCACATCGATGCTTCGTTGTGAAGAGTAAAACTATTCTTCGTGCTTGATTTAGAATTGTACAAGTACAGCTCCATTACTATACAGCTTGATTGCTCAAGTTCAATGCACACAACATGTGCAGTCACAAGTTGGAAATACCGCTGCCAAGATGAAGTTAGCCTTACACTAATAGTGTGGAGTATGTGTTTGTGAAGTAGTAAACTATATGCAGTTGATGTGGTAGAGGCTCATGCTACGGGGTTGAACTGTACAGTTACTTTTAGCCATTTGTGACTGACGAAGACCCTCGAGGTCGCAACGTCTCCCTGAAATCTGTCTTTGCCACGTGAGTGCTCAAGAAAGTAACTGTACAGTACTTGTAACAGCTGTTTCAGGGTACTACAGCTTAGAAGGAAACTGACAGAAGTAAAAGGAGCAGAGACCGAGCTTGAACCCAGGACCTATGTTCTAACGCTGAGATTCATCAATCTCTCATCTCCCTTCGCCCTTATACATCGGAGTGCCCTAATGTACACTATGAGGGTTTGACAAAGTCCACCAGTGCTAGCAAGGAGGGGTGTCAATCACACCAAACACTGCATGGAACACACTGGATGCAAATGTGAGCATTCACATGTATACATTCAATTTAGGGACCGACAAAGACCTTCAAGGTCGAAACGTCTAACTGCAATTTACCCCCTTGCTACGTGACTACTTAACAATGTCTCCGTTCAGTTTAACACCGTAGCATGAGCCTCTACCACATCATTGAAATTTTTAACTGTTTTAAGTTAAGACAGTCACATGTATTGTAGATAGTTGACAGTAAAGGCAATCAGGTTCTACGTGAGCCCATCAGCAGCAGGCACTCAGGACTGGAGAGCATGAAACAACCGTACCTTCAAGGAGTTCTGAGAAGCCATAATTGATCAATTAATCACTTCTCAGAAGTCACAGTTCACAGTTACTGTGGCAAGGAAACTAGTGAAGTACGTATGTTACCAGACCTGATCCATCCCTCCCATATAAAATGATGGAATGTTATATGACAGAGTACTGATGGATGCCTAAAATAGCAACAGCCAGCGACGACAGCTAGAATGCTCTACCACAGCGATGTATTCACCATATACTATACAATACGTTGATACAGATGCACTCACCGCTTTGCTCCATGTTGATAATGTTCACAGTGTTATTGACAACTGCCATATCCATAAGTGAAGCGTTGCCATAGACATCGTAACACATGTAGCCATCTGCACCAAACTTGCCCTCAGACAATGCTTCCAGTAACATCAGTGTACCTTCGCCACAGCTTTCCCCTATACCCCGATTGTGTACATTCAGAACTACTAGCCTTGAAACTCGGGGAAACTGAAGAGCAGAAAACTCGTTCATTGCAAAGAAGCTAGTATTTTGATATGTGCCGTTCGGCCGTTCTCCCCAAGCCAGCCAAAAGACCACGCCCTCCGCCCTCTGCCCCAGCATGGCGGAGAAAGAAATCCAAAACTGTGTTGAAGGGTTGCCATCGCAAACATTCGAACAGTCTACTCCCGGCGTAGTTGCATTACCGCACCAGCATTCGTTTGGTCCGACACCGTTTACGGAAGCGGCTGACGGTTCCGTAAACGAACTGCATATCGATGGTTCTGAAAGACTGATCCCTTCCGCCAGGGGAGCTGTTCCCGACCAGAAGAGGGCTTGATTGCGGACCACAAGGATGGGAAAGACTTGGAAGTAACTTTCGTAGTCCGTTTGATTTACTGTGGATGGATCCTTTTCAGAAAAAGCCGACAAGAAAGCCTCCCAAGCTCTCATACACGTGGTGCTATTGACGCGGACGTTTCTGCAACTCTCCAGATAAAGTTCTTTAAGGTTACACTTGGGCGTGCACGATCCTTGTGACAGCCCGGTCTGAGTGGCCAGGAAGAAGCTAAGAACGACTAGCACGCCTGGGACCATGTTGCACGATAGCCTTCTTCGGAATCGACCAAGGCTGTGAGTTCCTAACTTTTAGGCACGAGCACGATGGGCTCACGTGATCATCTAATTATAATATTATTATTTTATTACCGTATGGCGGGAAATTTTGGCTTGAAGATATTTTGGCGGATTGCTGAAAATATGTCATTTGGCGGAATTTACTTTAGCGGTTGGCCAGTGCCAGTTAGCCATAATGATATTCATAGCAAAATGGCTAATCGAACGCGCTGGGAATTTAACCGGGCCGTGAGCTAGTTTCCGCTGAGTTAGGACGAAGTCGATGATTAAATGCAACTGAAAACTTAACAAATCGTTGTTACGCTTACTCTGGACTGTTTTCGTCCCGTCGATCTTTACAGTGACCGTGTGCACGTCGTTTGGATCGCCTTCCTTGCGTTGACAGACAAGCCACCTCTTTCCTTCGGTGTAAAAACTCCTTGGAGAAGCGATGTCCCCGTACGTAGCTTTCAATGGTAAACTCCATGCCGACGATTAGACTGGCGCGTCTCTAGCTGTAGCCTAGTACACTAGCTATGATTTCGCAATAATGATGACATCACACTGTGAAGTTTTTGGCGGATGAAATATTGGCAGATTGCTCTCAAAACCGCCAATCCGCCAAAATGAATTCCCCGCCAAAATTTCCGGCCATACGGTATTACTACATGTGTACATCGCATATATATATACCTCCAATGCTAGCTACACACCCTACAGGTATTATACAACGTAATAAAAGTAGTCAGGAGAGTGGAGGTTTGGATTACCAACTGGACACGTACAGTAGCTACACAGTTGCCATAAAGTACACAATGTTAAACAGAGGTACTATCTATGGCTAATTTAAATATATATAATACAAGACATGTTTGGATTTCCAGTATAAGCCTATTACAGTGAATTATACTATAAAATTATTCTGTACGATTGCAATTTTGTTGGTCTTGGTATTTAGTCACTTTGCTTTCTGTGAAGGAAGCCTTACACCATAGGGGAGCAGGGAGATGGCGCGGGTCGCGAGTGTGTTATGTATATACAGTTTTCAGCAAATCATTCTCTGGAGTAGTTGCATCTCTTACAATTGCCTCCATATCTAAGACATATAGCTAGCAGGGCTAAGGGATATATCTAGCAGTGAGGGAGTGGGCACTCACTGCTAATCACAAATGTCTCTGCGCTGGTTTTCTGCCAACTGATCATCAGAGCATGATACCCTGATACCCTGATAGGAGAGTGACATCAGATATGCATATGCATACGTATGACTAATTGTGTCAGTCTTGCAATCTTGTGGCACAGAAGATAATGTTTTTTTTAGTCAATTGTGACCTTACAGAAATCTTGGTTCACTAGGAATTCAATTTGCAAAGCACTACACATATGTACAAATGAGACATGTACAAACACCTGTGTAGTGTACATGATGGGCTGAACCTCGTTTACACAACACCTCATTGCACAAAATTTATGTGTTACCATGGCAGCAGATGTGATGTCACATGATGTACACACGACACCTTGAAACATTATTCTATCAATTCCTATTCCACAGCACTATGTACGTACAGTGAATACATCATGTCATTTCATATATAGAACCAGATTCAGTTTGGTATATAATCTATTCGATATATTGTAGCAGGCCTTTTGACCTGCTTCTTACTTAGGTGAGGCTGTACACACAATAGTGTCGGTAAATTGCCTGTAGAAAGTGGGATCAATACCACACAATTGTTAATATAAAAAGCCAAAAGGCATCAAAACAGTTCAACTTTGTCATCTACTGGACCGGATCGGTCCCCTCCTGGTGGCATCAGAGTCATACACTCCATACATGTAGTTATAAACTTGCATGCAAGAGAGTCACTCCTTCAAGAGATCTAGCGATGTTCTCATTGTGCAACCCTGCTTAACATGTGGGTCACGCATTCCCTCGATCTCTGTAGCACAGCTTGGCTCATACAATATTGGCCGGCAAGATAGTGGGTGTGACTTGTCAGTACACATGTTGCATGATTTCATACTCACACTCATCACACATACACAAACTGCTGTTTGCATTTTTTACAATATATTTTGTATAGCTACATGTGTGGCAAGGCCTGACAGTGAATAGGTAAGCACATTTAAGTTGGCTTTTTAGAGATCAATAACTAGATGATTTGTAAAACAGACCTTTCGCTACATTATGGTAGCTATGGCTGCCTTTGTCTGTTAATGATACTAGCTACAAGTGGGCGTGTAGCTAATACTTAAATAGGGATATGTTAGCTCAGATGTGAGGCACAGACGAAAAGAAAAAGGAGGGTCCACACAATACAAATGAAATACAAATGCCAACACACTGCTACCACACAGAACAAGGAAGGCAGAGGATGTCAGTCAGCTAGTCACTCTGCTAAAGGTTAGGGTCCCTTTCTCTTCTGAGAGGAGCCTAATGGCCCTGGATGTGCCAGGACTTTAGTAAGCAATGACTCAATGCATTGGGTGGAAGTTCAGCTAGCAAGCAAGGTACTCGACATAAACAACAGCACATTAAACGCCCACATGTGGGCGTACGTGGCTACACCCACTTCGAATCACGCCCCTTTGTCGTTTGTTCAAACGGCTCAAGTTGGGGCACCAAGTGTGTGTGTGTGTGTGCGTGTGCGTCTTCACATGCCTGGCAGCACCGAAATGTGTGATCATGTTCTCGTTTGTGAATTTGTTTAATACTGCTGCAATACTCACCACCTGCATGTGCTTGTCTTAATGGCATCCTTGATCTAAAGAGAGAGTTGCCACGATATTAATGTGTGTGTTGCCTGAATTTATATGCAGTCACTAATATAATTTGTGCAGCAAAACAGTGCTGACCATTACCATATAGTGTAGTTTGACATAATAAAGTGGAAGTCATGTGATGTGTACTAGTCTGGCTAGCTAGACCGTCCCATCTAATCGTCGGGCACTTAGGGCGATAAAGTGGAATGGTCTTGCTGGCTAGTCTAGATGTGTACAGTACGTATGCAGATTGCTTGTATCCAAGGCAGGGTGTTACCAGTAATTGCCTTCATTCAGGCCATGGAACTCTTCGGATCAACAAGATTGAGAATGTTGGTCGCGTCACTCAGTTTCTCAAGAGCAAGAAGGTGAACTTGGAGAACATTGGTCCCGAGAATATTGTGGACAGACGACTAAGACTGTTCTTGGGCCTGATCTGGATCATCATCTTGAGGTTTCAGGTCCAGGAATTGAGATGCAGGTTGTGTGTGTGTGTGTGTGTGTGTGTGTGTGTGTGTGTGTGTGTGATTGTTGTGCTTCCAATGTGTATGTTCTAAAGTACGTATATAAGTGTGTGTGTGTGGGAGGGGCTTTTTAATTACAAGAGCTGTGTGCGTGCGTGTGTGTGTGTATTTGTGGTGTTTGTTTGGTAGTGTGTCCTGTCCAATGCCATGCTGACCAATCGGTGGAGTTACCCACTACTGTAAGACCCTTCGCACCAGTGGAAGTGGCCGCGGGCAGTGAAGAGGATCATGAGTCCTCCAATACAGCCGAATCTGATTAGTATAGGTCTTGATAGGTCGCAGGGTGTTAAATGTTCAAGTTATTAATTAAGCATAATTTTATGTTATTGCCGAGCTGAAAGCGAGGCAAGTAATCTCGACGCGCGGTCGTCTCGCGTTTGTATATATATATCCGTCACAGTCTATTCGGGACACTTCGGTTACGCAAGCGTCACGAGGGCCCTCGATTGCGCAATTGCTCTTTAGACAATGGACCTGGAAGGACAATGCACCGGTACCGCCGCCAGTGCGCCGCCGACATCAACTCACGATGTTATTCCTTCGCCACATGCCCCTACAGCTAGCCTGTTCCAGTGGGTACGCCAGTTTCTTCCATGGCGTCGACGGGCGGCCCACTCCGCCATTTTGATGACGTAATCCGCGGCCACCTCAGTGAGGCGTAGTGCATTCTTATGTATGCCCTAGTACGTATTTAATAGCATTCACTACCTGCTCATGTGTACCAGCCGCCATTTCACCATCACACGCACCATCGCATGCATTTTGTCAGAGTTGGTACTTCTGTAGTACACACATGTAGTTTTGAATTGTTTGTAATGGTTGATGCACTCCACGTGTCACATTTTGCATATGTAAAAAGCACGAGATAATAACATATGTGCACACAGCGTCAAACGTCTGCTAGAGTGTGGTTGCCCAGGTAGGTACATCTGTAGGACCTGAAGGGATACACACACACAGTGCTTTCACTAGATTGAATTCCTCAATGTCCACCACTCACAAGGCTGACCTCCTTGGCTGATGAAGACCTTCGAGGTCGAAACGTCCCGGGTTTTACTTTTCCTGTTGCGTATTATTGCTCATAACAATTGACTTCCATACAAAATCATGTGTAGATAATAGCTACTTTAATTATAATGGTCCAGTTCATCACTCAATGTGCCAACTTGTACCAGCTACATATATACCGTACGTACATGCCTGTATGCACATGTCAGTGTGTGCATGGCTACCTATGGCGTTACACTGCAATATCAAGACACTGAATTATTCTGTCGCACGCACTATAACCTACAAAATATGTAAATGCTAAACAGATGTGTGTGGTAGCAAACATATATAGCTACCTGTTTAACTCTACTGTTAACTCTACAGACAAGATATGCCCTCACTACAGCTTGGGTGATATACAGGGAGCACAATGTAATGCACACACTCTACACTACTAACTTTATAATTGTGTGAAACTATTGTAGTTGCTACTAAACGCGACTTCTACTTCAGAAGAGAAGCTGTTCCTTTAGAAGGGCCAGAATCACTGCCAGCCACACCAGCGGGGCGGCCATTTTGATGGCATGTCCAGGAGCAGCTGAAGACAAAGACAAAAGTCATACAGGAATACAGTGCATGACCCTCTCTATAAAGGACACTCAGAATTAAGGACACCTCTATAATGGGGACACTGTCTGTAGTCCCAACCACATAGAGCTGTGTATCTACCTCTGAATTAGGGACACTTCTCCATACAGGACAGCCAGCTGGGTTCCAATGGTGTTCTCTGTAGAGAGGTTCCACTGTATACAGGACAGCCAGCTGGGTTCCAATGGTGTCCTCTATAGAGTGGTTCCACTGTATACAGGACAGCCAGCTGGGTTCCAATGGTGTCCTCTATAGAGAGGTTCTACCTTATCTTAGCTTGAACCCGGGACATATCTTCTAACGCTGAGATTCAGCTGTTGATCCCGGTCGCAATCCTTCATCCCATCGCTCTTATATCAGAGTGCCCTGAAGTACACTATGAGGGTTTGACAAAGTTCCCCAGTACTAGCAATGAGGGGTACCAATCACACCAAACACTGCATGGAACACACTGGATGCAGATGTGAGCACTCACATGTACACATTCAATTTAGGGACCGACCAAGGCCCTCAAGGTCAAAACGTCTCACTGCAATTTACCCCCTTTTTGCTACATGACTACTCAACAATGTCACCGTTCAGTTCAACGCCATAGCATGAGTCTCTACCATATCATTGAAAATGTTACTGTGGTCTGATCTTCGATTCGCTTCACCTATTACTGATATACGAGCATGTTATGCCATACTAAATGTATGCATGTATGTACATGAAAAAGGAGCAACATGTACCAAATCGTCATGGCTGCAACTGGTTCCCATTTAAAAACAGTACATGTTCACCTGGTAAGGTGTAAAAACGATGTGGAAATCATACGTAACATGACTGGGATACATCAAGCCTACATAACATGACTGGGATACATCAAGCCTACGTAACATGACTGGGATACATCAAGCCTACGTAACATGACTGGGATACATCAAGCCTACGTAACATGACTGGGATACATCAAGCCTACGTAACATGACTGGGATACATCAAGCCTACGTAACATGACTGGGATACATCAAGCCTACGTAACATGACTGGGATACATCAAGCCTACGTAACATGACTGGGATACATCAAGCCTACGTAACATGACTGGGATACATCAAGCCTACGTAACATGACTGGGATACATCAAGCCTACGTAACATGACTGGGATACATCAAGCCTACGTAACATGACTGGGATACATCAAGCCTACGTAACATGACTGGGATACATCAAGCCTACATAACATGACTGGGATACATCAAGCCTACGTAACATGACTGGGATACATCAAGCCTACGTAACATGACTGGGATACATCAAGCCTACGTAACATGACTGGGATACATCAAGCCTACGTAACATGACTGGGATACATCAAGCCTACGTAACATGACTGGGATACATCAAGCCTACGTAACATGACTGGGATACATCAAGCCTACGTAACATGACTGGGATACATCAAGCCTACGTAACATGACTGGGATACATCAAGCCTACGTAACATGACTGGGATACATCAAGCCTACGTAACATGACTGGGATACATCAAGCCTACGTAACATGACTGGGATACATCAAGCCTACGTAACATGACTGGGATACATCAAGCCTACGTAACATGACTGGGATACATCAAGCCTACGTAACATGACTGGGATACATCAAGCCTACGTAACATGACTGGGATACATCAAGCCTACGTAACATGACTGGGATACATCAAGCCTACGTAACATGACTGGGATACATCAAGCCTACGTAACATGACTGGGATACATCAAGCCTACGTAACATGACTGGGATACATCAAGCCTACGTAACATGACTGGGATACATCAAGCCTACGTAACATGACTGGGATACATCAAGCCTACGTAACATGACTGGGATACATCAAGCCTACGTAACATGACTGGGATACATCAAGCCTACGTAACATGACTGGGATACATCAAGCCTACATAACATGACTGGGATACATCAAGCCTACGTAACATGACTGGGATACATCAAGCCTACGTAACATGACTGGGATACATCAAGCCTACGTAACATGACTGGGATACATCAAGCCTACGTAACATGACTGGGATACATCAAGCCTACGTAACATGACTGGGATACATCAAGCCTACGTAACATGACTGGGATACATCAAGCCTACGTAACATGACTGGGATACATCAAGCCTACGTAACATGACTGGGATACATCAAGCCTACGTAACATGACTGGGATACATCAAGCCTACGTAACATGACTGGGATACATCAAGCCTACGTAACATGACTGGGATACATCAAGCCTACGTAACATGACTGGGATACATCAAGCCTACGTAACATGACTGGGATACATCAAGCCTACGTAACATGACTGGGATACATCAAGCCTACGTAACATGACTGGGATACATCAAGCCTACGTAACATGACTGGGATACATCAAGCCTACGTAACATGACTGGGATACATCAAGCCTCAGATTTGCATATGTATGACTAATTGTGTCAGTCTTGCAATCTTGTGGCACAGAAGATAATGATTTTTTAGTCAATTGTGACCTTACAGAAATCTTGGTTCACTAGGAATTCAATTTGCAAAGCACTACACATATGTACAAATGAGACATGTACAAACACCTGTGTAGTGTACATGATGGGCTGAACCTCGTTTACACAACACCTCATTGCACAAAATTTATGCGTTACCATGGCAGCAGATGTGATGTCACACGATGTACACATGACACCTTGAAACATTATTCTATCAATTGCTGTTCCACAACACTATGTACGTGCAGTGATACATCATGTCATTTCATATATAGAACCAGATTCAGTTTGGTATATAATCTACTCGATATATTGTTGCAGGCCTTATACCTGCTTCTTACTTAGGGGAGGCTGTACACACAATAGTGTCAGTAAATTGCCCTGTACAAAGTGGGATCAATACCACACAATTGTTAATGCAAAAAGCCAAAAGGCATCAAAACAGTTCAACTTTTCCATCCACTGGACCGGATCTGTCCTCTCCTGGTGGCATCAGAGTCACACACTCCATGCATATAGGGCGCGGAATTGGAATTCGGCCGGCATGAGAATTCGGCCACCGCGTTCCCCGGAGCCAAGCGCATCCGGGGCTTCAAAGTGGGCTGGTGTCGACGATGGGCGCCTGCCATCTCTGTCACAAATGCAGATGTTTATGGCTGCTACCATTCTCGAAAGAGGCTGCCGAGAGCCCAGTGTCCGAATTCATATGAATTCGGCCGGAGGTCATGAGAATTCGGCCACTGGCTATGTCGTAGCGGAAAGGCCTTTGTTCGAACTTTCGACGGTATGACTGCCAAGCCTCATCCATCCCCTGCCCACAGCAGTAGATCGAGGGCAGAACGTTCTACGGTGGCGCGGCAGCGTAGGGCGACACTGGGTTGGGTGGAGGGACGAGAATTCGGCCACCCTCATAATTGGCATTTAGTGCTTTATCTCTGAGTTTATAACTCGTGTGAGTGCAAACGCACCTGCTTGGTGTATGCTTCGATGCTCTTGCTCGTGCCTACTATGTTGAAGTACGCTTACAGGTCAGTATCGAAGATTTGATGTCGCGAATATTGGTTAGAATATGGCACGTGCGCAGCATACATCCCATCTTTTGCGACTCGTCGAGCAGCAGACAGTTGTTTCTCTACCTTGGCTTGGCTCGCTGCGATCTACGCGCTTCCAGCTACCTTTCGCTAATCTCAGCATAACAGTCAAGTGCCCCAGGTACGTAGCGCCACGTTTTTCGCAGGTTGGCCGTCATATAGTGCGTTTACGTAACAGTATGGCTTCAATCGCACACTGCTGACCACAAGTTTGCATAACATACACCACAACTAGCAGCAGTCTCTCATGCCCTTCAGCCCTACAGGTTCCACCGCCTATATTATATGCCACAGACATGGCATCCATGTTACCCTTTGTCCATGGTCAAGAAAGGCCATTGCAGGCACGAGTTGTGCGCTCGTCAGGGAGAAGACCCATGCTACCACCCTGCTTCCCATCCTCTGACCGCCCATCAACATACCGAGACTATAGTGCTGAAAGAATGGTGAGAGCCTTTGAGGCAGTTCAGCAAGGTGAGCTCAGTGTTCGCCGAGCTGCCGAAGAGTATGGAGTACCCAGGAGCACACTACAGGACAAGGTTGCGGGCAGGTCCGTTTTAAATGCACGAAGTGGACGGGCACTCCTAACTGCCAATGAGGAGAAACACCTAGCAGATTTCCTCATTGGCTGTGCCTCAATTGGCTATGCCAAATCCCGCAAAGATGTCCTCAGCATAGTGCAACAGATCCTCTATTCACGAGGTGTCACTGCTGAGGTAACCAAGGGTTGGTGGGACTCATTTCGTAAGAGGCACCCGAACCTAAAGCTGAGGCAAGCAGAGCCACTTGCATATGCTAGAGCCATGGCAAATGACAGAGAGGTCATAAACAAGTATTTTGACATGCTAGAGGAAACCATCCAGGAGAATGGCCTCACCAATCGGCCAGCTCAAATCTTCAACTGCGATGAGACAGGATTGCCTCTCACCCACAAGCCACCAAAGGTTATTGCGCGTGTTGGGCAAAAGCACCCTTACACAGTCACCAGCAATGAAAAAGCACAAATCACAGTCCTTGAATGTGGAAATGCAGCTGGCTACTGCATTCCTCCAATGGTTGTTTTTGACCGTAAGACACTCAAGCTTGAAATGACAACTGGGGAAGTGCCAGGCACATTTTATGGCCTATCAGAAAGCGGGTGGATGGATACTGAGCTCTTTGAAGAGTGGCTCCAGAACCACTTCCTGTTGTATGCACCACCTGCTCGACCACTTCTTCTGCTCCTTGATGGTCACACCTCACACTACCAGTTAGATGTACTACGCATTGCAGCTGCTGAAGGTGTGATCATATTCTGTCTGCCACCTCATGCAACGCACATATTGCAGCCACTAGATAATGGTGCTTTTGGTGCACTGAAGCAACACTGGAGCGAAGCATGTCATCGGTATTGCAGCAAGAATCCTGGCAAAGTTGTGAATAGATACAATTCTGTGAGGTGTTCCACTCAGCTTGGGTAGAAGGCATGGCAATGAGGAACATCATTGCAAGCTTTCGGGCGACAGGAATCTACCCACCAGCTAGGAATGTGGTCTTATCACAGATCCCTGGCAAATCGAATGATTCCCAGCCTCACCAATCTGTGCCATTTGTTCCCTTTTGTACACCTCGTCGGTTTCAAACACCATCATCTGAGGACAGTGCTCTACTTTTGGGAACACCACAGTGCAGCAGTCCTTTCAGCACAGTGCAGGTGGAGCTACCTACACACAACACAGAAGTGCCTTCTCTTCAGTTTGGGCCCACATTTTCATCTGCTGAAGTAAGGCGTTATCGGGTACGGTTGGAAGAAGGATACGACCTCCATGACAGCAGATATGCACAATGGCTATCCACATTACCAACACTTCATTGCAATAGTGCTACTGAAGACCATGGGAGTTCCAGCAAGAGTGGATTTGCACCAAAACAGCTATCAACTCTAGAAAAGATCCTCCATGTGCCCACTTCACCTGCACAGAGGAAGAGCACAAAATATGTGAAAAGTGGTCGGGTCCTCACCAGTGAGGAGTGCATGCGTGAGGCACAAGAAAAGGAGGAACGGAAGAAGCAGAAGGAGGAGGACAAGCGAAAGAAGGCAGAAGAGAGACAAAGAAAAGCAGAAGAAAGGAAGAAGAAAGCAGAGGAGAAACAAAAGGATGCAGCAGAGAAGCGAATGAAGGCAGATGGGAAACAGAAGGATGCAGCAGAGAACCGAAAGAAGGCAGATGAAAAACAGAAGGAAGCAGCACAGAAGCAAAATCAGAAGGAAGGCATGAAAAACGTCAGTAGAAAAGAAGGGAAGGGGAGAAATGAGGAAAAGGGAAGCCAAAAGGGCACAAGAACACTGAAGAACATACAGGAAGGTATGTGTCTGTGAATGTTACTACTAGCTATTGATATAAACCTTTCAAACTGCTTTGCTTCGCTGACAGGGACAGCAACAACTCAGACGGCTTGCGAGCGGATGACCTGTCATCATCCAAAGGCCAGGAGTTGGATCGAATGCAAACAGTGCGGAGGGTGGCACCATTGCCTCTGCGCTGGAGTACGAATCCAAAAGGCCTCGGTAACCCCTTCATTTGTGCCCTGTGCACATCCTAATCACAGACGCCATTTTCTTGTGTGCATGTTGACTTGTCAGTGTGTCGCTGAACTAAGTTTGCTACACACCAACGTCTAAGCGTATTTTAAAGCATGAACAAGACCATCGAAGCATACACCAAGCACTAAAGACACACAAGCATACTCTGAACTTAATTAAGACATGGGATATGCTGTGCACGTGCCATATTCTAACCAATATTCCGTGTGTACTGTGTGGCTATGCAACATCAAAATCTCCGATACTGACCTGTAAGCGTACTTCAACATAGTAGGCACGAGCAAGAGCATCGAAGCATACGCCGAGCAGGTGCGTTTGCACTCACACGAGTTATAAACTCAGAGATAAAGCACTAAATGCCAATTATGAGGGTGGCCGAATTCTCGTCCCTCCACCCAACCCAGTGTCACCCTGCGCTGCCGCGCCACCGTAGAACGCTCTGCCCTCGATCTACTGCTGTGGGCAGGGGATGGATGAGGCTTGACAGCCATGCCGTCGAAAGTTCGAACAAAGGACTTTCCGCTACGACATAGCCAGTGGCCGAATTCTCATGACCTCCGGCCGAATTCATATGAATTCGGACACTGGGCTCTCGGCAGCCTCCCTCGAGAATGGTAGCAGCCATAAACATCTGCATTTGTGACAGAGATGGCAGGCACCCGTCGTCGACACCAGCCCACTTTGAAGCCCCGGGTGCACTTGGCTCCGGGGAACGCGGTGGCCGAATTCTCATGCCGGCCGAATTCCAATTCCGCGCCCTAGCTATAAAGTTGCATGCAAAAGAGTCACTCCTCCAAGAGATGTTCTCTTTGTGCAACTCTGCTTACATGTGGGTCACGCATTCCCTTGATCTCTGTAGCACAGCTTGGCTCATACAATATTGGCCGGCAAGATAGTGGGTGTGACTTCTCGGCACACATGTTGCATGATTTCATACTCACACTCATCACATGTACACAAACAGCTGTGTTTGCATCATTTTACAGCATATTTTGTATAGCTACATGTGTGGCGAGGTCTGACTGAGAATAGGTAAGCACATTTCAGTTACGTTTTAGAGATCAGTAATTAACCAGATGATTTGTAAAACAGACCTTCACTACATTATATATAGCTATGGCTGCCTTTGTCAGTTAATAGCTAATGATACTAACTGCAAGCGGGGATGTAGCTAATAGGTAAGTAGGGATGTGAGCTCGGATGTGAGGCACAGAGGAAGACAAAAAGTAGAAAAAGAAGGGTCCACACAATACAAATGAAATACAAATGTCAACACACTGCTACCACACAGAACAAGGAAGGCATAGGATGTCAGTCAGCTAGCCACTCTGCTAATTAAGGCTAGGGTCCCTTTCTCTTCTGAGAGGAGCCTAATGGCCCTGGATGTGCCAGCACGTTAGTAAGCAATGACTCAGTGCATTGGGTGGAAGTTCAGCTATAGTCGTACAGACGCCTGGTCTGCAGCACTCGACTTAAACAACAGCACATTAAACGCCCACATGTGGGCGTACGTGGCTCCACCCACTTTGAATCACGCCCCTTTGTCGCTTGTTCAAATGGCTCAAGTTGGGGCACCAAGTGTGTGTGTGTGTGTGTGTGTGTGTGTGCGTGTGCATCTTCACATGCCTGGCAGCACCGAAATGTGTGATCATGTTCTCGTTTGTGAGTTTGTTTATTACTGCTGCAATACTCATCACCTGCATGTGCTTGTCTTACTGGCATCCTCGATTTAAAGAGAGAGTTGCCACGATATTATTGTGTGTGTTGCCTGAATTTATATGCAGTCACTAGTGATTTGTGCAGCAAAACAACTACTCACATTGTGCTGACCATTACCACATAGTGTAGTTTGACATAATAAAGTGGAAGTCATGTGATGTGTACTAGTCTGGCTAGCTAGACCGTCCCATCTAATCGTCGGGCACTTAGGGCGATAAAGTGGAATGGTCTTGCTGGCTAGTCTAGATGTGTACAGTACGTATGCAGATTGCTTGTATCCAAGGCAGGGTGTTACCAGTAATTGCCTTCATTCAGGCCATAGAACTCTTCGGATCAACAAGATTGAGAATGTTGGTCGTGTCACTCAGTTTCTCAAGAGCAAGAAGGTGAACTTGGAGAACATTGGTCCCGAGAATATTGTGGACAGACGACTAAGACTGTTCTTGGGCCTGATCTGGGTCATCATCTTGAGGTTCCAGGTCCAGGAATTGAGATGCAGGTTGTGTGTGTGTGTGTGTGTGTGTGTGTGTGTGTGTGTGTGTGTGTGTGTGTGTGTGTGTGTGTGTGTGTGTGTGATTGTTGTGCTTCCAATGTGTATGTTCTAAAGTACGTATATAAGTGTGTGTGTGTGGGAGGGGCTTTTTAATTACAAGAGCTGTGTGTGTGTGTGTATTTGTGGTGTTTGTTTGGTAGTGTGTCCTGTCCAATGCCATGCTGACCAATCGGTGGAGTTACCCAGTACTGTAAGACCCTACTCACCAGTGGAAGTGGTCGTGGGCAGTGAAGAGGATCATGAGTCCTCCAATACAGCCGAATCTGATTAGTATAGGTCTTGATAGGTCACAGGGTGTTAAATGTTCAAGTTATTAATTAAGCATAATTTTATGTGTTATACGTATTTAATAGCATTCACTACCTGCTCATGTGTACCAGCCGCCATTTCACCATCACACGCACCATCACATGCATTTTGTCAGAGTTGGTACTTCTGTAGTACACACATGTAGTTTTGAATTGTTTGTAATGGTTGATGCACTCCACGTGTCACATTTTGCGTATGTAAAAAGCACGAGATAATAACATATGTGCACACAGCATCAAACGTCTGCTAGAGTGTGGTTGCCCAGGTAGGTACATCTGTAGGACCTGAAGGGATACACACACACAGTGCTTTCACTGGATTGAATTCCTCAATGTCCACCACTCACAAGGCTGACCTCCTTGGCTGATGAAGACCTTCGAGGTCAAAACGTCCCGGGTTTTTACTTTTCCTGTTGCGTATTATTGCTCATAACAATTGACTTCCATACAAAATCATGTGTAGATAATAGCTACTTTAATTATAATGGTCCAGTTCATCACTCAATGTGCCAACTTGTACCAGCTACATATATACCGTACGTACATGCCTGCATGCACATGTCAGTGTGTGCATGGCTACCTATGGCGTTACACTTCAATATCAAGACACTGAATTATTCTGTCGCACACACTTAACCTACAAAATATGTAAATGCTAAACAGATGTGTGTGGTAGCAAACATATATAGCTACCTGTTTAACTCTACTGTTAACTCTACAGACAAGATATGCCCTCACTACAGCTTGGGTGATATACAGGGAGCACAATGTAATGCACACACTCTACACTACTAACTTTATAATTGTGTGAAACTATTGTAGTTGCTACTAAACGCGACTTCTACTTCAGAAGAGAAGCTGTTCCTTCAGAAGGGCCAGAATCACTACCAGCCACACCAGCGGGGCGGCCATTTTGATGGCATGTCCAGGAGCAGCTGAAGACAAAGACAAAAGTCATACAGGAATACAGTGCATGACCCTCTCTATAAAGGACACTGAGAAGTAAGGGCACCTCTATAATGGGGACACTGTCTGTAGTCCCAACCACATAAATTGTGTACAAATCTACCTCAGGATTAGAGGCACCTCTCTATACAGGACAGCCAGCTGGTCCCAATGGTGTCCTCTATAGAGAGGTTCCACTGTATACAGGATAGCCAGTTGGGTCCCAATGGTGTCCTCTATAGAGAGGTTCCACTGTATACAGGACAGCCAGTTGGGTCCCAGTGGTGTCCTCTATAGAGAGGTTCCACTGTATACAGGACAGCCAGTTGGGTCCCAGTGGTGTCCTCTATTGAGAGGTTCCACTGTATACAGGACAGCCAGTTGGGTCGCAATGGTGTCCTCTATAGAGAGGTTCCACTGTATACAGGACAGCCAGTTGGGTCCCAATGGTGTCCTCTATAGAGAGGTTCCACTGTATACAGGATAGCCAGTTGGGTCCCAGTGGTGTCCTCTATAGAGAGGTTCCACTATATACAGGACATGCAGCCAGTTGGGTCCCAGTGGTGTCCTCTATAGAGAGGTTCCACTGTATACAGGACAGCCAGTTGGGTCCCAATGGTGTCCTCTATACAGAGGTTCCACTGGAGAAGTAAGGGCACCTCTATAATGCGGACACTGTCTGTAGTCCCAACCACATAAATTGTGTACAAATCTACCTCAGGATTAGAGGCACCTCTCTATACAGGACAGCCAGCTGGTCCCAATGGTGTCCTCTATACAGAGGTTCCACTGTATACAGGACAGCCAGTTGGATCCCAATGGTGTCCTCTATAGAGAGGTTCCACTGTATACAGGATAGCCAGTTGGGTCCCAGTGGTGTCCTCTATAGAGAGGTTCCACTGTATACAGGACATGCAGCCAGTTGGGTCCCAGTGGTGTCCTCTATAGAGAGGTTCCACTGTATACAGGACAGCCAGTTGGGTCCCAATGGTGTCCTCTATACAGAGGTTCCACTGTATACAGGACAGCCAGTTGGGTCCCAGTGGTGTCCTCTATAGAGAGGTTCCACTGTATACAGGACAGCCAGTTGGGTCCCATGGTGTCCTCTATACAAAGGTTCCACTGTATACAGGACAGCCAGTTGGGTCCCAATGGTGTCCTCTATAGAAAGGTTCCACTGTATACAGGACAGCCAGTTGGGTCCCAATGGTGTCCTCTAAAGAGAGGTTCTACTTTACAGATAATGTCTCCATGCATGCACGCTATGTAGCATCTAAAACCATGAAGCAAAGATGGGGCTAGAGCAAGCAAAGGCAGGGAGGAAGAGTAGGACTCCACACAATAGTAGCCCTGAGTTTGCTGATATACGTAATAGTGAGAAAGTGTACAGTAATCTGGATAATATGCCACAACTATAAAGATCAATAAAAATAATCTGTGGTCAGTGGACCAGATCATTAGAAGACCAGGGTGGGCTCTCCAATACAGTGTGCGGCTGCTGGTAATAGTGCTTTCTTGCTGAAAAGTGTGTATCGCCACAAAGGAAATAGCTGTAGAAAATGTCTGTGCCAGGAGTAATTGCCTGTGTGGCAAGTGGGTGTAGTAGCACACTGATGCTTCGTTGTGAAGAGTCACGGGCTCTGGCAGACAAACATACATACCAGTTCTAATAAACAGTTCAACTTCATAGTAATACTATATTGAAGGTTTCTTGTGATTACATATGCATACCAACAATTGAATAATGTTTCAAATATGTTTGGTGGAACCTAAAGATAAATTTGCATTATATACATTTGGTAATAATTCTTATACATATCAGCAACAATCTCAGCCGTTACAAATTTAAACACTACTGATGACCAGCACTACATGGAAATGAACAAATGCAACTTACTCATGAATACAGCTTGCAAATTCATGGCCATAAGAATGAAGATGGGTCATCTGTATATAAAATCACAAATTGCATATAATTGCTCTGAATCTAATAATTTTGAATGAGTTCCATTCCTGCAGCCACTTGTTACAGGATTACAAGTGGTATAAATAGATTTCATTAAATAATGTAATTATTCTTGAATATAATTTTGTGCATTCAGTGTAATATATCACACAAACAGCATACAAAAGGATTAGACTCATGACGTCGACCTCTACTAATTTCAACTCTAACTAACTACCTCTACTACATTCAACTAATGTTTGCTCACGCTAGCTACCTATTATGGCAGCAAGAATGCAGTGTCACACAATTGTAGTAACAGTGGAAATACTATTTGTAATCATCTGCATTCAATTTTCTTTTGGTTCTTTGACGGTGTCATAGATGTTGGCGTCTCCATAAGCAGGGTTATCTTCCATAGGCACTTCTTCACCTGCTGCCTTACCACTGGGAGAGGACTTCCTGGAGTGGGTGTGAACGAGGCTTGACATCAGTGGACATGAGCTGTAGCTGTTAATTATGAGCAAAATGGTGGTCGGTTGTCAGCTAGAGGACTGTTGCTGTTCTCACACCGGTGGCTGCCTATTTGCCCATGTTGCACCCTTACAGGAAACGTTAAAAACTCTTCTATTCATATTTTATATATACATAGATACACTCAATTAAGTTGCAATGTATTGTACATTTGCACCTAGCTATATGCAAATGACTTAGGTATAAATATTTACAACAAGTTAATTATGAATACAGGTAGTTTTGGAACAGTAACACACATCACTTACGTAACTCACTTATGTTTGCTCCTCCTCAGTCGGCAAGCTCCACACACAATGCCCCCTATGAGCAGCACTCCCAGAGCTCCTGCCACCACACCACCAAGGAACAGACCAACTCCAGTGGCACTGCTGGAGTCGCTACTCACAGGCCCAGGGTTGACTCTTTCAGCTTCAACTGATTTAATTATATTGAGGAGGTGAAGGATGGGAGAATGAAAGATGGGAGAGTGGAGGGTGAGAGAATGAAGGATGGCAGAGTAAAGGGTAGAGGAGTAAAGTGTCGTGGAGTGAAGGATGGTGGAGAGAAGGGTGGGAGAATGAAACATGTATAGTGAAGAGCTGAAGCTTTTACTTTTAAGACCTCTTCAATGTACGTAAATGCAGAACCAGATCACCCCCCACCCCCCACCCCCCCCCGACCAAATATGCATCTACACATCTATCAATCATAGTCCCTGTACAAGGCAGCAAACTGTGCTCCAAGCAATTATAATGGTCCATTTTTCATCAATCAGTGTACCAACTCACACCAGCCACATACATATATAGGTACCGTACCGTACGTACATGCTTGCACATATCAGTGTGCATGGTTACCTATGGCTATGGCGTTACACTTCAATATCAAGACACTGAATTATTCTGTCGCACGCACTATAACCTACAAAATATGTAAATGCTAAACAGATGTGTGTGGTGTTACCTGTTTAAGCGCACAACATAAACAAAACTCTACTGTTAACCCTACGACAGGATATGCCCTCACTACAGCTTGGGTGATCCAGGGAGCACAATCTAATGCACACAGTCTACACTACTAACTTTAATTGTGTGAAACTGTTGTAGTTGCTACTAAACGCGACTTCTACTTCAGAAGAGAATCTGTTCCTTCAGAAGGGCCAGCATCACTACCAGCCACACCAGCGGGGCAGCCATTTTGATGGCATGTCCAGGAGTAGCTGAAGACAAAGACAAAAGTCATACAGGAATACAGTGCATGACCCTCTCTATAAAGGACACTGAGAATTAAGGACACCTCTATAATGGGGACGCTATCTGCAGTCCCAACCACATAAATTGTGTACAAATCTACCTCAGGATTAGAGACACCTCTCTATACAGGACAGCCAGCTGGTCCCAATGGTGTCCTCTATAGAGAGGTTCCACTGTATACAGGACAGCCAGTTGGGTCCCAATGGTGTCCTCTATAGAGAGGTTCCACTGTATACAGGACAGCCAGTTGGGTCCCAGTGGTGTCCTCTATAGAGAGGTTCCACTGTATACAGGACAGCCAGTTGGGTCCCAGTGGTGTCCTCTATACAGAGGTTCCACTGTATACAGGACAGCCAGTTGGGTTCCAATGGTGTCCTCTATAGAAAGGTTCCACTGTATACAGGACAGCCAGTTGGGTCCCAATGGTGTCCTCTATAGAGAGGTTCTACTTTACAGATAATGTCTCCATGCATGCACGCTATGTAGCATCTAAAACCATGAAGCAAAGATGGGGCTAGAGCAAGCAAAGGCAGGGAGGAAGAGTAGGACTCCACAGCCCTGTGTTTGCTGATATACGTAATAGTGAGAAAGTGTACAGTAATCTGGATAATATGCCACAACTAACAAGGTTGATAAAGCTAATCTGTGGTCAGTGGACCAGATCATTAGAAGACCATGCAGGGTTGGCTCTCCAATACAGTGTGCGGCTGCTGGTAATAGTGCTTTTCTTGCTGAAAAGTGTGTATCACCACAAAGAAAATAGCTGTAGAAAATGTCTGTGCCAGGAGTAATGCCTGTGTGGCAAGTGGGTGTAGCAGCACATCGATGCTTCGTTGTGAAGAGTAAAACTATTCTTCGTGCTTGATTTAGAATTGGACAAGTACAGCACAATTACTCGTATACAGCTTGATTGCTCAAGTTCAACTCGCACAACATGTGCAGTCACAAGTTGAAAATACTGCTGCCAAGATGAAGTTAGCCTTACACTAATAGTGTGGAGTATGTGTTTGTGAAGTAGTAAACTATATGCAGTTGATGTAGAGGCTCATGCTAGGGTGTTGAACTGTACAGTTACTTTTAGTCATTTGTGACTGACGAAGACCCTCGAGGTCGCAACGTCTCCCTGAAATCTGTCTTTGCTACGTGAGTGCTCAAGAAAGTAACTGTACAGTACTTGTAACAGCTGTTTCAGGGTACTACAGCTTAGAAGGAAACTGACTGGGTCCCAATGGTGTCCTCTATTGATGTAGAGGCTCATATCTTGTAACAGCTGTTTCAGGGTACTACAGCTTAGAAGGAAACTGACAGAAGTAAAAGGAGCAGAGACCGATCTTGAACCCAGCACCTATGTTCTAACGCTGAGATTCAGCTGTTGATCACATCAATCTCTCATCTCCCTTCGCCCTTATACATCGGAGTGCCCTAATGTACACGATGAGGGTTTGACAAAGTCCACGCAAGCAATGAGGGGTGCCAATTACACCAAACACTGCATGGTACACACTGGATGCAAATGTGAGCATTCACACATACACATTCAATTTAGGGACTGACAAAGACCCTCAAGGTCAAAACGTCTCACTGCAATTTACCCCCTTTTTGCTACGTGACTACTCAACAATGTCTCCGTTCAGTTTAACGCCGTAGCATGAGCCTCTACCACATCATTGAAAATATCACTGTGGTCTGATCTTCGATTCGCTTCACCTATTACTGATATATGAGCATGTTACGTCATAATAGATGTATGTATGCATGTACGTACATGAAAAAGGAGCACAATGTACCAAATTGTCAGCCTACGTAACATGACTGGGATACATCAAGCCTACGTAAGTTCCATTGCAAAAGGCACCAAAGAAACTACACAAGACAAGCAGTTTAGAGTAGAGAATAAACAATGATGGGCAAATTGATGACTGAACAGTGACGGCTGGGTGATGAATAAACAATGAAACCGAGAATGTTTAGACTGAGTGGGGTGGCAGAATTTTGACATGGAGAGTAAAATGCAAGTTGCATGCTATGAGAACAACTGTTTTAAGTTAAGACAGTTACACATATTGTAGATAGTTGACAGTAAAGGCACTCAGCTTCCACGTGAGCCCATCAGCAGCATGCACTCAGGACTGAAACAACCGTACCTTCAAGGAGTTCTGAGAAGCCATAATTGATCAATTAATCACTTCTCAGAATTCACAGTTGGCAGTTACCGTGGCAAGGAAACTAGTGAAGTACGTATGTTACCAGACCTGATCCATTCCTCCCATACAAAAGGATGGAATGTTATATGACACAGTACTGATGGATGCCTAAAATAGTAACAGCCAGCGACGACAGCTGGAATGCTCTACCACAGCGATGTATTCACCATATACTATACAATACGTTGATACAGGTGCACTCACCGCTTTGCTCCATGTTGATAATGTTCACAGTGTTATTGACAACTGCCATATCCATAAGCGAAGCGTTGCCATAGACATCGTAACACATGTAGCCATCTGCACCAAACCTGTCCTCAGACAATGCTTCCAGTAACATCAGTGTACCTTCGCCACAGCTTTCCCCTATGCCCCGATTGTGTACATTCAGAACTACTAGCCTTGAAACTCGGGGAGACTGAAGAGCAGAAAACTCGTTCATTGCAAAGAAGCTAGTATTTTGATATGTGCCGTTCGGCCGTTCTCCCCAAGCCAGCCAAAAGACCACGCCCTCCGCCCTCTGCCCCAGCATGGCGGAGAAAGAAATCCAAAACTGTGTTGAAGGGTTGCCATCGCACACATTCGAACAGTCTACTCCCGGCGTAGTTGCATTACCGCACCAGCATTCGTTTGGTCCGACACCGTTTACGGAAGCGGCTGACGGTTCCGTAAATGAACTGCATATCGATGGTTCTGAAAGACTGATCCCTTCCGCCAGGGGAGCTGTTCCCGACCAGAAGAGGGCTTGATTTCGGGCCACAAGGATGGGAAAGACTTTGAAGTAACTTTCGTAGTCGGTTTGATTTACTGTGGAAGGATCCTTTTCAGAAAAAGCCGACAAGAAAGCCTCCCAAGCTCTCATACACGTGGTGCTATTGACGCTGACGTTTCTGCAACTCTCCAGATAAAGAGCTTTAAGGGTACACTTGGGTATGCACGATCCTTGTGACAGCCCGGTCTGAGTGGCCAGGAAGAAGCTAAGAACGACAAGGACGCCTGGGACCATGTTGCACGATAGCCTTCTTCTTCGGAATCGATCAAGGCTGTGAGTTCCTAACTTTTAGGCACGAGCACGATGGGCTCACGTGATCATCTAATTATAATATTATTATTTTATTATTACTACATGTGTACATCGCATATATATTATACATACAAAGTTTATAGAAGTATGTAGTCAGGAGAGTGGAGGTTTGGATTACCAACTGGACACGTACAGTAGCTACACAGTTGCCATAAAGTACACAATGTTAAACAGAGGTGCTATCTATGGTTATATATATATACTAGCAGAGAAGCCCGCCTTTGGCGGGCTTCCCTGCTACGGCGCGTCGTCGACAGCGTTTTGGCGAAAGCGCTCTGATGCCAGTGTTTTATCAAGAGCACTTCCAGCCTCCATTTTTATGCGCGACAAAATGGCTGGAAGGGGTCTGGGCTACGTCAGACCATAGACGCACGAAGGAACAGGACTGGCAACGCGAACCGGAAGTCCATATAAATTCCCTATCTGCTATATTGTAGTAGGGTCGTACAGCTTCCGTAACCAAGGAAAGGTGTTAATGAGCGGATTTCGCGAAGGGTTCGCTTACAAATCGCCGTATATCGTTGGCCTCTTTCGGCATACCCACCGCATACCCAGCGGAAACAATACGACTACGAGTGACCTATGGCAACGTGAAACTCGCACCTCCATGAGACGCTCGTACACCGAGATCCTTCGCTCCCAAAAGGGAACGTTGCGGACGAACGAACTTGGGAGCGAAGGATTTTTCCCTGCAAGGAGTTTTCCGTAAGTCCAATGGTATGGATGCTAACTGCTATCCGTGGTGCATTGCTTAGGCAGCGATTTATCGCGGTCCTAATGCTTTTGCTGTAACAAATTTTGATCTTTATCCTGGCCCTTCTTAAGCTGCTCGCATGCCGCGCAGGAAGGATGCCACAGGAAGAGCACCTTCGTGCAACTAGGCCAAGCTGTGGTAGCAATTCCTTCCTATGGCGGCAAGAACAAGGACAATTTAGCTAGGAGGAGCTGTATCTAATAGTTTTTGCAAGTTTCTCGTTGCTAACGAAACACGTGACCTGTACGACCCTCCGGCAACTTCCGGCTCGCGTTGCCAGTCCTGTTCCTTCGTGCGTCTATGGTCAGACTATGTTCCAGCCTGTTATATATAGGCGTCTAAGCAAGAGCCGGAAGTGGGAGAAAAGTAAAAATGGCTGTCGGCCGATAATGGAAAATCAGAACTGTCACGATATCTCCACGAGAACCCTAAGGTGGGAGATTTCAACCCGCGGAGGACACTTTCTGGGATGTTAGTTGTAATTCCAGAGCGTTTGTCGTCAATTCGTGCCATAGATTTGCTGTGTTTGCGAATGGCTCTGTGTTAGGCGTCTAAGCAAGAGCCGGAAGTGGAAGGAAGATAAGTAAAAATGGCGGTCGGCCGCGAAGGAAAAACCGGAAATGTAACCATATCTCCCCAAGAACAGTAAGACGGGAGATTTTAAACCGCAGAGGACACTCTCCGGGTAGTTATTTGTAATTCCTGAGCGTTTGGAGTCAATCCGTTCCGTAGTTTTTGCGTTTACTGCGAACAAACAAACAAACATTCTCAAATATATATATAGATATATATATAATACAAGACATGTGTGGATTTCCTGTATAAGCCTATTACAGTGAATTATACTATAAAATTATTCTGTACAATTGCAATTTTGTTGGTCTGGATATTTAGTCACTTTGCTTTCTGTGAAGGAAGCCTTACACCATAGGGGAGCAGGGAGATGGCGCGGGGGAGTGTTATGTATATACAGTTTTCAGCAAATCATTCTCTGGAGTAGTTGCATCTCTTACAATTGCCTCCATATCTAAGACATATAGCTAGCAGGGCTAAGGGATATATCTAGCAGTGAGGGAGTGGGCACTCACTGCTAATCACAAATGTCCCTGCGCTGGTTTTCTGCTAACTGATCATCAGAGCATGATACCCTGATACCCTGATAGGAGAGTGACATCAGATATGCATATGCATACGTATGACTAATTGTGTCAGTCTTGCAATCTTGTGGCACAGAAGACAATGTTTTTAGTCAATGGTGACCTTACAGAAATCTTGGTTCACTAGGAATTCAATTTGCAAAGCACTACACATATGTACAAATGAGACATGTACAAACACCTGTGTAGTGTACATGATGGGCTGAACCTCATTTACACAACACCTCATTGCATAACATTTCTGCGTTACCATGGCAGCAGATGTGATGTCACATGATGTACACACGACACCTTGAAACATTATTCTATCAATTCCTATTCCACAGCACTATGTACGTACAGTGAATACATCATGTCATTTCATATATAGAACCAGATTCAGTTTGGTATATAATCTATTCGATATATTGTAGCAGGCCTTTTGACCTGCTTCTTACTTAGGTGAGGCTGTACACACAATAGTGTCGGTAAATTGCCTGTAGAAAGTGGGATCAATACCACACAATTGTTAATATAAAAAGCCAAAAGGCATCAAAACAGTTCAACTTTGTCATCTACTGGACCGGATCGGTCCCCTCCTGGTGGCATCAGAGTCATACACTCCATACATGTAGTTATAAACTTGCATGCAAGAGAGTCACTCCTTCAAGAGATCTAGCGATGTTCTCATTGTGCAACCCTGCTTAACATGTGGGTCACGCATTCCCTCGATCTCTGTAGCACAGCTTGGCTCATACAATATTGGCCGGCAAGATAGTGGGTGTGACTTGTCAGTACACATGTTGCATGATTTCATACTCACACTCATCACACATACACAAACTGCTGTTTGCATTTTTTACAATATATTTTGTATAGCTACATGTGTGGCAAGGCCTGACAGTGAATAGGTAAGCACATTTAAGTTGGCTTTTTAGAGATCAATAACTAGATGATTTGTAAAACAGACCTTTCGCTACATTATGGTAGCTATGGCTGCCTTTGTCTGTTAATGATACTAGCTACAAGTGGGCGTGTAGCTAATACTTAAATAGGGATATGTTAGCTCAGATGTGAGGCACAGACGAAAAGAAAAAGGAGGGTCCACACAATACAAATGAAATACAAATGCCAACACACTGCTACCACACAGAACAAGGAAGGCAGAGGATGTCAGTCAGCTAGTCACTCTGCTAAAGGTTAGGGTCCCTTTCTCTTCTGAGAGGAGCCTAATGGCCCTGGATGTGCCAGGACTTTAGTAAGCAATGACTCAATGCATTGGGTGGAAGTTCAGCTAGCAAGCAAGGTACTCGACATAAACAACAGCACATTAAACGCCCACATGTGGGCGTATGTGGCTACACCCACTTCGAATCACGCCCCTTTGTCGTTTGTTCAAACGGCTCAAGTTGGGGCACCAAGTGTGTGTGTGTGTGTGCGTGTGCGTCTTCACATGCCTGGCAGCACCGAAATGTGTGATCATGTTCTCGTTTGTGAATTTGTTTAATACTGCTGCAATACTCACCACCTGCATGTGCTTGTCTTAATGGCATCCTTGATCTAAAGAGAGAGTTGCCACGATATTAATGTGTGTGTTGCCTGAATTTATATGCAGTCACTAATATAATTTGTGCAGCAAAACAGTGCTGACCATTACCATATAGTGTAGTTTGACATAATAAAGTGGAAGTCATGTGATGTGTACTAGTCTGGCTAGCTAGACCGTCCCATCTAATCGTCGGGCACTTAGGGCGATAAAGTGGAATGGTCTTGCTGGCTAGTCTAGATGTGTACAGTACGTATGCAGATTGCTTGTATCCAAGGCAGGGTGTTACCAGTAATTGCCTTCATTCAGGCCATGGAACTCTTCGGATCAACAAGATTGAGAATGTTGGTCGCGTCACTCAGTTTCTCAAGAGCAAGAAGGTGAACTTGGAGAACATTGGTCCCGAGAATATTGTGGACAGACGACTAAGACTGTTCTTGGGCCTGATCTGGATCATCATCTTGAGGTTTCAGGTCCAGGAATTGAGATGCAGGTTGTGTGTGTGTGTGTGTGTGTGTGTGTGTGTGTGTGTGTGTGTGTGTGTGTGTGTGTGTGTGTGTGTGTGTGTGTGTGTGTGTGTGTGTGTGTGTGTGTGTGTGTGTGTGTGTGTGTGTGTGTGTGTGTGTGTGTGTGTGTGTGTGTGTGTGTGATTGTTGTGCTTCCAATGTGTATGTTCTAAAGTACGTATATAAGTGTGTGTGTGTGGGAGGGACTTTTTAATTACTAGAGCTGTGTGCGTGTGTGTGTGTGTGTGTGTGTGTGTGTGTGTGTGTGTGTGTGTGTGTGTGTGCATTTGTGGTGTGTTTGTTTGGTAGTGTGTCCTGTCCAATGCCATGCTGACCAATCGGTGGAGTTACCCACTACTGTAAGACCCTTCGCACCAGTGGAAGTGGCCGCGGGCAGTGAAGAGGATCATGAGTCCTCCAATACAGCCGAATCTGATTAGTATAGGTCTTGATAGGTCGCAGGGTGTTAAATGTTCAAGTTATTAATTAAGCATAATTTTATGTTATTGCCGAGCTGAAAGCGAGGCAAGTAATCTCGACGCGCGGTCGTCTTGCGTTTGTATATATATATATATATATATATATAATATATATATATCCATCACAGTCTATTCGGGACACTTCGGTTACGCAAGCGTCACGAGGGCCCTCGATTGCGCAATTGCTCTTTAGACAATGGACCTGGAAGGACAATGCACCGGTACCGCCGCCAGTGCGCCGCCGACATCAACTCACGATGTTATTCCTTCGCCACATGCCCCTACAGCTAGCCTGTTCCAGTGGGTACGCCAGTTTCTTCCATGGCGTCGACGGGCGGCCCACTCCGCCATTTTGATGACGTAATCCGCGGCCACCTCAGCGAGGCGTAGTGCATTCTTATGTATGCCCTAGTACGTATTTAATAGCATTCACTACCTGCTCATGTGTACCAGCCGCCATTTCACCATCACACGCACCATCGCATGCATTTTGTCAGAGTTGGTACTTCTGTAGTACACACATGTAGTTTTGAATTGTTTGTAATGGTTGATGCACTCCACGTGTCACATTTTGCATATGTAAAAAGCACGAGATAATAACATATGTGCACACAGCGTCAAACGTCTGCTAGAGTGTGGTTGCCCAGGTAGGTACATCTGTAGGACCTGAAGGGATACACACACACAGTGCTTTCACTAGATTGAATTCCTCAATGTCCACCACTCACAAGGCTGACCTCCTTGGCTGATGAAGACCTTCGAGGTCGAAACGTCCCGGGTTTTTACTTTTCCTGTTGCGTATTATTGCTCATAACAATTGACTTCCATACAAAATCATGTGTAGATAATAGCTACTTTAATTATAATGGTCCAGTTCATCACTCAATGTGCCAACTTGTACCAGCTACATACCGTACGTACATGCCTGTATGCACATGTCAGTGTGTGCATGGCTACCTATGGCGTTACACTGCAATATCAAGACACTGAATTATTCTGTCGCACACACTATAACGTACAAAATATGTAAATGCTAAACAGATGTGTGTGGTAGCAAACATATATAGCTACCTGTTTAACTCTACCGTTAACTCTACAGACATGATATGCCCTCACTACAGCTTGGGTGATATACAGGGAGCACAATCTAATGCACACACTCTACACTACTAACTTTATAATTGTGTGAAACTATTGTAGTTGCTACAAAACGCGACTTCTACTTCAGAAGAGAAACTGTTCCTTTAGAACGGCCAGAATCACTGCCAGCCACACCAGCGGGGCGGCCATTTTGATGGCATGTCCAGGAGCAGCTGAAGACAAAGACAAAAGTCATACAGGAATGCAGTGCATGACCCTCTCTATAAAGGACACTGAGAATTAAGGACACCTCTATAATGGGGACACTGTCTGCAATCCCAACCACATAGAGCTGTGTATCTACCTCCGAATTAGGGACACTTCTCTATACAGGACAGCCAGCTGGGTTCCAATTGTGTTCTCTGTAGAGAGGTTCCACTGTATACAGGACAGCCAGCTGGGTTCCAATGGTGTCCTCTATAGGGTGGTTCCACTGTATACAGGACAGCCAGCTGGGTTCCAATGGTGTCCTCTATAGAGAGGTTCTACCTTATCTTAGCTTGAACCCGGGACATATCTTCTAACGCTGAGATTCAGCTGTTGATCCCGGTCGCAATCCCTCATCTCCCATCGCTCTTATATCAGAGTGCCCTGAAGTACACTATGATGGTTTGACAAAGTTCCCCAGTACTAGCAATGAGGGGTACCAATCACACCAAACACTGCATGGAACACACTGGATGCAAATGTGAGCACTCACATGTACACATTCAATTTAGGGACCGACCAAGGCCCTCAAGGTCAAAATGTCTCACTGCAATTTACCCCCTTTTTGCTATGTGACTACTCAACAATGTCACCGTTCAGTTCAACGCCGTAGCATGAGTCTCTACCATATCATTGAAAATGTTACTGTGGTCTGATCTTCGATTCGCTTCACCTATTACTGATATACGAGCATGTTATGCCATACTAAATGTATGCATGTATGTACATGAAAAAGGAGCAACATGTACCAAATCGTCATGGCTGCAACTGGTTCCCATTTAAAAACAGTACATGTTCGCCTGGTAAGGTGTAAAAACGATGTGGAAATCATACGTAACATGACTGGGATACATCAAGCCTACGTAACATGACTGGGATACATCAAGCTTACGTAACATGACTGGGATACATCAAGCCTACGTAACATGACTGGGATACATCAAGCCTACGTAACATGACTGGGATACATCAAGCCTATGTATCACTACTGGGATACATCAAGCCTACGTAACATGACTGGGATACATCAAGCCTACGTAACATGACTGGGATACATCAAGCCTACGTAAGTTCCATTTCAAAAGGCACCAAAGAAACTATACAAGACAAGCAGTGGAGAGTGGAGAATAAACAATGATGGACCGATTAATGACTGAACTGTGACGGCTGGGTGATGAATAGAGCATGTTTAGACTGAGTGTGGTGGGGTGGTGGAATTTTGACATGGAGAGTGAAATGGAAGTTGCACGCTATGAGAACAACTCTTTTTAAGTTGACAGTTACACGTATTGTAGATAGTTGACAGTAAAGAAGCACTCAGCTTCCACGTGAGCCCATCAGCAGGCACTCATGACTGCAGAGCATGAAACAACGTATATATCTTCAAGGAGTTCTGAGAAGCCATAATTGATCAATTAGTCACTTCTCAGAACTCAGAGTTCACAGTTACTGTGGCAATGAAACTAGTGAAGTACGTATGTTACCAGACCAGATCCATCCCTCCCCATATAAAGGATTGAATGTTACATGACAGAGTACTGATGGATGCCCATTGCCTAAAACAGTAACAGCCAGTGACAGCTGGAATGCTCTACCATAGGGAAGTTTTCACCATACATACAATACGTTGATACAGGTGCACTCACCGCTTTGCTCCATGTTGATAATGTTCACAATGTTACGGACAACTGCCATATCCATAAGCGAAGCATTGCCATAGACATCGTAACACATGTAGCCATCTGCACCAAACTTTGCCTCGGACAGTGCGTCCAATATCCTCAATGTACCTTCGCCACAGCTTTCCCCTATACCCTGATTGTGTACATTCAGAACTACTAGCCTTGAAACCCGGGGAGACTCCAGAGCAGATAACTCATTCACTGCAAAGAAGCTATTATTTTGGTATGTGCCGCCCGCCCGTTCTCCCCAAGCCAGCCAAAAGACCACGCCCTCCGCCCTCTGTCCCAGCATGGTGGAGAAAGACACCCAAAACTGTGTTACAGGGACGCCATTGCACTCATTCGCACAGTCTATTCCGGGGAAATTTGCATTACCGCACCAGCATTCGTTTTCTTCTCCAACGCCACTGACGGAAGCGGCTGACGGTTCCGTAAAGGAGCTGCATATCGACGGGTCTATAGAACTGATCCCTTGCGCCAAGGCAAATGTTCCCGACCAGAAGAGGGCATGATTGCGGACCACAAGGATGGGGAGGACTTGGAAGTAACTGTCGTAGTTCTCTTGTGTTACTGTGGAAGGATTTGCATATGTATGACTAATTGTGTCAGTCTTGCAATCTTGTGGCACAGAAGATAATGATTTTTTAGTCAATTGTGACCTTACAGAAATCTTGGTTCACTAGGAATTCAATTTGCAAAACACTACACATATGTACAAATGAGACATGTACAAACACCTGTGTAGTGTACATGATGGGCTGAACCTCATTTACACAACACCTCATTGCATAAAATTTCTGCGTTACCATGGCAGCAGATGTGATGTCACATGATGTACACATGACACCTTGAAACATTCCACAGCAAAAAGCCAAAAGGCATCAAAACAGTTCAACTTTGTCATCTACTGGACCGGATAGGTCCCCTCCTGGTGGCATCAGAGTCACACACTCCATGCATGTAGCTATACACTTGCATGCAAGAGAGTCACTCCTTCAAGAGATCTAGCGATGTTCTCATTGTGTGACTCTGCTTAACATGTGGGTCACGCATTCCCTCGATCTCAATAGCACAGCTTGACTCATACAATATTGGCCAGCAAGATAGTGGGTGTGACTTGCCAGTACACATGTTGCGTGATTTCATACTCACACTCATCACACATACACAAACTGCTGTTTGCATCTTTTTACAAGATATTTTGTATAGCTACATGTGTGGCAAGGCCTGACAGTGAATAGGTAAGCACATTTAAGTTGGCTTTTTAGAGATCAATAACTAGATGATTTGTAAAACAGACCTTTCGCTACATTATGGTAGCTATGGCTGCCTTTGTCTGTTAATGATACTAGCTACAAGTGGGTGTGTAGCTAATACTTAAATATATAGGGATATGTTAGCTCAGATGTGAGGCACAGACGAAAAGAAAAAGGAGGGTCCACACAATACAATGAAATACAAATGCCAACACACTGCTACTGCTATATTATATGGCTGTTTTTGTAGGTTAATGATTCTAGCTGCAAGCGGGGGTGTAGCTAATAGCTAAATAGGGATGTGAGCTCGGATGTGAGGCACAGAAGAAGACTAAAAGCAGAAAAAGGAGGGTCCACACAATACAAATGAAATACAAGTGCCAACACACTGCTACCACACAGAACAAGGAAGGCAGAGGATGTCAGTCAGCTAGTCACTCTGCTAAAGGCTAGAGCCCCTTTCCCTTCTGAGAGGAGCCTAATGGCCCTGGATGTGCCAGCACGCTAGTAAGCAATGACTCAGTGCATTGGGTGGAAGTTCAGCTAGCAAGCAAGGCACTCGACATAAACAACAGCACATTAAACGCCCACATGTGGGCGTACGTGGCTACACCCACTTCGAATCACGCCCCTTTGTCGTTTGTTCAAACGGCTCAAGTTGGGGTACCAAGTGTGTGTGTGTGTGTGCGTGTGCGTCTTCACATGCCTGGCAGCACCGAAATGTGTGATCATGTTCTCGTTTGTGAGTTTGTTTATTACTGCTGCAATACTCACCACCTGCATGTGCTTGTCTTCATGGCATCCTTGATCTAAAGAGAGAGTTGCCACGATATTAATGTGTGTGTTGCCTGAATTTATATGCAGTCACTAATATAATTTGTGCAGCAAGCATAGTGTAGTTTGACATAATAAAGTGGAAGTCATGTGATGTGTACTAGTCTGGCTAGCTAGACCGTCCCATCTAATCGTCGGGCACTTAGGGCGATAAAGTGGAATGGTCTTCCTGGCTAGTCTAGATGTGTACAGTACGTATGCAGATTGCTTGTATCCAAGGCAGGGTGTTACCAGTAATTGCCTTCATTCAGGCTATGGAACTCTTCGGATCAACAAGATTGAGAACGTTGGTCGCGTCACTCAGTTTCTCAAGAGCAAGAAGGTGAACTTGGAGAACATTGGTCCCGAGAATATTGTGGACAGACGACCAAGACTGTTCTTGGGCCTGATCTGGATCATCATCTTGAGGTTCCAGGTCCAGGAAATTGAGATGCAGGTTGTGTGTGTGTGTGTGTGTGTGTGTGTGTGTGTGTGTGTGTGTGTGTGTGTGTGTGTGTGTGTGTGTGTGTGTGTGTGTGTGTGTGTGTGTGTGTGTGTGTGTGATTGTTGTGCTTCCAATGTGTATGTTCTAAAGTACGTATATAAGTGTGTGTGTGTGGGAGGGACTTTTTAATTACTAGAGCTGTGTGCGTGTGTGTGTGTGTGTGTGTGTGTGTGTGTGTGTGTGTGTGTGTGTGTGCATTTGTGGTGTGTTTGTTTGGTAGTGTGTCCTGTCCAATGCCATGCTGACCAATCGGTGGAGCTATCCGGTACTGTAAGACCCTTCGCACCAGTGGAAGTGGCCGCGGGCAGTGAAGAGGATCATGAGTCCTCCAATACAGCCGAATCTGATTAGTATAGGTCTTGATAGGTCGCAGGGTGTTAAATGTTCAAGTTATTAATTAAGCATAATTTTATGTTATTGCCGAGCTGAAAGCGAGGCAAGTAATCTCGACGCGCGGTCGTCTTGCGTTTGTATATATATATATATATATATATATAATATATATATATCCATCACAGTCTATTCGGGACACTTCGGTTACGCAAGCGTCACGAGGGCCCTCGATTGCGCAATTGCTCTTTAGACAATGGACCTGGAAGGACAATGCACCGGTACCGCCGCCAGTGCGCCGCCGACATCAACTCACGATGTTATTCCTTCGCCACATGCCCCTACAGCTAGCCTGTTCCAGTGGGTACGCCAGTTTCTTCCATGGCGTCGACGGGCGGCCCACTCCGCCATTTTGATGACGTAATCCGCGGCCACCTCAGCGAGGCGTAGTGCATTCTTATGTATGCCCTAGTACGTATTTAATAGCATTCACTACCTGCTCATGTGTACCAGCCGCCATTTCACCATCACACGCACCATCGCATGCATTTTGTCAGAGTTGGTACTTCTGTAGTACACACATGTAGTTTTGAATTGTTTGTAATGGTTGATGCACTCCACGTGTCACATTTTGCATATGTAAAAAGCACGAGATAATAACATATGTGCACACAGCGTCAAACGTCTGCTAGAGTGTGGTTGCCCAGGTAGGTACATCTGTAGGACCTGAAGGGATACACACACACAGTGCTTTCACTAGATTGAATTCCTCAATGTCCACCACTCACAAGGCTGACCTCCTTGGCTGGTCGAAACGTCCCGGGTTTTTACTTTTCCTGTTGCGTATTATTGCTCATAACAATTGACTTCCATACAAAAAATCATGTGTAGATAATAGCTACTTTAATTATAATGGTCCAGTTCATCACTCAATGTGCCAACTTGTACCAGCTACATATATACGTACATGCCTGTATGCACATGTCAGTGTGTGCATGGCTACCTATGGCGTTACACTGCAATATCAAGACACTGAATTATTCTGTCGCACGCACTATAACCTACAAAATATGTAAATGCTAAACAGATGTGTGTGGTAGCAAACATATATAGCTTCCTGTTTAACTCTACTGTTAACTCTACAGACAGGATATGCCCTCACTACAGCTTGGGTGATATACAGGGAGCACAATGTAATGCACACACTCTACACTACTAACTTTAATTGTGTGAAACTATTGTAGTTGCTACTAAACGCGATTTCTACTTCAGAAGAGAAGCTGTTCCTTCAGAAGGGCCAGAATCACTGCCAGCCACACCAGCGGGGCGGCCATTTTGATGGCATGTCCAGGAGCAGCTGAAGACAAAGACAAAAGTCATACACGAATACAGTGCATGACCCTCTCTATAAAGGACACTCAGAAGTAAGGACACCTCTATAATGGGGACACTGTCTGTAGTCCCAACCACATAGAGCTGTAACATTACTGGGATACATCAAGCCTACGTAACATTACTGGGATACATCAAGCCTAGGTAACATGACTGGGATACATCAAGCCTACGTAACATTACTGGGATACATCAAGCCTACGTAACATTACTGGGATACATCAAGCCTAGGTAACATGACTGGGATACATCAAGCCTACGTAACATTACTGGGATACATCAAGCCTAGGTAACATGACTGGGATACATCAAGCCTACGTAACATTACTGGGATACATCAAGCCTACGTAACATTACTGGGATACGTCAAGCCTACATAACATTACTGGGATACATCAAGCCTACGTAAGTTCCATTTCAAAAGGCACCAAAGAAGCTATACAAGACAAGCAGTGGAGAGTGGAGAATAAACAATGATGGGCAAATTGATGACTGAACAGTGACGGCTGAGTGATGAATAGAGCATGTTTAGACTGAGTGTGGTGGGGTGGTGGAATTTTGACATGGAGAGTGAAATGGAAGTTGCACGCTATGAGAACAACTGTTTTTAAGTTGACAGTTACACGTATTGTAGATAGTTGACAGTAAAGAAGCACTCAGGTTCCCTGTGAGCCCATCAGCAGCAGGCACTCAGGACTTCAGAGCATGAAACAACTGTACCTTCAAGGAGTTCTGAGAAGCCATAATTGATCAATTAATCACTTCTCAGAACTCAGAGTTCACAGTTACTGTGGCAATGAAACTGGTGAAGTACGTGTATGTTACCAGACCTGATCCATCCCTCCCATATAAAAGGATGGAATGTTACATGACAGAGTACTGATGGATGCCCATTGCCTAAAACAGTAACAGCCAGTGACAGCTGGAATGCTCTACCATAGGGAAGTTTTCCCACCATACATACAATACGTTGATACAGGTGCACTCACCGCTTTGCTCCATGTTGATAATGTTCACAATGTAACGGACAACTGCCATATCCATAAGCGAAGCATTGCCATAGACATCATAACACATGTAGCCATCTGCACCAAACTTTGCCTCGGACAGTGCGTCCAATATCCTCAATGTACCTTCGCCACAGCTTTCCCCCATACCCCAATTGTGCACATTTAGAACGACTAGCCTAGACACTCTGGGATACTCCAGAGCAGAAAACTCGTTCTCTGCAAAGAAGCTATTACTTTGGTATGTGCCGCCCGCCCGTTCTCCCCAAGCCAGCCAAAAGACCACGCCCTCCGCCTCCTGCCCCAGCATGGTGGAGAAAGACACCCAAAACTGTGTTACAGGGACGCCATTGCACTCAATCGCACAGTCTACTCCGGGGAAATTTGCATTACCGCACCAGCATTCGTTTTCTTCTCCAACGCCACTGACGGAAGCGGCTGACGGTTCCGTAAAGGAGCTGCATATCGACGGGTCTATAGAACTGATCCCTTGCGCCAAGGCAAATGTTCCCGACCAGAAGAGGGCATGATTGCGGACCACAAAGATGGGGAGGACTTGGAAGTAACTGTCGTAGTTCTCTTGTGTTACTGTGGAAGGATCCTTTCCAGAAAAAGCCGATAAGAAAGCGTTCCAAGCTTCCATACACGTGGTGCTATTGACGCTGACGTTTCTGCAACTCTCCAGATAAAGATCTTCCAGGTTACAAGGGGGCATGCACGGCCTCTGTGACAGCCCGGTCTGAGTGGCCAGGAAGAAGCTAAGAACGACAAGGACGCCTCGGACCATTTTGCACGACAGCCTTCTTCTCGGAACGGTCAGGGCTGTGAGTTCCTATGAACCGAGTATGATGGGCTCACGTGATCATCCAATTATATATTATTATTATTATTACTAGGCAGATGCTCACGGCATCGTGGGGGCGAGCTGAGCAAGCGGAAGGTGCCGATGGCAGGCAGCTATTTGTGTTGGACTGTATAGCGTGCATTGTTCCTGAAATTCAGAAAGGGATGAGTGTTTGCTTGCATGAATGACGACTGATGCTAATGCAAGTTGGCATTATGCTATACAATTATTCTGTACGATTGCAATTTTGTTGGTCTTGGTATTAAGTCACTTTCTGCAAAGGAAGCCTTACACCATAAGGGGGACAGAGAGATGGTGTGGGGTGCTATGTATGTGTAGTTTCCAGCAAATCGTTTTCTGGAGTACTTGCATCTCTTACAATTGCCTCCATATCTAAGACGTATAGCTAGCAGTGAGGGAGTGGGCACTCACTGCTAGTGACAAATGTCTCTGCTGACAATTTCTGCCATCTGATCATCAGAGCAGATAGGAGAGTGACATCAGATTTGCATATGTATGACTAATTGTGTCAGTCTTGCAATTTTGTGGCACAGAAGATAATGATTTTTTAGTCAATTGTGACCTTACAGAAATCTTGGTTCACTAGGAATTCAATTTGCAAAGCACTACACATATGTACAAATGAGACATGTACAAACACCTGTGTAGTGTACGTGATGGGCTGAACCTCATTTACACAACACCTCATTGCACAAAATTTCTGCGTTACCATGGCAGCAGATGTGATGTCACATGATGTACACATGACACCTTGAAACATTATTCTATCAATTGCTATTCCACAACACTATGTACGTGCAGTGAATACATCATGTCATTTCATATATAGAACCAGATTCAGTTTGGTATAATCTACTCGATATATTGTAGCAGGCCTTATGGCCTGCTTCTTACTTAGGAGAGGCTGTACACACACAGTAGTGTCGGGAAATTGCCCTGTACAAAGTGGGATCAATACCACACAATTGTTAATGCAAAAAGCCAAAAGGCATCAAAACAATTCAACTTTTCCATCCACTGGACCGGATCTGTCCTCTCCTGGTGGCATCAGAGTCACACACTCCATGCATATAGCTATAAACTTGCATGCAAGAGTGTCACTCCTCCAAGAGATGTTCTCTTTGTGCAACTCTGCTTACATGTGGGTCACGCATTCCCTTGATCTCTGTAGCACAGCTTGGCTCATACAATATTGGCCGGCAAGATAGTGGGTGTGACTTCTCGGCACACATGTTGCATGATTTCATACTCACACTCATCACATGTACACAAACAGCTGTGTTTGCATCATTTTACAGCATATTTTGTATAGCTACATGTGTGGCGGGGCCTGACTGAGAATAGGTAAGCACATTTCAGTTGCGTTTTAGAGATCAGTAATTAACCAGATGATTTGTAAAACAGACCTTCACTACATTATATATAGCTATGGCTGCCTTTGTCAGTTAATAGCTAATGATACTAACTGCAAGCAGGGATGTAGCTAATAGGTAAGTAGGGATGTGAGCTCGGATGTGAGGCACAGAGGAAGACAAAAAGTAGAAAAAGGAGGGTACACACAATACAAATGAAATACAAATGTCAACACACTGCTACCACACAGAACAAGGAAGGCAGAGGATGTCAGTCAGCTAGCCACTCTGCTAATTAAGGTTAGGGTCCCTTTCTCTTCTGAGAGGAGCATAATGGCCCTCGATGTGCCAGGACTTTAGTAAGCAATGACTCAGTGCATTGGGTGGAAGTTCAGCTATAGTCGTACAGACGTCTGGTCTGCAGCACTCGACGTAAACAACAGCACACATTAAACGCCCACATGTGGGCGTACGTGGCTCCACCCACTTTGAATCACGCCCCTTTGTCGCTTGTTCAAACGGCTCAAGTTGGGGCACCAAGTGTAGTTGGAGCGTGATTACAGCGAGACAAGCGGCCTCCATTGCTCCTGCTTCACGATGGCCGCGCGAGTGGAGCAGGGCTTCGAGAAGGGCCGAATCAAGCAGCTGCAGGACGAGCGAGAGGCGACGCAGAAGAAGACCTTTACCAAATGGATGAACTCCTTTTTGAGCAAGGTAGGTGGGTGGTGCACAATAGGTACGACGCATACTCTTCAGTTTGCGCTAGCGAGCAATAGCGAGGTGTGACGGTTGTTTCTTACGACCTGTCACATGCGACAGGTCGACAGGAACCCTGATGTACCGTTACGGAGCACGAACCAGTCATTTGCAAATCTCTCTTTCCGTCACTCTCTCCCGCCATCTCCCTTGTCCTATGCTGTCTCATTTCTCCACCTTTCTCTTTCTGTCTTGAATGCACTCCCGTAGGCTGGACTGTCAGTCCAAGACCTGTTCACTGACCTTGATGATGGTGTGTTGCTGACACGGTTGCTGGAAATCCTTTCAGGAGAAAAACTGCCGCCAGTCGGTGAGGATGGTGGTGGTGTGTGTGCATGTGTGTGTGGTGTGTGTGTGTGTGTGTGTGTGTGTGTGTGTGTGTGTAGTGTGGTGTTTGTGGTGCGTGTGTGCGCGCGTGTGTGTGTGGTGTGTGTGGTGTGTGTGTGGTGTGTGGTGTTTGTGGTGCGTGTGTGTGCGTGTGTGTGCATGCATGTGTTGTGTGTGTCTGTGTGCGTGTGTGAGTACATGCATGTGTGCGTGTGTGTGGTGTTTGTGGTGTGTGTGTGCTGTGTGTGGTGTGTGTGGTGTGTGTGTAGTGTTTGTGGTGTGTGTGTGTGTAGTGTTTGTGGTGTGTTTGTGTGCTGTGTGTGTGTGCCGCATGTGTGTGGTGTGTGTGTGGTGTTTGTGTGTGTGTGTGGTGTTTGTGGTGTGTGTATGCTGTGTGTGTCTTCACATGCCTGGGAGCACCAAAACGTATGGTGTGATTGTGGTCTCGATTGTGAATTTGTTTAATACTGCTGCAATACTCACCACCATGTGCTTGTCTTAATGGCATCCTCGATTTAAAGAGGGAGTTGCCACGATATTATTGTGTGTGTTGCCTGGATTTATATGCAGTCACTAATAATTTTTGCAGCAAAACAACTGACACAGTGCTGACCATTACCACATAGTGTAGTTTGACATAATAAAGTGGAAGTCATGTGATGTACGTATACTAGTCTAGCTAGCTAGATCGTCCCATCTAATGATTAAGTGGAACGGTCTAGCTGGCCAGACTAGTTGTGTAGAGTATGTCTGTATGCAGACTACTTGTACCCTTGTTACCGGTGGTTGCCTCCATCCAGGCCATGGAACTCTTCGGATCAACAAGATTGAGAATGCTGGTCGCGTCATTCAGTTTCTCAAGAGCAAGAAGGTGAACTTGGAGAACATTGGTCCCGAGGATATTGTGGACAGACGACCAAGACTGCTCTTGGGACTGATCTGGATCATCATCTTGAGGTTCCAGGTCCAGGAAATTGAGATGCAGGTTGGGTGTGTGTGTGTGTGTGATTGTTGTGTATGTTTTAAATGAGGAACGTATATAAGTGTGTGCCAGGCTGTTCTGTGTGCACTGTTTACCAAGTAAGAACCAATTACGATCATGAGCCCACACTGATATGTGACATGTCCTTGAATTCTGAAGTCCAGAGAAGCTTGAGATTTGGTAGTTCAGAGTGCATGTGTTCTCAGTAAGTCGTTTAGAAGGGTGCACTGGGTCAGTCTAGTGGATGTGGAGGGATAGAGACCTCCGAGCACTAGTACTGATGTGTGGTTGTGCACTTTCTGTCATGTTGCTGACTCTTGCTGTGGTATTGCCCACACCTTCATAAGAGGTACTATGCCAGGTTAGAGGGTTCTCCAAAGGGTTTCTCCAGAGAGTACAAATGACTCTGTATACCCTGGAGAGCATCCTAGAAGGACACCAGCTAGTGTGTGCTCATTTGAGACTTGTTCTTGCTCTTGGCGTAATTCATGGAAAGATGCCTGAGTGACTAGTTAGCTCCAACAAAGTCAATCATTTCGCACACACTGACACTGTATGTACGTATGTACATACTTGTGCACTTGCATTTGGTTGAGTGTGTGAGTGTGTGTGTGTGTGTTGTGTGAGTGTGTGTGTGTGTGTGCGTGTGTGTGTGCGTGTGTGTGTGTGTGTGTGAGTGTGTGTATGTGTGTGCGTGTGTTTGAGTGTGTGTGTGTGTGGTGTGTGTGTGCGTGTGAGTGTGTGTGTGAGTGTGTGTGTGTGTGTGTGTGTGTGTGTGTGTGTGTGTGTGTGTGTGTGTGCCCTCTTGTACGTAGGATGAGAGCCGTGAGATGCGTACAGCCAAGGAGGCCCTTCTCCTCTGGTGCCAGATGAAGACCAAGGGCTACCCCGGGGTCAGTGTGCAGAACTTCCACACCAGCTGGAGGGACGGGCTGGCCTTCAACGCCCTCATCCACAAACACAGGTAAGTGTGTGTGTGCGTGTGTGTGCACGTGTGTGTGTGTGTGTGTGCATGTGTGTGTGCATGTGTGCATGCGTGTGTGTGTGCATGTGTGCATGCGTGTGTGTGTGTGTGCATGTGTGCGTGTGTGCGTGCGTGTGTGTGTGCGCATGTGCTGTTACAATTTACTAGTGTATGAGAATGATGATCTGACTTAGCATTGAATGCTTGCTTGCTTATACGTATGTATACCACTCTCTTCTTCCCTTCATTTTTAACTGAAACTAACTCATTTTGTTCGACCCTCCTCTGGTCTCTGCTGCCTTCTATTCCATTCAAGGCCGGACCTTGTCGACTGGGAGGCCCTCACTCCCGGCGACAATGCTGCCAACTTGACAAAGGCCTTTGACGTGGCAGAAAGAGACTTGGGCATCGCGAGACTCTTGGATGTAGAGGGTAAGACAGTGTGTGCTACACACTTACAAGGAGTGGGTGGGGGTGGGGGGGTGGGGGTGGGGGGGTTGGGGGATGAAGGTGAATTGCGTGATTACATTGGATGGTCTACATATGTTTTTGCAGGATTGAGTCTATTCCCTCAAATTCACTTATCTTGCTCTTTGACAGTACACGTGACTGTTAGTAGCAGTGTACGTATGTACTAGCAGTATTGCAGTACTATTGTATGTACTAGCAGTATTGCAGTACTATTGTATATACGTACTAGCAGTATTGTAGTACTATTGTACGTATGTACTAGCAGTATTGCAGTACTGTTGTATAAACTATTGCAGTACTATTGTATAAACTCAGTATAGCAGTACTATTGTATAAACTAGCAGAGATGCCTGCCTGGCTATGACGGTCCCAAGGCAGTGCTGTATGTGTAGGTGTAATACTATGTGTACAGTATGTCACATGTGTGTCCACCCTCTCCCTCATAGACGTCAATGTCCTGCGTCCAGATGAGAAGTCCATCATCACGCAGCTGGTAGCATACTACCACTACTTCTCCAAGCTGAAGGCGGAGGAGACAGGAGGGAGGAAGCTGAACAAGGTGAGAGGACGAGGAATGTCACTGTGACAGCTAGTGTGTTGTGTCACTATGACAGTTGGTGTGTTGTGTCACTGTGGCGGTTGGTGTTCAGAGTGACTGTGAATGAGTATGTGTTACAGCACTGTGACAGTGGTGTGGCATACGTTTGTCACTGTGATAGTGGTGTGGCATACGTATGTCACTGTGACAGTGGTGTGGCATACGTTTGTCACTGTGATAAGTGGTGTGTTGTGTCACTATGACAGTTGGTGTGTTGTGTCACTGTGGCGGTTGGTGTTCAGTGTGACTGTGAATGAGTATGTGTTACAGCACTGTGACAGTGGTGTGTACGTTTGTCACTGTGACAGTGGTGTGTTGTGTCACTCTGACAGAGGTTGTCATGTCACCTGTTTGTTTATATACCGTATATGTCCGAATAGAGGCCCGGGCCTCTATTTCTTTCCAGGCAATTTTGACCCGGCCTCTATTCGAGCCCGGCTTCTATTCGAGCCCGGCTTCTATTAAAGTACATGGTAATTTTGTCTGATACTAGCGTTGTTTCCAATACAAAATCAGTGGTTTTCCGTTGTCTACGCGCGCACGCGAGCAGATGGCTGCCAGTCAAGATTCGCACGCGGCTAGTTCTATCGCAAAGGAGAGACAGCTAGCACAAGACTAACCTGTACTGGCATGAAAGTCCTTTGCGCTAAATAACGATCTGGCCTGCTGCCGAATCATCTAGCAAGACACGCGATTACTCGGACTACGCAGTTCCATTATCCAGCTGAACAGCGCATCCTCAAGACAAGTTACCAACCAGCTTAGCGCGCAAACTTGTCGATCGAGAGGCGTATCGATCACGGTTCGCGATCAATTCACGGCTAACTCCTGTTCGGGACCCGGCCACTATTCGGGACCCGGCCACTATTAAAGACTTGTCCTCCTGACCCCCGGCCTCTATTCGAGCCCCGGCTTCTATTTGAGCCCGGCTTCTATACGGACATATACGGTATGAGTCAAAATGATCTCATCAGAGAACTAGACTGCTTATTGTTTTGACTAGCAGAGATGCATCATTGTTTGCCCACATGTGGGTGGAGGCTTCTCAGCTGGTTTACATAGGCATGAGAAAGAGGTGGTTCTCTAGGTACCAGCTTTGACTGTTAGCAAGATTGCTAACAATCCAAAGCTGGTACCTACCTAGAGAACCATCCCTTTCTCAAACACTCAACATTGTGTTAGGTCATATCTCCCTGTACGTACACACATATATGTATTATGTATAGATACATGTATTCACACACCCCTCTTCATGCATCATCCACAGTTCAAGCTATCCTCCCCCATCCCTTTCCAACCAGCTCCTAGTGCAGGTGATTGAGGCAGAGAACATGAAAATGGAGTATGACACTCTCTGTACGAACCTGCTCAGGTGGATTGAGGTGACCATTGTGGAGCTCTCTGACCGCAACTTCCCCAACACCTTGGCTGACATGCAGCAGCTCATGCAAGACTTCAAGCAGTACAGGACTGTGGAAAAGCCTCCCAAGTAAGTCACACCGCTCATCATGGTCTATGCATATGGCCGTATGTAACAGTGCTCAGTGCCTTAGATTGTATGAGTACATGTATATAGGGAGGCTATACATGTATATATCCTATACATGTATGCATATATTTTTACATGTATACAGTACATACGTATGTACGTAGGTGAGTACATGTATGTATGTGAAACTAAGTAATACGTATATTCTATAGAACAAAGCTATAGTGTGTGTGTGGTTATATGGAACTATGGCATTTAATGATATCCAGTGTCCCTTGTGTCATGTGATTCTGTCTATCAACTTGTTAGAGTACTTTAGTTGTGGCCCAATTACGCATTGAACACTGCAGTATATCACAGGACTATCCACAATATTGAATTGTGGAGTCTTGTGTGATTGGCAATGACATATCTGTACGTATGTATGTACGTACACACATATGTAGCTGGTTAGAATCTGCTGTTCCAACAGGAATTGACTGCAGTGTACATTTCAATGTGCTATTGAAACTACAATTGGTAAAGAACAGTCTTCTTATTGCACATCCAGTTTGATCTCTAGCCTCTGATTAGATATTCGTCTAGTCAGCCATTGTATGCATAATGGTCTCCACCCACCCAGGGTACCCACTATGCCCACCACTCATCATGCCCACCACCCACCACCTCCACCACCCATCTCCACCACTGCAGGTACAACGAGAGGGGTGTCCTTGAGGTGCAGCTCTTCAACATTCAGATGAAGCTGCAGGCAGCCAAGCACCGCATCTGGTACCCTCCCGAAGGGAAACTCATCTCAGACATCAACAAGGCATGGGTGAAGCTGGAGGCAGCCGAGCACGCCCGTGAGGTGGCTCTACGGAGGGAGCTGCAGCGCCAAGAGAGGCTCGAGCAGCTGGCAGAGAAGTTCAACAGGAAAGCAGGGCTGAGGGAGTCCTGGCTGGAGGACATGTTTCAGGTGCTCGGCAGTGTGGCAATTAGTGTGACAGTGTGTTAGTGTGGTAGTGTGGCAGTGTGTTAGTGTGGCAGTGTGGCATTGTGGCAGTGTGGTAGTGTCGTAGTGTGGCAGTGTCTTGTATGCACAATTTGTATTACGTATATATATTGTCTTGCACTGGAAGTTTGTCTACCTTTAGTCTTACTGTAAGTGAAGGTGCAGAAATGTTGTCCAACTGGTGAGGTTGTCCTTTTCATTGTGGCGTTGCTCTCAGACACTGTACACTGTTATATAACGCCACACGGAAACGTTCGATAACATGGCATTGCGCCTATCTATATACTCAGCTGTCGTTATCTACCAACGCTATCTGAAGCACCAATTGGTGGTATCTTGCTTGGTTCATTGTTGGCGGCATGCAGTACTTCAGAGTAGAGTAGCTCTGCTTTCTCTTTGTATGAAGGTTCCTGTGATTGTTGCAGAAGTTGCAGGAGAAATAAGGCAGATCACAGAAGTCAATTTCATCCTTGCAGAAGTTGTATAATATGGCCCATATTGTATTTAATTTTTGTGAATGACTTTCACAGATGTGTAGACCATCTTCAGTCGGAGGTGTATTTGTCTAATCTTTGCTTGTTGATGCGCTGTGTTGGTTTCGTAAGAGGTTCCTTTCTTCTGCTAACTTACTGCATCAGATTGATTAGCCCAGTCATTCTATGAAAGGTATTCATTCACCAATGTCTGGAAAAAATCAGAGAAAACATCTTTGACGATAGTTGTTCCACAAAATCTGGCAACGTTAACAGTACACACACCAACATTATAGAGCACATACGTAGTACGTTGTAATACAACTCATGCTTTCCATGATACATTTCGCTAATTATATGACGTCAATATGTATTTTACATAATGGGTGTATTTAAGTGTGTGTCCTTGTGAGATCTCCTTTATATGTACAGGAAATTCATGCAATATGGCCACATATGTATATGTATACTGAAACTGAGGTCACTGTGGGAATGTGACAATTTAGTGCCCACAAATTGCATCATGATGGAATGTTCCTGGGCACCGTCCATCCCTTACAGGTGCTGGACAAGTTGGAGGGTGGCCAGGACGTCCACGGTGCTGATATTGCTCTGAAGAGACACGAGGCAATTCGGACAGATGTTGAGGCTAGAGTGAGTGGTTGGGGAGGGGGTGGGAGGGGGAGGAGTGGCATTCGGAAGGCAAGACAAATCAACGGAATGGGCGACTGTGGAATACCATATTCACGATTATAGAGTATTGAAGTCCATTGTCAAGCCGCTGAGAAGGAAATCGAACAGCAGCCACCATTAGATTGACTGCACCTACGTACACATATGAACTAACACATTAAAGAAAGTGTTGTTGTAAGAGCTCATTCTCCTATTCACACAGCCATTTTGTGACCAGTGGTAAGTTGTAATTACTTCCTGTTGGACATGACGAATTAGAGTCAAATGACTGAAATTTGGGAGGCAGGAATTCGTCAGGATTAGTATACACTGGCACGGATATTTTCCCTGACAAACATTAGAATAACAAATTTTGAGAGTGAATACGGTAGTTATGGTAACGACTGAGGAGCCAGTCACCAATTGTGGTTTGAGTTTAGTCAGATGTGTACACAAGGCCATGTACTGAATATACGCACAGCTGTGCCTTCATTAAGGCAGCATTGTCCTACACAATAAGTTCAGAACGTTACTATAGGGATAGTTGCTATAAAGTTCAAACATGTATTGCTAAATGATGCACGTATGCACATATGTACATAATATTATGCAGGCAGCTAAAGTAGTTGAGGAGCAAACTTGGAATTAGATGGGCAACGAAGCTGTAATAATGTCTGACAGTACATCTGTGTACTGGTTATCAGAGGTACATACATACGTACGTATGTATAGGCTGATTTATTTTATACGGTTTGTTAGTAATTGTTCCATGCATGTACGTACATATGTAGACCGTTGTACTATAACTCTGTCAAAAGGTACTAGGGAATGCAAACATACATATGTACATATGAATGGTACACCTCATAGAAAAGATAATTGAATTGTCAATGGCTGTTGTGAAGAGTGAGTGGCTACAGGTTCTGTATTGTCAGTACTCATAATGAGTGAAGCCCATTTCAAAGGATACTACCACTTGACTCCAGACCTGGTTAGTATATAATTCATAATTCATATTTGAGTGCACCATGTGCCACAGCACACTAGGGCATCACTGCCCCATGCAGCACTGTAGGAGTAACAAAAAGATGATATGATAATGAACGATGCCCTTTAGCAGCTATTCAAGTTCTGTATTGTCACTACTCATAATGAGTGAAGCCTATCACAGATGATACACTACTGTATTGTGCAATGAAGTGATAGCAAGTACTCAAACTCTAGTACTCTTTCTTGTGTGACTGACTTTGGTCTTGTGCCTAGCGCACGTAGATGGCCATGGTCATCTGGACATTGTATTTAGAGGATGATATAGATGATGGAAGATGGCATTCCTCCCAGCGCTCACTGCTTGGGCTGCTCAGAGTACCATAAATGGTGTCAGTACCACTATCAACCTGTTTGTCAAATACCATTCCAGTGAGATCATTGTACTTTCTTGGTGTGGGTACACCCGTCCCAGATCTTGTGCACTGGTCAGTAATGGCCGCCACGTTCCCCAGCAGTGTGGCCCCCGTCCAGTCATGGTCCAGGTTCCTGTTGAAGGTGCCCTTGTAAGCGTAGACTGTTGTGCTGTAGTGGTAGGCCACGATCATCATCTCCTCCGGCTGGAACCTGATCTTGCTCGGCACGTTGCACCACCCTGAGGCCAGGTCAGTGCAGGGCTTGAAGAAGTCACTGTGGTAGAACATGTCTGTTGTGAGGGGGGACACGTCAAGGTAGCTGTGCTTCCACACAAGAGACCATCCTCCTCCATCTGTCTGCATGTCACAGTACACCTGCGAGGTGAAGGAGGAGGTGTGTGGAGGTGCATGTACATATATAACACGTAGTTAATTATTTGTGTTGGGTACATGGTTAATTGTCAGATCTACATTTGTATGTCATTTGTATATGTTCACAGTCTAATCCTCAGATCTAGCCAAACACAAAAGTGGATGGTGCAGTTCAATTTTTCTGCATGTCCCACTGCCTCACTCATTGCACCTCCACTCCCTCCATGTGGGTGTCCCCCCTGTCCACTGCCTCACTGACCTGCATGGTCTGCTCCTGTCCAGAACATGGTTCAGTGATCTTGACCCAGTAGACCCCAGTCTGAGGAGACTGGGAGCACTGGTTGGCTAGTGTGTCTTTGATGTGCTTACAGGACCGACCAGGGAGCGAGGGGGCGGTACCAGTGGAGGGAAGGAGCCTGCATGTGGAGTGGTGGCAGGCTATATTACTCACCTTCCTATCTGGTCCTAAGCATGTAATCAACTTGTCCAGCTACTTGTGTTGGTGTGTGCTTCCCTCTTAGTGTCAAAGGTGCACTGTGTATGTGAAGTTGAGCAGTGCGATAGTTGGTGTGTGTTAGTCTAGCACGCTAGCCCCCACCTTCGCATTGCTATATTGTGCAATCATGATTGCACAATATAGCAATGGTGACGGTGGGGGTTAGCACGAGAGACTAGGTGTGTGTCTGTTTCCCAGCAGTGGTTCTCACTCAAAGGGTATCCACTGCCCACTTCTGCAAATCCATATCAGATCAGAGTTTGCTGGTACTGGAGACACTTGTCCTTCTTCATTCGCTGTGCATGGACCAGTGGGCTGGGAAGGGCGGGATTGCCTCTATATACAGGAGGGAAGGAGAGCGGGTAGACACGTTGACAAGTGAAACATGAACTCTTCATTGGTCTCCAATCTTCTCCATATCGACTAAAACATCTGAATGGTTTACCATAATTATTTTCTTTAAATATCTGTCACCTTCTGTGCATTGTAAAATTTGATTTTGAGCCCACTAGAGCTGGAATGAAGAAAACTGTCAAAAGTGATGAACATAAGTTGTTTTGGATGATGCATTAGAGCGAAGGCGAATCATTAGAACGCTTTCATAAGGCGACTCCCCTGCCGTTATAGCCTCTCTTTGAATGGATGAACCACAGTTGCAATATGCATAAGATTTCAGAGCATTGAAGTCCATTGTCAAGCCATTAAGCTGCTAAGAGAAAAAGGAACGACAACAACCTTTTAGATTGACAACACCTATGTATGTGTGGAAGAAAGAACTAACACAGGAAAGAAGGTGTCGTTGTGACTGCACCTTCTTTTATCCATGAAGCCATTTTGTGGCAAATGGTAAATTGCTTCCTGTCAGATGCGTGCAACCAGCTATACAGTCTCTAAGTCAGATACCAGGTAAGGGCGTGTTGCTACCACATCGGCCCAAGATGAAATTCTTTTGACTTAGACCACAGTCTCATTTCGACAGAAACAATAGTGACGGGCATATGTATGTTCCCCTTTCATCAGTTGCACTTCACGTTACATACCGAGGCCGTCATTGTGAGCCTACCTTGCTGTAAACACCACAATGACAATGTGTGCCACAGTGACAAAGACAGTCACAGTAAGAAGGGGAACTAGGTGAAGTGAAGCGAATACCATTGCCTGGCTAACAAATTGTCCCCAGTTGAAATTACTCTCGACACACAGAACAAAGCACTGTGCTAATGGATATGAGTCGTGAGTGTACAGGTCAGTGTAGCCAACGTGAGCAGCCATCTATCCCATCCACTCTGTGTGTGACTCACCTTCTGCACATGGTGTGCCTGCAGTGTAGTGTTAGCTGAAGAGCCTCCTTCCTTGGTTGCCTCTGTCGGGAGCACCACTCCAGCAAGGAGGAGAAGGAAGAGGAGGGTTTGAATGGCAAGGAAGGGCTGCATCACTAGCTCTCTGAGTCTTGTTGATGTGTTCTTGCTGTGTTCTTGCCTTGGTAATTCCTGCCCTTGAAGAAGTTTGGTGTGTGTCTTTTATAGACTGAGGGAGTTGTTTATTTGAACTACATATGTTCATTGTTTACTGAGCTGTGTGTGAGTGTTTGTGTGTGCTACATCACCACACATAAGGTCTGGGACTCTCTGGTATTCGAACTGCTATGGGAACTTTGTCTAGACTGGACTTCCTCTTGTTGTGTATTGGAACTAGTTGTAAGAAGCTAATGAATACCATTAAGATCCTAGCTAGCAGACTACAGTGCATTCATTATGATGTCCTTTATTGTAAAAGTTTATTTACCATTGAAGAAGACCCTAGATTGAGTTGTAACGTTTGGTTAATAAAGTACGTATCATCTGTCCAATCCCCCGGCTAGTGTAGTTTAGTTTCAGGTTGCAAAGAAAAGTTTATCTGTTAATTTTGTAACTTTCTGTTACCAGTTCAGTGGAAATCGTTACTGATTTTGTGGTACGTTGTGGTACATTGTGGTACGTAACATAACAATTCCACGAGTCAACTACCCTGAAGAAGTCACTGTGGTAGAACATGTCTGTTGTGAGGGGGGACACCTCCCAGTAGCTGTGCTTCCACACAAGAGACCATTCTCCTCCATCTGTCTGCATGTCACAGTACACCTGTGAGGTGGAGGAGGATGTGTGAGGAGGTGGAGTAGTGTAAGGTGAATGAGAGAGTGAGATGACTGTGGATATTAGAACTTAGTCAATAGCCTGACGCTTGGAAGTTGATGTATGAAATATACTAAATTGTGTACTGTAGTTTGGAGTGCATGAAGACAGAATTGGCTGTAGTTTGCACTGCACATGGATTTCCAGCGCCAAGAAGACTTCTGTAGCATTCTCTTTGTAGACACAAACTTGTGCATGCACTACCCTTCCCCTTGAGAGTGTGTAGACAGTGATAAGCGGATTAGGCATTGCTGCTGCTTTTGAAGTATTGGCAAATCCTAGCTCAATTCTATGCCAATTCTAGAAGATACATACACAAGTGCAACATGACAAACAGCAAGCTGTATGGCCGCACTGTGGTTGTATATGTGATCGTTTGACAGAATGCGTATACATCATCCATGAGTGTAGTACGTATATGCTCAGTATTATTATGCGTACATTAGCTTGTGCTTGTGCTACATGTAATGTTGCGAGTATATAATGCAAAATATTTTGTAGCAACTTGTGACAATAGCGGGTCATGTTTCGTACGTATGTAGGTTTCTTGATGTAAGTTTGTAATGGCTCATCTCAGGGACTTTGCTCACACTGAAAATTTGTAGACATGTGTAATGGTTCCAGTTCCTACTTCAGCTGCTGGTTTGCTATCCACAATTTGTGTTATTTCACTAGGGTCATTGAAGGTGACATTCATTCCTTTGTATTAGGACATCATGTACTGTCCATAACATTTAACGCATTATACTGTTCTAGCTCAAGGGATAGGGATGCACATGCATCTTCGGGCAGTCTCACTCACTGTCACTGTTGTTGTCACTGTCACTGTCACTGTCACTGTTACTGAGTGCAATTTAGTCTGGCTACCCACATCCTTCCACTTACTCATTGCTCCCATTATACTGTTCTAGCTCAAGGGATAGGGATGCACATGCATCTTCAGGCAGTCTCACTCACTGTCACTGTCGTTGTCGCTGTCACTGTCACTGTCACTGAGTGCAAGTTAGTCTGGCTACCCACATCCTTCCACTTACTCATTGCTCCCAATCCCCCCCCCACGTTCACCACCGTCCTCTCTTTCCTATATGCTTGTGACAGCAACACCACAAATATGACCCTTCTATCCTATGCATATTACTATATACTGTACATACAGTTGACATTAGCAACTTATCATGCAATTTCAAGTGCATGGTAACAGCCAGTCCCCTGATTCTACGGTCAACTCACAAGTGTCTACGCTCCCCATCCCTCAACATCATAGGCCATACGGTGCATGGAAAAGGTAACAATGCTGTCTTCACTACATACACCAGTGACTGGTGTGAAGAGTGAGTGGCTACAAGTTCTGTACTGTCACTACTCATAATGAGTGACGCCTATGACAGATGATACACTACTGTATTATGCAATGAAGTGACAGCAAGTTAACTCAAACTCTAGTACTCTTTCTTGTGTGACTGACTTTGGTCTTGTGTCTAGCGCACGTACTAGATGGCCATGGTCATCTGGACATTTCGGTGAGAGGATGATATAGATGATGGAAGATGGCATTCTTCCCAGCGCTCATCATTGTATGAGCTGCTCAGAGTAGCACCCTGAAGGGTGTCACTGTTATGATCAGCCTGTTTGTCAAATACCATTCCAGTGAAATCATTGTACTGTATTGGTATGGGTACTTTTGTGGATTTCGTACACCGGTCAGTAATTCTCCTCACGTTCCCCAGCAGCGTGACTCCTGTCCAGTCATGGTCCAGGTTCCTGTTGAAGGTGCCCTTGTACGCGTAGACTGTTGTGCTGTAGTGGTAGGCCACGATCATCATCTCCTCTGGCTGGAACCTGATCTTGCTCGGCACGTTGCACCACCCTGAGGCCAGGTCAGTGCAGGGCTTGAAGAAGTCACTGTGGTAGAACATGTCTGTTGTGAGGGAGGACACCTCCGTGTAGCTGTGCTTCCATACAAGAGACCATCCTCCTCCGTCTGTCTGCATGTCACAGTACACCTGCAAAGAAAAGATGTGATGGAGAGTGGGATGTTGTTGGATTCACTGTGTATTTTGTTAAAAGAGACTGCTGCATTGGCTGGAATGTGATGCATGTGTTAATTTGTAGTTCTTTGCTAATCCTCAGATCTATGCCGGTTGTAGAGCATGCTGTTCACAGCTTATAGACTTTATTACCCTAAATGCAGAAAGGACCCAGTTATCTTTACAGATTGCTGTGTGTATGTCTCTCTAGTTCTAATGCTCAAATATTAAAAAGAACACAGTGTGGTTAACACTTTACTGTAGAATACCTACTGTAGAACTAGTGAACTGATTTTGATGAGCATGTCCGTATGTGGCAGAATCATCAGTAGCAACTGATTGCTGTATGGTTCGGCCATGTAGGCCTTCATCAACTGCATATATACATGACTAAATCTACTATATCCTTTGTTTATCTAATACTGTGAATCTTTAGTTTTATACACATATGCAGTTGACGAAGGTACACATGTCCACAACATCCTGCAGTCAGTTGTCATTGAACCCGCTGTGTGCAGTATATGCTTAAGATCATTCGCTAGTTGTCACAATTTAGCAATGAGCCTCTGCAATATCATCTACTGTAGAACATCCTTTTATTACAGTCTAATACCCATATACAAAAGGACATGGTGCTGTTTACATTGTACCATGTGGGTGTGTCCCCTGTCCACTCCTCACTGACCTGCATGGTCTGCTCCTGTCCAGAGCACTGCTCAGTGACCTTGACCCAGTAGACCCCACTCTGAGGAGGTTGGGAGCACTGGTTGGCTAGTGTGTCTTTGATGTGCTTGCATGACCGACCAGGGAGGGAGGGGCGGCACCAGTAGAGGGGAGGAGCCTGCATGTGGGGAGGGACAGGCAATACTACTACTCAATGAACCATCTTCCTACCTGGTCCTAAGCATGTAATCAACTTGTCCAGCCAAGTGTGTTTGTGTGTGCTTCCCTCTTAGTGTCAAAGGTGTAGTGTGTATGTGAATTTGAGGAGTGTAAGTTTATATGTAATAGCTGGTGTGTGTTAGTCTAGCACGCTAGCCCCTACCTGCATTGCTATTATTGTGCAATTGATTGTGCAATATAGCAATGGCCAAGGTGGGGGCTATCGCGAGAGACTAGGTGTGTGTGTCTGTTTGCAAACAGTGGTTCTCACTCAAAGGGTATCCACTGCCCACTTCTGCAAATCCATATCAGATCAGAGTTTGCTGGTACTGGAGACACTTGTCCATCTTCATTTGCTGTGCATGGAACAGTGGGTTGGGAAGGGCGGGATTGTCTCTACAAGAGGAGAGGGGAGAGGTTAGACACGTTGACAAGTGAAGCATGAGCTCTTCACTGGTTTCCAATCTTCTCCAGGATTGTCTCTGAAAGTGGGGAAAAGGTGTCCCAATCCTCTACATGTATCACTATGTATGTATGTACTCTGCATGATATTTACACTGTTGTGTTGACATTTTGCTTTTGCAATTCACATCTTCTTAACATTAACCGGTGATACTTCTGTACTTTGGTATATAAGAATCACTGGTGAACTGTCTATATTTAGTTTAACCCTGTATATACAGTATTTTCCAACCGCCAGCCCTGTGTGTGCCTCACCTTCTGCATGTGGTGTTTCCCAGCTGGCTGTGTCTGCAGTGTAGTGTTAGCTGAAGAGCCTCCTTCCTTGGTTGCCTCTGTCGGGAGCACCACTCCAGCAAGGAGGAGGGGGAGGAGGGGGAGGAGGAGGAGGGTGTTTGCTGCCATTTTAAGGGCCTTCATCTATGTTGAGCACAGAAGGAAAAAGTGTAGCCCTGTTGTTCGTTTGTATCTGTATATTCAGTATACATACGTATTAAGACTCTTGACGCTGTAACAAGTAAGAATATATATTCAGTGACATTCAGTATACCGTCTGGGTGACCATTACGTATACCTTATATGGTAACACTGGGCATGGCCTGGCATGGCCCAGTATGCTTCCATTTTCAGTGTGTCATTATAGTGCAGCCCTGTTGTAAGCCTATGTTATGTTAGGTGAGTGTATTAAGCTCAGAATGAATGCACTAGTGTTGTTGCAGCTGGTGACGAACATGGCTGTGTTACTGTGCACACCACTCCTGTCTAATGCCTATATTATACGTACAGTACCGATTAAAGATTCTTAGCCAGTAAATCGCATGTGGTTCGTGCATGTGCTTTTTTACTTGTGCGAGTAAGAATGTACACACAGATATTAACACTTATGACAGTGTTAATTGCATACTTGCGAATAACAGTCGTATACCTTCCGGTCCAAAAATGCTGAAGAAAGCCAAGGAGATCGCAGTGAAACGGTTGGAATCGAAAAACGCCAGCAGGATTCACCTCGTTAGCCTATAACACATCTTTAGGTGGCGCTGAGAGATTGCGGCAGAGAGAGATCATCATGAAGCTAAACACACAAAGCTATACTGCTGTTCAGCAACCGACCTGTTGGACTGGGTATATTCGAAGAGGAATGCACAGTGCATGAGACAGGACACAGGACAAGATGCAAAAAGAAAGCCGAGGTATACACCCATAGACACATGTAAATATTTGCCAAATTTAGTGTATTTTACGTAGCTATGAGCGCTTCTACTACACGCTTCTTCGCTCACTGCCTTCCTTACCTTTTGCTTTCCTCAACACAGAGACACTTTGGTTGGGAAGTCGATCCCCTTCTTCTTGTCCTAACAATAGGCACATACGCATTCTGTCCTGTGTCCACAAAACAGCAATGAGCTTTCGTAAATAGCTGATGTGGAGTTGACATTGCTTCGCTCTCATGCTAAAAGGCTATTTTGCTCTCTGAGATCACATTTGACATACAATTTTTGCTTGCGGTTAGTCGTTAGTTAACAGGTTGGCCATTTTTACTCACACGAGTACACGCACGAGTACCTTTTAACGAGCACGAGTACCCATTTTACACACACAAGTAACATTTTACACGCAAGTGTAGTATTTTTACACACTCGATACACACACACATGGTATGGCTACATATCTTTAATCACCACTGTATGTAACTCGTGATCCCATATGTTTTATGCTGGGATCTGGTTTTCTCATGATCAGTCCATCACTGTAATAGCATTTACTGGTCTCAATTAATAGTTGAATGTAGTCAAACTTCATTTCATTTTTAAGTACCTACCCCTACTGCCCATGTAGAACTATAGTCAAAAACGTTTGGTAATTGACTAATTGTCTGATAATTATTCTGACTGAAGTGCCTTTTACTGTTGTGATAGTGGCCTAGGCAATAGTCACAATGTCCCATGACAAAATGCATGTAATTATAATGCAGTACAGGAATTTATAATTAGACAATGATGAATACAATTTGACCATCTTTCAAGAATGCTATAGCCCGCCTCTCCCTCTTACTGCGTAGACTTAGCTCACTCCCACTGCCTCTTGTTGCACCTTTCGTGGGATCAGACAGCATTTTCTCACCACTAAGGTGGGTATCCACTGCCCTTACTTAGCTGCACAGGCAACGCAAGTTGGTCTAGCCAAAAATTACTTCTGCAATTACTCCCATGTGTTGTAAACTGCTAAATGGATGTATTCATCTGCTCAGTGATGTCCATGACTTGGTGGTGTTTTCTTGCGCTGTTGTACCTCCATTTCAAGTGCCTGTCCTAGAAAATCACTGACCAGGGTGGAATGTTGTACTTCTGAACCACTGGACGTTTTTGATGTTTGCCCACAGTATTATATACATTCCGTAGGGTTAGGGGGTATGTTTGGTTTATACTGTTTCTGCCAATTCAGCCCTACTATAAGGGGTAACGGTAGACCTACAGTACATACTGTGCAGTTATATGTGCTAGTGTATATAGTACCATTGTACTACATATCACTCAGCATACTGTCAGCTGAACATCTTCACCATGTGTGAGAGTGCACCCAGACTTTGACAAGTGCTGTTTATCAGGTCATTTGTAACTAGATTGTGTCAACGCTCTGGTTGTGATTATGCATGAGGCTGCACCACCTGCAGGTACGTACGTACTTGAACTTAAAGCACGCAGATTTTTTATAATATAGTTCAATGTGTTCAGTTACGTACAGTATGTATATACAGTGTGTTCAGTAGAAGAAGTGCTTGATGCCCAAACAGATCAAATCAATTGTTCTGCTGACTTTACACTGAATCACTTGGGATCTTTTCATAGTCTTTCATAATTACCCCATGTATTAACACGCACTGCCTTACTACAGAACTGTAGGCATTTTACTTATGTGCATTCTTCCTGTAATGTACACGCAGATTGTTTTTAAATGGATTATCAGTAATTGTTACAGTACATGTTTGAATGCACACTGACTTACTATAATACTGTCTTCACTACATACACCAGTGGCTGGTGAGAAGAGTGAGTGGCTACAAGTTCTGTATTGTCACTACTCATAATGAGTGAAGCCTATGACAGATGATACACTACTGTGTTGTGCAATCAAGTGATAGCAAGTTAACTCAAACTCTAGTACTCTTTCTTGTGTGACTGACTTTGGTCTTGTGCCTAGCGCACGTAGATGGCCATGGTCATCTGGACATTAATCTTAGAGGATGATATAGATGATGGAAGCCAACACTCCTGCCAGCGATCGCCATCACGTGGGTTGCTCAGAGTACCCTGAAGGGTGTCAGTATTTCCGCCAACACGTTTGTCAAATACCATTCCAGTGAGGTCATTTTCTTGTGCTGGTACCGGTACATTTCTTTCTACAGATCTTATGCACTTGTCAGTAATGGCCCTCACGTTCCCCAGCAGTGTGGCCCCCGTCCAGTCATGGTCCAGGTTCCTGTTGAAGGTGCCCTTGTAAGCGTAGACTGTTGTGCTGTAGTGGTAGGCCACGATCATCATCTCCTCCGGCTGGAACCTGATCTTGCTTGGCACGTTGCACCACCCTGAGGCCAGGTCAGTGCAGGGCTTGAAGAAGTCACTGTGGTAGTACATGTCTGTTGTGAGGTTTGACACCTCCGTGTAGCTGTGCTTCCATACAAGAGACCATCCTCCTCCGTCTGTCTGCATGTCACAGTACACCTGTGAGGAGGTGGAGTAGTGTAAGGTGAATGGGAGAGTGAAATGACTGTAGATATTGGATCTTAGTCAATAGCCTGACGCTTTGAAGTCGATGCATGAAAGACACTAGATTGTCTACTGTAGTTTGGAGTGCATGAAGGCAGAATTGGCTGTAGTTTGCACTGCATGTGGAGGGATTTCCAGGGCCAAGAAGACTTCTATATATTGTGTTCTCTTTGTAGACACAAACTTGTGCATGCACTATCCTTCCCCCTGAGAGTGCGTAGACAGTGATAATGATGGTGGATTATGCATCACTGCTGCTTTTGAAGTATTGGCAAATCCTCAATTCTATGCCAATTCTAGAAGATACCTACAGTGCAGCATGATAAAACAGCTGTATGGCTGCATTGTGGTACGTATGTGATTGTGTACACATCATCCACGAGTGTAGTGTAGTATATGCTCAGTTTTATTATACGTACATTAGCTTATGCTTGTGCTGTAATGTTGCGAGAATATATATTGCAAAAATGTTTTGTTCCCAAAGATGTTACAGTACTGGCTAGACATTAAAGACATGGTGCTTTTCATATTCTATCATGGGTAAGGTTGCTCTCACTCCCTCACTGACCTGCATGGTCTGGTTCTTCCCGGAGCACTCCTGTTCAGTGACCTTCACCCAATAGGGCCCACTCTGAGGTGGGCACTTGTGTCGTTGCTGAGCTAGTGTGTCATTGATGTGCTTGCAAGAGCGACCAGCGAGGGAGGGGGAGGAACCAATAGAGGGGACAATCCTGCAAGTGTTTGCATGCACATAGCGGGGATACAATATTACTGTTTCATTGAGCTTCTTTCTGTCTGGTCCTAAGAGTACAATCAATTTGTCCAGCTAAGTGTGGTGTGTGCTTCCCTCTGTCAAAGGTCCTGTCAATGTGTATGTACGTATACAGTACATGTGAACTGTGTAAACACTCTTGTGTGTCTCAGCAGCGGTTCTCACTCAAAGGGTATCCATTGCCCACTTCTGCAAATCCATATCAGATCAGAGTTTGCTGGTATAGGAGAAACATGTCCTTGATTTTTTTCTGTGCATGGTTCAGTGGGCTGGGATGGATGGGATTGTTGCTGAAGAAGGGAGGGGAGAGGGTATGTTGGGTGTATTGATGAGAAGAATGTGTGTTCCTCTCATATTCCTACATAATTCTCAATTCTTTGACTGATAAAACTTGAATTGGTATGTTTATGTAGTACTAAGGTTACAAAGGAAGGCTCTAAAAGTTGTTTGTGGTACATGCACTGCCCCTGGCTATATAGCTCTCAAAGTAGACTCATTGATCCCTTGGTATTCCACAGGACTTCAATGCACAAGCAGTAAGTGTATGTTTGTAGTACAAGGATAGGCATGACATTCATGTGAGCTACATTTTCTGAACATGATTTGGAGGCAAAAGGGAGGCAAGTATGTGGTAAATTACATATGATAAACCACACGTATGAAGGATTGCTGTTATAGTTCAGATTATGAACAATACTCACCATACCCCTGAACCAGCAACTGTGTTGTGCCTAACTGATTGTTTGATTGTGCACTTTGCACACGGCCCACACAAGTGCCTTCAACTTGTACTATGGTTGGCATTTTTTGCTTGTACAAACTACACATCAGTACCAAAAAGTTGCATCTACGTATGTTGTTGCTTGAGCCACATTTGCCACCTACATAGTATGTGAACACTGGCTAGTTGGCATTACCCTGTGTAGCGAGATGCTGATTAAGTAGTTAAAGTGCCTTGTTGTTTTGCTGGCACAACTCTACATCATCCCCAACCACTAGCCCTGCTATTTTTGCTTTTCATGTTGATGTGTGATTTGTTGTCCATTAATGGATATTTTTGGCCAGTAATGAATACTTCCCAATTCTGGGGTTTTAGCCCTCTTGCTGGAGAACACAATAAATAGTTTCTTCGTAGTATGATGTATACGTATATTCAGCTTAGTATTGTTCACACTACAAATTAGTGTTAGGCTCGAGCTTATTCATTTAGAAGATTGAGTGTCTGACAGTGGACACTGTGACCAACAGTAGATACCCTACTCTGATCCATGTACATATGCACACACTAATGTATTACAGTACTGCTTTCACAACACCAGTGGCTGGTGTGAAGAGTGAGTGGCTACAAGTCCTGTATTGTCACTACTCATAATGAGTGAAGCCTATGACAGACGATACACTACTGTGTTGTGCAATGAAGTGATAGCAAGTTAACTCAAACTCTAGTACTCTTTCTTGTGTGACTGACTTTGGTCTTGTGCCTAGCGCACGTAGATGGCCACGGTCATCTGGACATGTCGGATAGTGGATGATATAGATGATGGAAGCCAACATTCATCCCAGCGCTCATCGTTGTTCGGGTTGCTCAGAGTACCATAAATGGTGTCAGTACCACTATCAACCTGTTTGTCAAATACCATTCCAGTGAGATCAGTGTACTTTCTTGGTGTGGGTACACCCGTCCCAGATCTTGTGCACTGGTCAGTAATGGCCGCCACGTTCCCCAGCAGTGTGGCCCCTGTCCAGTCATGGTCCAGGTTCCTGTTGAAGGTGCCCTTGTAAGCGTAGACTGTTGTGCTGTAGTGGTAGGCCACGATCATCATCTCCCCCGGCTGGAACCTGATCTTGCTTGGCACGTTGCACCACCCTGAGGCCAGGTTAGTGCAGGGCTTGAAGAAGTCACTGTGGTAGAACATGTCTGTTGTGAGGGGGGACACCTCCCTGTAGCTGTGCTTCCATACAAGAGACCATCCTCCTCCGACTGTCTGCATGTCACAGTACACCTGCAAAGAAAAGATGTCAGGGAGAGTGGGATGTTGTTGGATTCACTGTGTATTTTGTTAAAGCATAGATACTAAACCTTACCTTACATAAGGTCTAGTACCTATGGTTAAAGAGACTGCTGCAGTGGCTGGAATGTGAAGCATGTGTTAATTTGCAGTTTTAGACTTTAATGCCCTAAATGCAGAAATGGCGCAGTCATCTTTACAGATTGCTGTGTGTACGTATGTGTGTCTCAAACTCTAATGCTCAAATTTGTACAAATGGACACGGTGTGGTTAACAGTTTACCATAGAATACCTACTGTAGTACTAGTTAACTGATCTTGATGAGCAATCAATAGCAACTGATATGCCAGATGGTTCGGCCATGTACATAGGCCTTCATCAACTGCATATATAGCTATCTTTTGCTTATCTAATACTGTAATACTGTATCTTTAGTGTATTTAGTTTTATATGCAGCTGTCGAAGGCACACATGGCCGAAACATCATGAAGTGAATAGGAAGTCAGATGTCATTGAAACCGCTGTGTGCAGTATATGTTCCAGATCATTGCTAGTTGTCACAATTTAAAATGAGCCTCTACAATATCATCTACTGTAGAATATCCTTTCATTACAGTCTATTACCATAGTATAAAAGTTGTACCATGTGTGGGTGTCCCCCCTCCACTCCCTCACTGACCTGCATGGTCTGCTCCTGTCCAGAACATGGTTCAGTGACCTTGACCCAGTAGACCCCAGTCTGAGGAGGCTGGGAGCACTGGTTGGCTAGTGTGTCTTTGATGTGCTTGCAGGACCGACCAGGGAGGGAGGGGGCGGTACCAGTAGAGGGGAGGAGCCTGCATGTGGGTAGGGAGCAGGAATATTACTGCTCCATGAACCACCTTCCTATCTGGTCCTAAGCATGTAATCAACTTGTCCAGCTAAGTGTGTTGGTGTGTGCTTCCCCCTTAGTGTCAAAGGTGTGTCTGCAAATGCTGATTCACAATATAGCAATGATGAGAGTCGGGGCTAGCATGTGTGTGTGTCTGTTTGCCAGCAGTGGTTCTCACTCAAAGGGTATCCACTGCCCACTTCTGCAAATCCATATCAGATCAGAGTTTGCTGGTACTGGAGACACATGTCCTTCTGCTTTTGTTGTGCATGGACCAGTGGGCTGGGAAGGGCGGGATTGTCTCTACAGGAGGGGAGAAGAGTTGTGTTGACATCTGTTGCACCAAACACAGTGCATACGTATGTATGACATTAATGTCACACTTTGTTTTTACAAAATTCAGAAATGAATGGAATGTTAACCAATTTTTGAAATGATAGCATTGCACATTTGTATTGGTACTGTTCATGGCTATTCATGGAGTACTGGAGTGATTGAGAAATGCTTCATTTGTGAATATAATGAATACAAAGTTGCGCAGCTCAAACACCGAATATTAATACAGTCATAATGCATTAACTGTAATCTGCAGTATGTGGTATACATGGATTTGTAAAATTCTGGAATTGCCTGTTTCAGGTCATTTAAGGATTATCTGTAAAAATGTGCGCATTCCAAAATTTTGTGCAAATTCATATGAAATTAATGACTTCAAAGGCAATGACAGTTGCAGTACACATGTATAATGGCCACCTGGATGCCTTTGGACCGTCTGAAGGGTATCGTTAGGTGCCCAAAAGAAAATGTGCAATCATGGCATTTTGTGCAATAATGTTACGATTTGTGTCTTATACTGTAGTCTGGCTGTTACACCCAAATTTATGTTGTCATGTATAATTGTATATAGTCCTTCTGTCTTGCTTTCAGGCTGCCCCTTTGCTCTCGCCTATAATGCTACGTACTAGTGCTTTGACTTTATATTGCTTACTCCTGCAACCATTCGATGAATTCAGTATGCTATATATGTGAAAAGTTGCTGGACCCTTGAGACTAAGAGGGAAGCACAGACTGACACACTTACGTACGCAGTTGGACAAGTTGATTATACTCTTAAGACCAGATAGAAATGGCCCTGGAGCATCAACAGCTAGCTTGAAATGTTTGTAGTGTGCACAGTCTCTATGCACCTGTTGGCTAACCCTTAGTCATTGATCCCTCTGTGACATGGATCATTCCAGCTATGAAACTGTTTGTACTAGTTCAGTTTCACATGCCCACTAGGCCTGTGTGTGACTCACCTTCTGCACGTGGTGTTTCCCAGCTGGCTGTGCCTGCAGTGTAGTGTTAGCTGAATAGCCTCCTTCCTTGGTTGCTTCAGTCGGGAGCACCACTCCAGAAAGGAGGAGAGGGAGGAGGAGGAGGAGGGTTTGAATGTCAGGGGGGCTCATATTCTAAAATTCCGAAGTGAAAAAGTATCAATCTGTTACAACTCTGTTAATCACTGTATGTAGATCTTGACACTGACCAGTTTACTGCTTTTATAAGCCAGCAACATGTTTAGGGAATGAGGGAATTGAATTGAGCAGAAGCCTGCCTTAAAGGGTCACACAGGTGCTAGGCTACCAAATGCATTGGGGCAGACCCCACATGGTTTGCAGATTCTATTTTAGGAAAGGTTTATATATAGCCCTGCTATTTCATCATTAGCCCCTCTTAGCTGAGGTACATACAGGTTTGTGAAGCTCTAGAAAGTAAGGAATGGATCCTCAGCTGTGGTAGGACTGACCTGGTTGTGCTACTCACTCCCTGGTCAGTCTGTCTATTGAAAGCTCAACAAATTGAATTGAGCAGAAGTCAACCTTACAGGGTTAGACCATACAGTAGGCCCAATCTACCTCCTTCTTCAATCTGTGGTAATTGTTTACTAGTGCTGTACTGCTGTAATTGAATTGAGCAGAAGTCAACCTTACAGGGTTAGACCATACAGTGCCCAATCTACCTCCTTCTTCAATCTGTGGTAATTGTTTACTAGTGCTGTACTGCTGTAATTGAATTGAGCAGAAGCCAACCTTACAGGGTTAGACCATATAGCTGACCCAATCTACCTCCCTTTTTAATCTGTGGTAATTGTTTACAGCTGTACTGCTGTAAGCCTCTGTCAGATGCAGACAAGTGTTTAAACCCCCAGAATGAGGCATCCTGCTGTGCTTGCAGTGGCCTTCATGGCTGTTACTGCCTGCATGCACCCTTAACAGCTGTGAGTGTGATTCAATCACACATGTATAATTTTATTGTATGAGATGTACGTATTGCAAGATTGATGCACGCACCTTCACACTTCTTGAGCAGCCACCCAGATGTATAGCTTGCTTTACAAATTAAAGCTCATTTTTAGAAGGGTCACCTTACGTTTGCACATCTTTGTCACAATTGCCTTTCCCCCCCCCTTCCCCCTCCTCCCTTATATATACCTGCTAGGCGGAACGCATGGATGCGCTGAGAGCGACTGTGACCGAGCTCACCGGAGAGCACTACCACGATGTTGCAGCAATCACACAGAGGTGACTGGTGACTGCATGTGCTGCCATACAGTACACACTATACGGTTTATACGTACATACCCCACTACTGTTTGAGTGTCTGTGCGTAATGTAATGACTGTATAACTTGCATGTGTGCATACAGTGCATTGAGGTGTAGGATATAAAGTGTTGTATGTATGTACGTATGTCTGCAGTATGCAGCTATGCATCAAGCTGCTTAACTCCATGGCTTAGCCTGGCCACCCATCCACCATTACATTAGTGTATGTAACATTTACATACATAGGTACAGTATATGTACGTATATAACATACGTATGTGGCATCCTATACACATGAATCATAGGGACAGAAACCTGTACTAATCTGATGTGGCTTTGTGTGAATGCCAGCCTTGACAGTTAGCTGGCTTGTAGGTGCTATGAGTGTCATCTCTGTTACATGTACATGGAGGTAGCACTATGTCATGAATGTATCCCAGATAATATGATTGTACAGAATATGAGTGTAAAAGTGACTGCAAAATATTTCTGCTTGGTTGCAGAGAAAAGGGCATTGTTACCAAGTGGGAGGAGCTGCAGAGGAAGCTAGACTCCAGGAAGACAGTCCTCAGCAGCCAGCGAGACCTGATGGCTGTCTACACCGAGATGGACAGCTGTGCCACTGAGATGGCACTGATGAAGGTGAAGAATGATTGGCCAATGCTGCGATGTTGTCAGCACTGTTCTATAGTGAAGTGTAGAGGAATTACATGTATGTCTATATACTGTTGCTTAATCTAGTGCCTTTCCAGAATTGATGTCCTTGTTCCACTCACCTTGTCTTGACTCTTATTTCCTCCTCATCTCTTTCTCTCTCTTCACTCTCCCCCTTCCCCTCCTACCTCTGTCTCATCCCTCCTCTCCACCTGCCCTTCCTCCTCCACCCTCTCCCTCTTCTCTCTTACCCTCTCCTCTGCACCCAGGTCTCTCTGCAGTCTGAGGACTATGGGAAGCACTTGACAGGTGTCCAAGACCTCATTCAGAAGCACACACTCGCAGAGGCTGATGTGACTGCAGTGGCAGAGAGAGTGAAAGCCATCAACGCTCAGGCGCAGCGATTTATTCTTCAGAGTAAGTGAGCAGAAGCAAGTTGCTGTGAATGCTCACTAGCTGTCCTGTAGAAGTGGTGGATGTGTATGGTGTCATGCGATGCCACATCCCTGCACTCTGCAGAGAAGCATAATAATATACAGAAGACATGTTCCTGTACGTAGATATGTGTGTGGTCTTTGTTGGGACGAACATGACTGAGTCTGCCCCACACGATTGGATGGGTTGCACTTTTCATATTCGGACATACTGTACGTATGGTTGTAATATATGCCCCATTGTCACTGAATAGCCCCACGCTAATGAAACGTAGTCTGATTCGTTGATGACCTACAACAATGTACACTGAACATGTCTGTAATGGTCACCGCATAAGGCAGCCATCTTTATAAGACAGCTTTCCTTGCCCCAAAATTACACTACAGCTTGCAGTCTACGTAGATCTGCAATACTGCCAATTCTCTATTGTAGCAGGTGGGTGACGATCTTGTACTTTGCGTCACAGGCAGGATTCTCTTCCTTCCTTCTGCTAGACATGGTCACCGACTCACTACGTACACTCAGACATACATACATACATACGTACGTACATACTGTCTCTCACACCATGCCTCCTATATGTTTCTGTTGAAGCGGCACAAACAGCTCATTGTTTTAATATGCACTTCCTTTCTCTTCTCTGTACATGTACACAGACCACTCACACAGTGCACAGATCAAGGAGAGGCAGTCCAAACTGGATGAAGCCTGTTCTGACCTGCAGCAGCACTGCACCGCACGCAGTCAGCGCCTTCAGGAGTCACTCAAGCTCCAGGAGTTCTACCGGAGAGCAGAGGAGGAGGAGGCATGGATGAAGGAGAAAGAGCAGATTGTCTCCAGCAGCGAAGTGGGAAGAGGGCTTAGCCACGTCCTCAGGTTGGTTTACATGCAGTGTCAGTGTATGACCAGCAGAATTGTGTCATCTGTGCTTCTATAAAATATGTAGTTAGTTGTTACACATGATATCATGGGTTGTTTGGTGAGCCTATCCTTATGTTGTCCATACTAACGGAATCTCATCTTGGAAAGTGGTTTGGCCCTGGACCCAGCCGACTGGCTCCATAGGACAGATCCCCGCTATGAAAACCAATGTTGCACAGACTTTGATATGCATATGTACATATGTATTACTGATATCCAATGTTCCCCATTAAGGTTGACACATAATATGATTAGGATAAAGCAGGGTATGTGGATGTCAATGGATGTTGGCCCAACCTTATATACTTTGCTCTTTCACTCCCAGCAATCTCTTCTCCTCTATATGTCCATGTATGTAGTCTCCAACAGAAGCACCAGGCAGTGGAGAAGGAGATTAACGGACGTGGAGCTCACTTTCGGTTCACCTGTCAGGCAGGTGAGCGACTGAGGAAGGAAGGACACTACGCAGCCAAGGGAATTGGGACTAAGGTGGTGGCTTTGCAGGACAAGTGGAAGAAGCTTAATGAGCTAGCGACAAGTCGCACCACCAGACTGGAAGAAGCTGTGCAGTATCAGCAGGTCAGACACTTGTGGTTGCACTATCATTGCTACATATATAGGTGTAAACAGCCTGGTTGTAAAAACAGCTTGCTCAAGTCGTTACTCTGCTTGTGAATTTTGTACGAGAGCCTTCAGTCACAAAAGTGATCACTGAAGCACGTATACTGTTATTTAGCACTTCTGTGGCAGATCGAGATGATCGTCACTGTTTCTCTAAGCATTTGTGAATATGTTAATCTGTATGCGTGCATCTATGTAATCTGCATGTACATATCCTGTGCTTTTTCAGTACTACGCTGATGCGAACGAAGCCGATTCTTGGATGACTGAGATTGAGCCTGTGGTGTCCAGCAGGGATTATGGCCGCGACGAGAACAGTGCCAACACCCTGCTACAGAGCCACGAGCGTGTGGAGAATGAGGTGAAGGCTTACAGCAGCGAGCTGGAGAGGCTGAAGGAGTTGAGTCACAAGCTGTTTGAGCGATCGGCTCAGTCCGGAATGGTGAGAAGCTACTTGATAGATTTATACATACGTACATTAGACTGTATTTTTTATTCTAATCAGGTTGTAGGAAGTTTTGCTTTTTCGTTTCATTAATTTGTAGTACTCTTGTGTGTTAGCTTGCAAAATTAATACTGAGCACCAAACAGAGTGTTATGTACGTGTGTTGTATTTAGTTGTGTGAGGACCCTCGTGATGGCTCACTACTTTATGTGTGTTTCATTTCTGAGTGCAGCTGTGTTCATGTCTTAATGAACATTAAGATATTCACTGTTACGTACTTGCACAATTACGTAGCTGCTCTATCAGGAATATGTGCAAATAGTTATTACAAAAATTGTTTGTGTGTTATGTATTTAATACAACAGAGTTTCAATGTGTATGTATGTATGTAATGTACATATGTAAAATGATGATAAATGAAGAAGGTACGTATGCATGTATATATATATGTTGATGTATACAAATGGGTTCTCCTGTTCTCCTTCCCCTTTGCCTGCAGGAGCGTGCCATGTCTCCAACTCCCAGCCCTGTAAAGATGGAGGAAATTGTCGAGGATGAAGAGGTTGAAAGGGAGGTGGAGTACGAAGAAGAGGAAGTGAGAGAGCAGGAAGTGCCCCAGCAAGTGGAGCAGGAGGTCACTGTTCCTCAGGTACAGAGCAAGTAGTGTTTTTCACTGCACGTACAAAGACTCCGCCTACAACACATTTTTTATCAGCCGAATGACATACAATATGCAATTCACAACCACAGCATGTATGTAGAGGCAGTATTGAACTGGAAAGAGTTAGACAGATTCATATAGTCAGTCTTGGAGAGAGCTACAACACCATGCAATGTTTTGATTCTGAATGTGCAATTCACGAGCTGTGAGCTGAATACTACAGATACTGTATTTACCTGAATAGAGGCCCAGGGTCTCTATTGAAGAAATGCTCTGGATTAGCCCAGGCTCTGAATGTGACCGCCTTTGCCTCAGACAAATACGATATCTCTCCTTCACTCCAGGCTTTCTCTGCCACACTTATTCCCTCTTCTCACTGGCACACCTTCAATCCCAACCCTCAGCCCCATCCTTCACTGTACCTCCTTCCCTCTCCCCTCTACTCCTGAATCCCTTCCCAGGTGAAGGCCATGTACAATTACAAGGGACAAGGACTTGGCCTCACAAAGGGAGAAGTCTTCTATCTGCTCAAAAAGTCAAACAAGGATTGGTGGAGTGTCAGGTGAAAGTCATGTGATCTGGTTACCATGCCAACTTGAGCAGCCATCTTTTCATCACTAGCATGCTTATACTGATGGACTTTAGGAATATGTTTTGTATATACACAGGTACATATTGAATCAGTGCTTTCACTGAAGTCATCTGGTTCACACTCTCTAGTTCACCCCAGCTATGCAGCTACTAGCCTTCTCTCCCTCTCCATCCCCTGTCTCCTTGAAGGCGCCCAAGTGGACAGGAGGGCTATGTTCCCTCAAACTACGTGAAGGAGGTTGAGCCTGCCATCCTGAAGAGAACTGTGACCAAGACAGTCAGGGTCCCTGTCACAGTCAAGGTGAGGTTGGATGATGTGTAAAGATGTGGTCAAGGTTCTCTCCAATACTTCAACACACCTGATAGCAGTAACATAAGCCCTGTAGCAGTAATACCCTTTCAAGCCCTGTACTACGTATGTAGATATATATGTATCTATTCACAATACATTTGGCCCTCATTTCTTGCCTTACCTCCACTTCCCTCTTTTCCCAAATGTCCCTCATCCTCCCTTCCACTCATATTGTATTTCATGTTGACTCTCTGCATTGTACTGTACCGTTAGGTGAAGAAGACCCGCATTGAGAAGGTGTCTGTTCCAAAGGTTAAGAGAATGAGTGTCTCCGCAATGAGACCTAGAACAAGTGTGTTATGCATTTGGGACACACACACACACACACACACACACACACACACACACACACACACACACACACACACACACACACACACACACACACACACACACACACACACACACACACACACACACACACACACACACACACACACACAAAACACACACACACACACACACATGACAGGCACTCCACAGAATCTCTTCTGCTTCTATGTACCCACTTCTAGTGTCCCTTGGCCGCCAAGACAGCAGTGTGATATCTCGGCAGCAAGCCCTCAATGAGCGCTACAGCAAACTGCTCCAGAGAGCTGCTGAGAGGAGGAAGAGGCTCGAGGACTCCATTCGCCAGTTCAGGATGTTCAGAGACTGTGACGAACTTGAGTCCTGGATCAAGGAGAAGGAGGTGGTGATGAAGGCCGAGGAGAAGAGTACCGGCAAGGAGAGGGTGGAGGCAATGCACAAGAAGTTTGAGGTGGGCACAGACCAGCGCTGGAATGTGATGTGTACACAGCTGGTTATGTATGCATGTACGTACATACGTATGTACATACATACATAACCACCATAGATACTCTACACTACGTAATCGGATTGGAATCATTTATTATTGCTACCTACAAAAAAAGAAAAAACTTATGTACTGTACTCTATATATGTAGTGCAACCTAGCCATAATGATGACTGTATATGGCAGCCACTTCACTCATTATAATGCAGCCAGCCTCCTTTGCCCCCAATAGCACTAACACAGCACTAGCACATTACAGTCTACCTCTATGCACGCACGTATATGTAGTGCAACCACATCTCTTTCTAAAGTGGGCAGCTGTAACTGACATACAGGTGGCTGTCTTAGACAGGTGTTGCTACCAGTAATACTCGTACCTGACGGGTATGTGTACCTGTGTACAACGACACAGCATGCAGCATACATGTACTTCCACCTAATTGTCTGTCTGTCTTTTCTGTAAGCCCCGAGCTCTATGCACACTATTGGCCTCTTGCAGCTGATGCAGGTTGATGCTGGAGGATGTCTGGCCCCACTCCATTAGACCTCTGTTGTACATACGTATGTATGTACATACGTATACACCTATGTAGTACATGCGTGTATACATATGGATATACGTACTGTGCATGTGTACCTGTGTTTTGGTCCAATAGAGTCTATTTAACATGATGGATTCCTCTCCATGTAGAACTTTGTGACCGACTTGACTGCCAACAGTGTGCGCGTGATGGAAGTCAACAACGAAGCTGAGACCATGATTAAAGGCAACCATCACGAGGCAAGGGCCATCAGGAAGAGGCAACAGAGACTCAACGATAAGTGAGTGCCAACGGCCGGCTTGTCGCACTGCTACAGCAGCTTTTGAATGCATACGTATTATGCTTTGGATGCACTCCAACTTCTCGCATGTGGGACATGGCTAAACAAACAAATATGGCCGCCGCCATGGGCGATATTGACCTTCGTATATATTTTCGCTTGTTTCTCCTTCAGGCTTAGTGGGATTAGAGCAAGGCTAGTATTAAACGAATGACTATGAACCTATGTATACCTCAAGAAAACTACTAGCAAACTATTCTGAATGCATTCGTATTATGCTTTTGGGTGCTCTCCAACCTCTCACTAGCAATGCTATACCGAGCACTTTGGGTGGGAGTCACACAGTGCACTTTATCCATTCACTGGACAAGGACTTGTATCTTTAGTGTATATACTGTACATAGTGCAGAATGTGCTTGAACAAAGTATAGTACAATACAATGTTGACAGTGTTAAGATTGAGCTACCGTACAAAGATTGTGCAGGTATATACGTACATTGTTTATCCATCACCTCCTCTCAAAGTTTGTGAGACTTCATTCTCAGTTTGTTACTTAAAACTTGCACAAATTTTAGTCCTCTTTTCCCTTTGCTTATCTGTTACCTTTTAGCAGCTCAACTGCTTTAGAAACCTTGATCAAATGATTCGAGGAGTCTTTCAATAGCCCATCGTATCTAATGATACGTACGTATAATAAAATTATGTTGTTCTTTCATGTGCAATGTGCAATGTAGTTGCTGTGCCTATGCTGTATGCTGTATGCTGTATGCTGTATGCTGTATGCTGTATGCTGTATGCTGTATGCTTCACTTTCCTCCATTTGTCTGCGTGCACAGTTGGTCAGACCTGCAGAAGCTCAAGACGTCTGCTGAAAAGAACTTGGACACTGCGCAAAGGTGCGTACGTATTTAATGCTAGTGTTGACTCTTCTCCTTCCCCTTCAAATTGTGAAGATAATACCACAAATTGCTCCTTTCCCAAAACTGCTAGTTTTGTGGGTGCCCTATGTATTTACGTATATAGCTAGTGTGCACACTGTCCTTTGGCTTATCTTATTCTCTACTGCATGTTGAATGTCCCTTATGGTTTACTAAAAGCTCTTTATTGGCAGTTGAATTGCTGTATTTGCTCAATTGGCTGAACATACTCTGATGGTATCATCCCAATTATCATAGCATATTACCAGTGTTGCCTTTTTTTGTGTGGTGTGTGTGTGTGTGTGTGTGTGTGTGTGTGTGTGTGTGTATGTGTGTATGTGTGTATGTGTGTGTGTGTTGTGTGTGTTTGTGTTTGCAGTGTGCAAGACTTCCATCAAATGTGTGATGAGACCAGATCTTGGATTGGAGAGAAGGACCAAGCCCTTTCCACAGATGACTGTGGAAGGGATCTGGCATCCGTGCAAGCCCTGCAGAGGAGACACCAGGTACGTACTGTAGGATGGAACTGAGATTGCAGACATGGATAATTGAGTGTGTGGAGTCCTGGTAGTGCTTGAGCGGTTCTAAGGTGCGCTTTGTGAACCAGAGAGTCTATTACTGTACATACGTATGTATGTACAAATGTGTGTACATACGTATGTGTGTCAAAAGTAGTCTACAAGGTGTCGTGGTAGTGTTATGTATTTTGTACAGGATTCACTGTCAGTGATGATGAGGTAATATGAAGTGTTTCTCGTGGTTGTGAGGTTGTCTCCACTGTGAACACAGCAGTATTGTACATGTGCTTGTGATGTTGTGAAATTGTGTGTTCTGGAAAAGATCTGCTTCAATTTTGCTAGGACTCTTAGCATAGTTTATGCACTAGCACCACCCCATTGTCCTAACTTCCTCCCCTTCCTTCCCGCTCCCTCCTCCACTCTCCCTCCCAACAGGCTCTGGAGCGTGAGCTTGCCCCAGTGGAGGAGAAGCTGGCTAAGCTTGGGGAGAAGGCACACCAAGTGGTGGCCATCTGCCCCAAGGACACTCGGGCGGTGCAGGGAAGGCATGCGGAGATCACAGCAATGTGGAACAAATTAAAGGTTTGCGTGTGTCAATCTGTGAAAGTCTCCAAGCTACCCGAACTATATAGTTATAGTATAACAATGACGTGATTCGGCAGTTTTGTAACATCCGACACTAAGTGTGTAAATGTCAAAATTTCAGTCTCTGTGTTACATTTGTATGCTTCACTCTACACACCTATGTGTGTGTGTACTCTACTGATGAATGGCAGTACTGCATGGGTATTACGCCACTGGGTATAATGCCCACACTGAGTACAGTGTATAAATCTCCATCCTGCCTGTGTACGTACTACACCCCTCCCTCCTCCCTCCCTTCCCCCTCCCCTCCCCCTCCCCTCCCCTTTTCCCACACATCAGCACAAAGCCTCCTCAAGGAAGGCTGTCCTGGCAGATGCGCTGCTGTTCCAGAGCTTCCTTGCAGACACAAGAGAGCTGGTGAGTGAGGCACACACAGTCATCCATCCTCACTGCTCAGCTGAAGTGATCCACTGCTTTGTAGTATACTACAGGGACAGCATACATACAGTACCTATCTTCGCCCTGAAGAAGGCCAGAGCATCTGGCCGAAACGTAGGCAAGGTTTTCAACCCTGTTTTTAAGCTGGTATTAGAGAACTACCCCTTCTCAGTACCTACCTCCAAACACGTAGTACCATTGAAGTTTATATGCTTACATGTTAATCCATACATGGATACTATACATGCATACATGGATAATCTCTTTCGGTCTTCGGACCTGGGTGAGCCCCACCTATCAGGCTCCCAATGCTGTGATGAAGCATATATAGGGATATACAAGTATGTATGTACGTATATGACAGCATACATACAGCACATACCTCCAAACACATTGTACCACTGATGGTAATCAATACATGAATACGCTATATACGTACATTGGCAATAGGTAGCTAGCTAGACAAGCCTTTTCAAAGTACGTTAGCAACGACATGCCTTATGCATTGTCACTGTGGAACATGCCTGTTGTGCTGTGTCTTACTAATCACCTCTTCTCTTCTGGGCTTAGTTGTTCAAGCAACTTCTTCAATTCTCATCTTTTTGCTTGTCATACTGTTCTCTTTCATATTTTGCAACCCTCTTCTCCTTCCCCAACTCCCCCTCCAGCTTGGTTGGGCAGGAGAGATGCAGGCCCTGCTTGCCTCTGATGAGCTGGCCAAGGACGTGGAGGGAGCGGAGGCCCTGTTGGAGCAGCACGAGGAGAGGAAGCAGGAGGTCAGGAACAAACAGGAGAAGTGAGTAGAATGCAGTGTACAGACGAACAGATACACAGACACATGCACGCATGCATCCAGGACAAACAAAAGGCTTGAGTATCCTCATATACGTACATGCTATGTACTATGTATATATATATATATATATATATATATGCTGTATGTTGGAAAATCAGGAGAATTTATATAATTTTAGTAGTCCCGACATAAGTACATATATATGTATTTTTACATATATATTATAATGGTTTATATTAAACCAATATTCGTTGAAATTTTGCTGTTGTGTCTGGTCTCTTTCCATGTTGTGCTTGAGGTGAGGTGCAGTGACTGTGTGTTGTGGTCTCCTCGTGTCACCAACCTATCTTGTCATTGTCACAGGTTTGACACACTGCTGGGCATGGCCAAGTCCCTCATGTCCAACCAGCGTCTCTCGGGTGAGGTGGGAGAGAAGGTTAAGAGGCTGAACAGGGAGAGACAGGCTCTGAACGAGGCTGCCGTTGCCAGGAGCAGCCAGCTGCTCCAGTGCCACCAGCTGCAGCTGTTCTACCGTGATGCGGAGCAGGTGGATGGGACCACCGCCAACCAGGAGGCCTTCTTGGCCAACGAGGACTTGGGGGTGAGGGTAGGGTGAAGGGTGGTTGGGAGGGGGTGGAGTGAGTAGTGGGGGTACATGTGAATAGTGTGGGGGTACATGTGAGTAGTGTGGGGGTACATGTGAGTAGTGTGGGGGTACATGTTAGATGTAAGGTGGGGCCAAGAGGGTATTTTATGATCAGCTTCATGTGAGGGGCTGTGGTACAAGTAGTAAGGATGTGGTGCATGACGTGGTAGGTGTGTTTGTAGGTATGTTTAGAGGTGGAAACAAAAGTGAATGTGTGTGCAGTACATGTCTGCGTGCATGTACACACAGTACATTCGTATGTACGTATGTATGCATGTATATTCACACATTTGTGCATACATGTGTTTGCACATTTTGAGCATTGTGTGTGTGACGGTTTGTACTTGTATGTACCTACTGAACGTATGTATTGAGTAAGAGTGAATTTATGTATATACACAATTTACATACTGAATTTCCACCAATTGTGCAAATTCAGTATGATGCAAGATACAAATGTACATAGGTACACACATATCTATGCGTCTCTTCCAAACCCTCTCTGTGCCCCCCTCCCCTCAGGCATCTGTTGACGGAGCAGAATCGCTGTTAAAGAAACAGGAGGAGTTTGAGATGACCAGCCAGCCGCACGATGGCAGGGTGAAGGCACTGAGCGAGCAAGCCAACAGGCTCATCCGGGCCGGACACTATGACAGCGAGAGGTGGGGTGTGGCATAGAGGGTGTGCGGAGTGTGGAGTGATGTGGTGGAGCATTACATATTATGGGGTGCGTTATCTGTAGTGACAGTGCAGTGAGGTAGGCAGTGTGATGGTAGTGGTGCGTTGTGTAGTGATGTGTGTGTGTGTGTGTGTGTGTGTGTGTGTGTGTGTGTGTGTGCATGTGTGCATGTGTGCATGTAATGCAGATGAGCAGTGTTTTGCTGCATTCTGTGTAGTTGGGAAAAGTAGAGATCTCCTATTGTGGTCTACAGACTTCGTACTACATGCAAACTTGATTATCGTTGACTTTTAATGTGTAGTAATGGCAATGAATTACATGATATTATTGTCCATAACTGTGGTACTCTCCTCTCCACATATAGTTGTACTTTGTATCTCTTGTATGCTTAAAGCCTGCATACTAACCTTAGTGAACGTTGGAACGATTTGCGAAACTGCTTAGTGAACGTTGTTTGACTTCTGAACCTGCAGGATTGCTGAGAGGCGGGAGGCGGTGCAGAGCCGCCGTCAGAAGGTGAAGCAGCTGTCAGCGGAGCGAAAGGCAAAGCTGCTGGATTCACTGGCATGGCAGAAATTTTGCAGAGATGTGGATGAGGTGAGAGGTGTCACATGTCAGCCATGTGACTTATATAATCATGTGGCTTCACAAGATGTATAAAGTGACATTTTCACTTGCGTTATCTTGGCATTTCGACTTAGCATAGTCTGACATCACAAGATATACTGTCACTTCATCTATTGTGTACCAAGCAGTTTGGCAGCCGCTAATAATGTACATGTGTACAGTACGTACGTATGTACATAGTTTGTGCTTGACACAAAGCAGTCAGTTCAGTGAATGTTGTGCACATCCCATAGTCTGTACTGTATTACAACAAGTTGTTTACAATGTACCCAATGTACAGTGCACCTCTCAGAGTCTGTATACAGTCCTTTTACAGTATACGTACCTCTATTTACAGTGTACCTGCACATACAGTGTACCTGTACATACAGTGTACCTGCACATACAGTGTACCTGCACATACAGTGTACCTGCACATACAGTGTACCTGCACATACAGTGTATCTGTACATACAGTGTACCCGTACATACAGTGTGCCTGCACATACAGTGTGCCTGTACATACAGTGTACGAAGATACCTCTACGTACATTGTTCCTCACAAAGTACAATGTACCCTATATGTACAGTACAGCTTACCTCTGTATACGTACATTGTTCCTCTATGTATACGTACGTATGTACAGTGTACCTGATTTGTAAGTGTATGGTAGGTGTATACGTATCGGGTATAGGTGGGTAGTATTAGTATAGTACATAGTGGTATAGGTGTTTATCAGGCATATATAGTCCTCATGTTGTGAGGTACATATATGTTGTAAATGGTGTGTGCTTGCTGTGTTGGGCTGCAGGCATCAGCGTGGATCAGTGAGAAGATGCAGGTGGCCACAGATGAGAGCTACAAAGACCCAACTAATGTGTCTGGGAAGTTGCAGAAGCACCAGGCCTTTGAGGCAGAGCTCACTGCCAACAAGAACACTGTGGATGCAGTCTGTGCTGTGAGGACTTTGTCCTGAGTGGTGTAGTGTGGTGCAATTGACTGACTAAGTGTGTGTGTGTGTGTGTGTGTGTGTGTGTGTGTGTGTGTGTGTGAGAGTGTGTGTGTGTGTGTGTGAGAGTGTGTGTGTGTGTGTGTGTTGTGTGTGTTGTGTGTGTTTGTGTGTGTGTGTCAGATAGTTTTACAAGATTCGATGCTTATTTCCTACGTAATATGACCAACTACAGTGTGCGTGAAAGTAAGGTGTGACCATTAGATCGTCTTTCTTGTATTCAGAGCTGTGCACATGTGCATCTTGGCATACGTACATGAACATTTACTGTACATACACACATTCTCCCGCTCTGACTCCGGACCTCCATCTCCACCTCCCCTCCCTCCTCCCACCTCAATGCAGACTGGCAATGCCCTAGTCCAGAGTGGTCACTATCGCTCTGCAGAGATCCGGAGGCAGATGGAGGAGGTGACAGTGGCATGGGAGCAGCTCTCAGAGGCCACCACAGAGAAAGGGAGGAAGCTTAAGGATGCAAATGAACTGCAGGTACGTACATACGTAGTGTGTGTGTGTGTGTGTGTGTGTGTGTGTGTGTGTGTGTGTGTGTGTGTGTGTGTGTGTGTGTGTGTGTGTGTGTGTGTGTGTGTGTGTGTGTGTGTGTGTGTGTGTGTGTGTGTGTGTGTGTGCATGTACGTATGTGTGCATGTTCCCGTGTGAGGCTGTAATGGAGAAGTGTATACTTCTGTAAAAACTGTGCAAAAGGAGTGACAGTGTGTGAGTGCATGCAACATGTACGTATGTGACTCTGCCGCTATTTTATACATACATACGTATGTACACTGATATACGTATTTGCATGCTTGCCCTACAGTGTTACTAACGTGTCTATGTACTTATATACATACCTTCACTTATGTACGTATGTGTCTTCTTCCCACTGCATATACCTAGCTGTTTCTACGTGCTATTGACGATGAGAACATTTGGATCGGTGAGGCTGAGGCACTTCTGAGCTCTGATGATGTCGGCGCTAGCCTCTCAAGTGTGCAGTTCCTACTGAAGAGACATCAGGTGCACACACATGCACGCACACACACACACACGCGTGCACATGCACACACACACGCATATACACATGTGTGCACACATACACACATGTGCACACAGACACACACTGATGTAGGGAAATGGGCACCGTATGGATGTAGTTGCTCAGCATTCACTTTGAAAATTTCTGTGGCTATATAAAAGTATGTAATTATAGGTTAAGCTTAAGATTGAGATGAGAACTTTGGCTATATAGAAGTCAGCATTTGTACTGGACATGACTTGTATGCTTACAGTATGTGTGGTTCATAAATATTATGTTGACACCTTTGTCACCATAGCAACTGGAGACAGATTATGCAACTCACAGTCAGCAGGCTGCGGCCCTGGCCAATCAAGGGCAACAGCTCATTGATGGCAGCCATTTTGATTCAGGAAACATCAGGAAGAGGTTGAGAGAGTTCCAGCAGAGGTAAGTGGCACCACTGCAGACCTCTGTGCTATTCCCCAAAACTTGCCTTAATTATTTATGCTGTATATACACAAATTTTCTTGCATGTCCCAAGGATGGCTAACCTTGAGGAACCTATGGAGCGAAGGAAGGGTCACTTGGAGGAGTCCCTTCGTCTGCAGCAGTTCTACCGCAGTGCTGAGGAGGAGCAGCAGTGGGTGAGGGAGTGCCGGCCCCAGGCTGCCTCCACTGACTACGGAAAGACAATGAGCCAAGTGGAGAAACTGCAGAAGAAGCACCAGGTGGGGGAGGGGGGTGGGGCGGGGAGAAGTAGGGGGAGGGGGAGAGGGAGGGGAGGAGGAGGGGAGAGGGAGGGGGTGGAGAAAGTGCAGAAGAAGCACCAGGTGGGGGAGAAGCTGGAGAAGCAGGGGAGGGGCGAGGGGGGAGAGGGGGTGTACTGGGGTGACTGGGAGTAAATGGATGGGTGTGAATGTGTTGGTATGTACAGTATGCATGTGTTTGATACACAGTGGTTCATGTTTGGGAATTGTATCATGTACATGAGTTTGCATGCACACACATACTCACACTCACACACACACACTCACACACACACACACACTCACACACACACACACACACACATACTCACACTCACACACACACACACACACACACACACACACACACACACACACACACACACACACACACACACACACACTCACACACACACACACACACACACACACACACACACACACACACACACACACACACACACACACACACACACACACACATGGTTGCAAATCCTTTCTGTGCATATACCACACAATACAATGGCATATGTACGTGTGCAATGTACCACTCCATAGATACATACATACAAAAGCTGGTGTTCACTGGGATTTCAATGCACTGTCTATATACTTCTTTACTTTGCAATTTTGTTTGCAGCACTAATGGGTATTAACGCTCTTCTGCATATTATTGCTTTTAGGCTCTTGAGAATGAGATTGCAGCTCATGAGGGTCAGATCCGAGAGGTGATGAAGGAGGCGTCTGCCCTCATGACAGCCAGCCAGTATGGTGGGGGAGGGATTAGGGAGAAGAACTCTGAACTGAGGAAGGCTTGGACGGAGCTGCAGAACCTGGCCAGCGGTAGGAAGCACATGCTAAACGATGCCATGGAGGCTCAGAAGGTGAGTGGGACTACCCCAACATTTGAAGTAATTTGGAAGTGCTGTTTACCCATATAGCTTACATATATCCCTGGCCTTCCTAACCAATACCAATACTGTTCTTTTGGTTCCGGTTTGTTTCTTCGTTGTACATTTATTAACACCAACCGCGCTTTGTATACAATGTGCATTATGCAAAATGAAATATCACAGCCAAAATTCCTCCTGTTACTGCACGGTCTTTTGAGTACCTTCAATTGAAAGTACCACTGCCATAATCTTTTCCCGTCCTTCACCTCTCTATTTACGTACCTCTGTACCTATGTTCTTTGTCTTCTACTTCCTTCGCCTCCTCCTCTCTCCCCTTCAGTACTATTCAGAGGCCAACGAGGCTGATTCATGGATGAACGAGAAGGCAGGGCTGGCCGCCAGCCAGGACTATGGGAAGGATGAGGACGTAGCAACAAAGTACCTCAAGACTCACGCTGTGAGTGCGGCATGCAGTGTGAACAGCAAGCTGCATACCAGGGAGTGGTCGACAGCTACGTAGTTTCCATTCTATCTGTACCTTCAGCTGATTCCACTAATGTACGTACGTATATGTACACATAGTATGTACATAGATCTTATTTATTGCTTTCAGTGTGAACAGCAAGCCGCATACCAGCTGCGTACATATATACATATGTATGCACATACATACTTATATTATGGAGATCTCATTTGCTGCTTTTGTTTTGGTTGCCAAGACTATGAAAGTGTGCACAATGTGATTTGTTCTACTGCTGGTGAAGGCTTTTGTGGTCAGGGTACGTACAAATTACTACTCATTGCACTGTCTGTATCTAGGGCAAGTGGAGCATTTCATACATTTTCATTTTTTCAGTATCACCTGTGTAACTTTCATCTACATTTTGTAAACTCATTTCTGTCAATTCTTCTACTGCAGATTCTCGAGGAGGAGGTGAGGGCTTATGACAGTGTCATTGAGGAGCTCAGTCGAGAGGCCAACAGGCTGATTGGGGATGGGCACTTTGACTGCAGCAACATCACAGCCAGACAGGTGTGTTCATCATGTGTCTGCACGCCTTGCCTCCTGATAGAGGCACAATATGTCTGTGTAGAAGGCAGATTTGTCATTGTTAATGCAGCCAGACTACTTTTCAGTGTCAACGATGCTTCCACCTTCTCTGCTGACTCTTTTCTCGTTCATGTGCTAGTGACTCCACCCTTGCCTTTTTGCTTCTTGTTCAATTGTCAAATGCACCAACCAACCAACTTTCATCTTGCCAACAATTCAGTGTCTGCTAGACTCTAGCCCTTTTGCTTGTTCATGCTTGCTTCTCAAACTATCATCCTTTCACCCTTTCTCCTCACTGAGAATACCACCAAGAAAAGCTCTATACATTGTCACAGCATTTGGAAAATACACTAAATACACTAAATTACACTGCATACCTGTCGCTTAAATAGCACAAAGGTCCAGCTGTATGTACACATCTTTATATTATGTTACAAAGACAGCTAATGGTACATACACATCTTTATATTATGCTACAAGGACGCAACATCAGCTGATGGTCATTCATTCATTCTCCTGTTTCTGTCTCTGTCACAGGCGCAGCTCGATGAGCAGCTCAGTGGCTTGCAGACTCTAGTGGCATCTCGCCGGCAGCGGCTGGAGGAGTCCATCAAACTCCACCAGTACCTGAGGGACGTGGAGGAACTGAGCACGTGGCTGGAGGAGAAGCAGCAGGTGGCAGCCTCCGATGACTACGGGAAGGACCTGGACCACTTGCTGATGCTCCAGAAGAAGTTTGACGACTTCCGGAGGGAAGTGGCCAACAACACCTCTCGCTACACCACTGTCAACAACACAGGGCGAAAGCTCATAGCAGAAGGTGAGTCACTGGCATGGGGTGAAGAATATGTTCAAAGTGTTGGTACGTAATTCCAGTTTCTGGCAAATACTTACACGTATATATGTACATGTATAATAGTTGTAAAACTGTATGCATGTTGAGGTGCATGATAGCTGAGATACATACTAGGAAAGTCTGTTTCTGACAATTACATGCTCTGAATTGTTAAATTTAGAAGTGACTTGGTTGGTTTGTTTAGTCATTCAAGGGAATAGTTGGTGTTCCAATGTTCAATAGTTCTGCCGATTACACAATAAGTACATATATCTTGGTGAAGATTGCACAACTGACTACATGCATGACGAAACAATACGTTGCATGGATGTGCATATGTACATACTGTATGTATGTCAGTGTCCTTGGCACTGGGTGAATTTACACTCATAATGGCAGGGTTTTCCCCCTCCTCCCCCAGGCCACAGTGAGACAGTGCAGATCCACACCCAGCAGGACGCAATGAAGGCCATGTGGGTGGGCATGCAGGACCTCATGGCCAACCGGGCCAAGCGGTTGGCTGGAGCACACGAAATCCACAAGTTCAACCGAGACGCCAAAGAGCTATTGGATCGGCTGCAGGTGGGACATGGGGGACTGGTGCTTGATAGGACCATGGTGTATGTGTATTGGACGGGGCAAGAATGGGTGAGGTTTTAGGGAGTAGGAGCGATGAGCAGTTGACGTCTAACGGTATGTTGTGTGGTGAGATTGTTGCAGCCTGCCTGTCCGGAGCATGCATGAATCTTCTTGAAAATTATTGCACTAGGGTGACAATTAATGTTTCACATGCATGCCTTCTGGTCCGTCTCACTCTTTTCCCCTTGATCCAAATCCCCTTTTGTACGGGAAATTGTTGTACTATAGAGTGACAGTTTACATGTTTCAGGACGTCTTGTTCTGCTCCCTTGAATTTCTGCAGGAGAAGGAGCACTCCATCCCCCTCGATGATCTCGGGAGAGATGTTGCTTCAGTTGCGGTCCTTCAGAGGAAGCACGAAGCTTTTGAGAACGAGGCTTCTGCACTTGGTGCACAGGTGAGAGCAAATGGGGATAACAGGAACAGTCCACAACAGCTAGGGTAGGTATTTGCTTTCCTCTTGCTGAATACAAGAATTATTCCATCCTCGTCCCTCCTTTCTCCTCTCTTCAACCCTCTTCTCACACCTCACACACACCTCCAAATGCTTCCCTCTACCTCTCTACTCTACTTTCTTCCTTTCTCTTCCTACCTACATACATACATCCTCTCCCTTCCCACTCTTATTTTCTCTAATCTCTCCTCTTCTCTCCTCCTCCCCACCGTTACAGGTCCGTGACCTCTCCAGTGAGGCCATGCGTTTGTCAGCCCTGTACCCAGGTGGCAACGCCAAGGGCATCATGGCCAAACAGGAGCTGATCAACACAGCTTGGGAGTCACTCACTCTTGCCATTCAGGGCAGGAAGAAGATGCTGAGATCGTCACTGGAGTTCCAGAAGTTCCTCAGTTCTGTAAGAAATGAACTCATTAAATATTGATTGTAGCACGTATGTAGGTGCTGTTCACAACACACACACACACACACACACACACACACACACACACACACACACACACACACACACACACACACACACACACACACACACACACACACACACACACACACACACACACACAATTCAGTGACTGGCCCGTGCATCCCGTGTGCATGCAGGTCCGTGACAATGTATCCTGGATGCATGACATGGAGGCTGTCATTGAGTCGGACGAGCCAGCTAAGAGTGTCTCAGGAGCTGAGGAGCAACTTGGCCGACACGAGCAGCACAGAGTGAGTGCGAGATGAAGAATATACAGCCTTCTGTCACACATTGGCGGCACTATATATTGGCACTATATATTGGCACTATAAGTACTTTATATTGGTACTATAATTGGTACTTTATATTGGCACTATATATTGGCACTATATATAATATTGGTATGCACAACACTTAAACTGTGTATGTGTATGTACACATGTACACACAAGGACAGCTGCAAATGGTTACATTATGTGAATTCGTGGACTACAGACATGTACATGCTTGCAGACACTTAATGGAAGTTAGCCATGTCAGAATTATGTGTCCTACGAATGTCTTCTATAGGCTGAAATTGACACTCGCTCAAGTGACCTCTACAAGCTTATGAAGGCAGGAGAGAAGATGATCCGGCAAGGCCACTACGCCAAGGAAGAAGTAAGGAGTGCTCTCAGCTGGGAAACCGCAGACACACACATACTTACATACATACACATACAACACGCACACACACAACACACACGCACACACACAACACACACACACACATGCAACACACACACACACACACATGCAACACACACACACACAACACACACAACACACACACACAACACACACAACACACACACACACACACACACACATGCAACACACACACACACACAACACACACACAACACACACAACACACACACACACATGCAACACACACACACACACACAACACACACACACAACACACACAACACACACACACACACATGCAACACACACACACACACAACACACACACACAACACACACAACACACACACACACAGACACAACACACACAGCATCTTACTGTTACTTCCTTCAGGTCTTCTACACACTTACAGTACTACCTCAGAGACACACATCGCCTCTCACATATTTCACACATCGTTTGTATGATCTGGTTTCCACCCTTACCACTGATATCACCCTCCTGTGGGACTGTATACTTATGTACATACATACGATGGTTGCTTGCATGGTTGCTGCAGATCCGTGAAAGAGTCCACGACCTCCAGGCAGAGGTGCAGCACTTAAACGAGGCATGGGAGCAACACAGGGCCTTCCTTGCAGCCATCTACGAGTACCAGGTGTTCTTGAAGGAGGAGAAGATGGTTGATGGGACCAGCAGTGCTCACGAGGTATGTGCGTTCAGTTGAAGGGGAATGGTTGAGAGGGAGGGAGCTAAAGCGTAAGAGGAGGTTGTTGGTGTACAGGAAACAGTATTGAGTAGGGTTGGGATTTGGAGAGTGTGCAAGGGAAAGTGGCTGGTCTTGTAGGATACGCAACGCCCATTGTACTGCCAACATACAGCTCATAAATTTTCACATTTCTGCAAGCTCTCTAATCTAAGGGCCACTTGTCACTGTATTGATCTGTACATAGTCACATGTGAATGCTCTGTTCTCCATACACAATGTGCATATGATTCAAAGTCTATCTCTCTTCTTCACATCATGTTACTCTCTACTTCACTCACTCACTCCATTAACACTTCCGACCACGTGTACCCTCAGGTGTACCTTGCCACTGAAGAATTGGGGAATTCCCTTGATGAGGTGGATGCCCTAATGAAGAAACACGAGACTGTTGAGAAACTGCTGGAGACACAAGAACAAAAGGCAAGGGATGCACACATTATTTTACTACTATAACTTGTCATTCATAACTGGCTGGTACACATACGTACAGTTAGGCAGTGCATGGATCAGTTCACCAAGACAGCAAATGTGGCTACTCCACCCATTCACTGGTTTTCTTCTTCTTCCTCTTTTCACAGGTGGCACAGCTGACAGAGAAAGGAGAAGCAATGTGCAAGGCTGGACATCATGCCACAAAGGAGATTCGAAGGAGACTGCAGGCTCTTTTAGAGAGAAGAACCAAGGTCCGGTTTGGGGTGCAAGCGAGGAGGAAGAAATTGGAGGAGTGTAGACAGCTGAATGCATTCCTACAGGATGTGAATGATGTGAGTGAAAGAGGGGTGGAGCAGCTAGAGCAGAATTAATGAGGAATGTTTTAGTCATGCAATCTTGTACAGAAAAGTCAGGAATGGTCACCATTTGTGCATTCATGTGTATACGTACATGCAAGCACATCACATGCGTACTGTATGAGACGTACGCATATGTACACAGAACCCATGGAGGTATGTAGGTGTGCACAATTTCACAATCATGTGCCCACACGGTTATATTGTACACTTTACAAGTCTTGCCCTTAACTGGTGCACCCATATGCAGATTGAAGCGTGGATCAGTGAGAAGATGCAGGTGGCTACAGATGAGAGCTACAAAGACCCAACCAACCTTGAGGGCAAATTGCAGAAGCACCAAAAGTTTGAGGCAGAAATCACTCCCAACGAACAGAGGATCCACGCCATTGCACAGGTCAGGCTACTCTAATTCATCTGTATTTTATGTATGAACATAGTTTAAGCGACTCAATTACCCATTATTCAATGAGTCCACTCACAAGCATAATTTAAACCATCATGGTACAACCAATCAGATTGCTTAATGAGCACTGTGTATGCCAGCACTGTACAGAGGGTATTGCACTTCCCTTCTTATGTAGCTAAGTATGTATGTAGTCTGCACTTATACACACACTCACCACAGGAGCAGTGTGTGTTGCCACGTTCACAAATTGTGGTACTTCTTCTGTTACTCAGACTGGCGAGTCTTTGATTGATGCCAGCCACTATGCAAGTGATGAGATTGAGGCTAACGTTGAGCGAGTCCTTGTGAAGTGGGACGATCTCCGACAGGCACTGGAGGCCAGGGGGCGTGGCCTAGAGGAGGCCCTCTCATTGGTTCAGTTCAAACACCAGGTGGACGAGGTCCATGCAATGATTAGTGACAGAGTGAGTGGGGGTATTGGAAAGGGCTGCCAATCCCATGTGCGCTAGCCCACGATGTAGGTGCAGTTCTAGCAAAATGATCACCTTCTACAAAGTACATTCCCTGTGAAACGATCATTCACTAAGTACATATGTACATATGCGCCTAGTTGGTGGGTCTCACTTCAGAGATACAATTATCGTACTGTCTACTTCCTATTCCTATTGTTAGTCTTGTTGTTCTCCTCCTTCATTTTTCATTCACTTGCTTTACCCTGTCCACCCACCCACAATCATCTCTCCCTCCTGCCCCTGCGTCTCTCACACTCGCTTCCCCTCCTCATGTCTCTGACTCTCTCCCACTGCCTCCATCCCTTCCTCAATCCTCGCCCCCACCCTCCCCCCACTCCACCTCTGTGCAGGTGGCTGTTGCCAGTGTGAGGGACACTGGACGCGACCTGGACCATTGCCATGTGCTTATCAAGAAACTTGAAGACTTTGAAAACGACCTCTCTGTTGACAAAGGACATGTGGACCAGGTGTTGATGTTTGCTCAGAAACTGATTGGTGGACGGCACTCCATGGCCGATGAAGTTGGCCACCTAGTGGCCGAGCTGAACAAAAGGTAAGTCACCTTGTTGACTGAAGGTGAGAGGACGATTAAGGTATATATACGTACATGTGCTCACATGAAGAACAGTGCACAAATTAACAGAAGAACTTCTATCATATTGTACATAAATGTATGTACAAATGTTCATTTGTACATACAATTATACATAGGGTAGCTAAGAAAGGCATACAGTGGAATCTCTTTAAAAGGGCACTTTAAATGAGGGGCACCTCTCAATAAGAACAGTGTCTGCTGTCCCAACCACATTGAGCTGTGTACAAATCTACCTCTGAATTAGGGACACCTCTCTATACAGGACAGCCAGCTGGGTCCCAGTGGTGTCCACTATAGAGAGGTTCCACTGTATACAGGACAGCCAGCTGGGTCCCAATGGTGTCCTCTATAGAGAGGTTCCACTGTATACAGGACAGCCAGCTGGGCCCCAATGATGTCTTTTATAGACAAGTTCCACTTGATAAGCGTAGTCCTCTGTTGGCCAGCACTAACCAAGGAACACCTTACGAAGCTGTAAAGTTACTTTCTTCCCTCCCCTTCCCTTCCCCCCATTGCCTTGTCAGCTGGCAGGACCTCCTCCAGAGCACCCAGGAGAGGAAGGCCCTGTTGGCTGGAGCAGCAGAAGTGCACAGCTTCATTAGAGAAGCCGACGACACAATGGACAGGATCACAGATAAGGTACGTACATACATAGGAAAGTGATTATAGCAGGCATATGGTGTATGCGTATATTGTATATAATATTTTGACGTACAGTACGTATCTGCTTCTGTATATACGTAATGTATGGTGGGTCTAGCTCAATGTGTTGAGCACAGAAGTGCTGGTGAATAATCATGGAGTTCATGACTGTTGAACGTGTTTTACATGTAAACCAATTTACTGCATTAGCTACTACACAACTCTTATGTAACTCTTCCTTTTGCGTACCTCCTATGTACGTGCGTACGTATGTACGTATGCACACAGGGTACACAACTCCTATATATATGTAACTCACTTTTACCTCCTACGTACATACGTGCTGTATGTATGTATGCACACAGGGTAAGGCCATCACAACTGACGACTTTGGTAAGGACTTGGCAGGTGTTGAAGCTCTCCTGCGCAAGCACGAGGAGGTGGAGGGAGAGCTAACAGTCATTGAGAAGAAGCTGGAGAGCCTTGCCAAGGAGGCCAGTCGTCTGTCCAGCCAGCAGAAGCAGAGTGCCAGTAAGATTGGTGAGAAGCAGGCGGAGATTATTGAGCAGTGGGAGCTGCTGATTCAGCAGGCGGATGAGAGGAGGACCAAGCTAGAGGATTCAAGGAAGTTGCAGCAGTTCCTTTCCACTCGCAGAGATGTGGTAAGTGTTTGGTGTCACACAACCCTGGCCCATTTACGTATAAGTGGATGTACATATGTATGTATACATAGTGTGTGCCCTTATGGATAGATCTGGCTAAAATAGACTAAATTGTGGTTTTGTTCTCAATTTTTATGTGTGTTTTTTACAACACACAAGACTTTCGTTCGCACTAGCCAAAAAAGTGACAGTTGTTATTCCGACGTTTAGGTAGCATACAGCTACCTTCATCAGGGAATGACGCATGAAGTTTTTACAAGATATTCCCATGAAGTACATGGCTATGCTCCATTCCCATTCCAATTTCACAGTTGGCATGGGTCCAGAAGACAAAGGAGTGGATTCAGGCTGGGGAGCTGGCCAAGGACGTGACTGAGGCAGAGGACATGATGACGCGCCACCAGGAGTGCAAGGGGGAGATTGACACACGTCAGGGCAGCTTCACTGCAGTGAGAGATTTTGGAAAGACACTTGTCTCTGGTGGCCATTTTGCCAGCTCTGAGATTGTTTCCAAATTGGCCCACTTGGAAGAGAGTGTGGAAGCACTTTTGGAGTCCTGGAAGGACAGACAAGAGATGCTGGTGCAGTGCTATGACCTCCAGGTGAGAGAGAGAATGAGAGGGAGAGGAGGGAGAGGGAGAGAGTGGAGGAATTCAGAGAGGAGGGGAGGAATGGAGAGAGGAGGGGAGGAGTGGGAGGGAGATAGGAGAAAAGGAATGGGAGGAGGAGAGGAGGAGAGGGAGAGTGAGAGAGTGGAGGAAAGGAGAGAGGAGGGGAGGAGTGAGAGGAACATAGGAGGAGAGGATTGGAAGGAGGAGGGGGAGTGAGAGAGTGTAGGAATGGAGAGAGGAAGGAGGGAGGGAGGGAAGGAAGAGGGGAGAGAGGGAGGAACAAACAGCAGGATTGAGAGAACAAAGTAATGGATCTATGATTGGGTAAATTAGTGGAACAGACCAATGGATGAAGTGGAAAGGAAAGAGGATTCAATCGGAGTGAGGGAAGATCTGAGTTGGTTAGGGTTAGAGTGTGTACACAAGTATGAGTATGGCTACATACTGGTACTGCTAACACAAATTTTGCTTATTCTGTTACCTAACAAGGTGTTCATGCGAGATGCTGACCAGGTGGAGGCCTGGATCAGCACTCAGGAGTCTTTCATAGCAGGAGACGACTACGGGGTAAGTGGAGCCTGCCCTACATATATATAAGACCTACATACTGCAGTGCACACTGAGCAACACGTGTCTCTTATTATAACCAATGGCAATTAGCTTCAACATAAAGTGTGTATGCAGGCACACTACACAGGTAGAGCTGCAACTACTCAATGATCCTCCGCCTTCAGGACTCCCTTGATGGTGTTGAGGCTCTTCTGCGGAAGCACAATGATTACGAGAAGACCCTGAATGCACAGGAGGAGAAGATCAACTCCCTTGACCAGTTTGGCCAGAAGCTTGTGCTGGGTAACCACTACAAGTCAGATGTGGTTGCCACGCGGAGGGAGGCTGTCCTGCAGCGGTGAGCGTGGGGAGTGAGGATAGGTATAGGGTGACGGGTGCTGTCCTGTCTGTTACAAGGTATTCACTGGTTCTAGAGTAATGCAGCAGATCTGCCAATTTGATTATCTAAAATATGTCATATTAATGGATAGTGTACTAAAGTGACTTCATATTAGTGTAAACCAAGGACAGGGACATGAGTTTTTGGCACACTTCCTGTTTTTTTGCGAGAAGAAAGAGCTTCTTTGTGTGTTTGTCAGCTCACCTAAGTAGACTTCATGCATTTTTAGCAACTACAGACGTACGTACATTATGTATCTCTTGCACAATCTCGCTCTCAGGCGTGTTCAGCTGAGACGGCTGTCTGCCGAGCGCAAGAGCAAGCTCGAGGACTCTCGGCGTCTGCAGCAGTTCCTCAGAGATGCGGAGGAGGTGAAGGCCTGGACCACAGAGAAACAACAGGTACTCACTCACACCATTGTCATGTGAAGCTAACAGTACAGTATGATGTGACAATCATAAGTAAAATTATGCAGAATGTATTACTAAGTTACATATACAATAAAATTCTGTTTCATATAGATTGCAGCTGATGAGAGCTACAGGGACCCCACAAACCTTCAGGACAAGATTCAAAAGCACCAAGCCTTTGAGGGGGAGCTGACTGCCAATGAGGGACAGGTGCAGGAGGTGGAGAGGTCTGGCCTCAGTTTGATTGATGCGGGTCACTTTGCGGCTGAAAGGATTGAGAACTGCATTGATGAGATGAGGGCTACCTGGCATGGACTGCTGAACAGGTGCAGTGTCACATGACAGTCATGTGATCATCACATGGTCATCACATGTCAGAGAATTGCACAACAAAAGCCAATCGTATGCACTTGTCATATCAATACAAATAATTCATGTTGCTACCTTGTACAGTAACTTTTGGCCATGATTGTTAGAACTCAGTGGAAACTTTAGATCATTATACATTATCTTCATGTGAGTAGCATGTGACAGTCACATGACCCCGGTGCCCTGTCACATGCAGGTCAGCTGACAAGGGTCAGAAGCTACAGGAGGCCTTGCAGCATCAGGCCTTCCTCCGTTCTGTGGAGGACATTGAGTCCTGGATGGATGGCGTGGAGGTGCAGCTCAACTCTGAGGACCTCGGCAGAGACCTTACCTCAGTCACCAACCTTCTCAAGAGACACACTGTGAGTTTGTGTGCGTGTGTGTGTGTGTCTTCACTGTTACTCCCTTTTCTTTCCCTCTGAATCTGCACTACTGTTACACTATTATACTTATCCCCCCCCCCCCCCCCCCCACACACACACACAGCTCCTTGATGCAGACATTCTAGCCCACCAAGGTAGAGTGGATGAAATCATGTCACACATCCAAGCCTTTAGAGACGCCAACCACTTCCTCATTGCTCAGATTGAGGACAGGGGGCAGGAGTTGGTCCGAAGGTGAGGGCTGGGCTGAGGTAGTGGTGGTTGCTACATAGAAGGTAGGTAGGTAGGTCTACCACTTGTGGGATAGTATGTAGGACATATGGTACGTAGTAGGACATAGTACTTGTAACTACACTAGCCGGGAAAATGAATGGACCGATCTCAGAGGTCGAATCAGATGTTTCGGCCAAGAAGGCCCTGGATAGGGCCAAAGCATCTGATACGACCCTTGAGATCGGTCCATTCAATTTCCCGGCTAGTGTAGTTACAAGTACTATGTCTTACGTACAGTAGTTACGAAAAGGATCCTATCGTGTCAGAGCCCAGCTACATTGGAATCCTGAGTTTTTATATATCAGTTTAATTATTGCTCGTACTCTTTTGCAGTAGCTGAGTGGTAGGGTCACAGTGGATGTTTCAAAGGAGGAAAATATCTCAAATGAGAATTTGAATCAAGTGTTCCACACTGTAGACTAATAAGTGAAGCTTGCAGTAGAACCAAATGTTTAGGGGCAAGCATGTGTGTTGTGTGTATGGTGGCCCTGCTCAGGTTCTGCCAGCTGGAGGAGCCTGCAGCTCTCAGGAAGCAGCTGCTGGAGGAGTCGCAGCGTCTGCAGGAGTTCTACCGAGACGTGGAGGGAGAGTTCTCCTGGGTCAAGGAGAAGGAGCCGATTGCCTCATCTGATGACCTCGGGAAGAACCTGACTGGAGTGCAGAATCTTCTGAAGAAGCACCAGGTACTAATTGGAGAGGAACGACCGGTAGTAGACCAGTCATGCTTTTTTCTTAGTTCACACTAATCAGACGTTTTATCAGCTTCCACTAGCTACGTATGTACTATATATTGTACGTACATACATACATATATACCTTGAATGCATTTATACAGTATATATGATGTACCTTAATACTTTGCTGTACTATACTATGCTACCTTGTACTATACCACATTAATACAGTAACATACTATTCAATATTGAACTATTCTTAACCTGACGAGATTGCATTCGAGCCACATCAATCCTACCTCCGTCTCCCTCCTTCTCTCAGGCACTTGAAGCTGAGATCCAAGCCCACGAGCCTCTCTTCCAAAGCGTGGTGTCCACTGCCCAGGACCTAGTGACCAGTGGCCACTACTCCACCTCCTCAATCACGCAGCGCAAGACCGAGCTGGAGGAGGCCTGGGAGGCCCTGAAGGAGAAGACTCAGGAAAGGAGCATCACGCTGAGTGACTCTGTGGAAGTGCACCAGGTGGGCAGGCTGTGTGTGGGCAGGCTGTGGGCAGGGCAGGATGTGGGTGGGGAAGGCTGTGGGCGGGGAAGGCTGTGGCGGGCAGGATGTGGGTGAGGCAGTGCGGTAGATGGGGCAGTGGTGTATTGTTGCAGTAATTGTCAGTTCTAATTTGGCTCCCCGTCAACTTTTGTGTTTATTGGACCAGCTTCTCCACTTCCCATCCCACCGCCTCTTCCCTCATCCCCCCACTCTCACACTTCACATTAACCATCCTCACTTGTACCTCTCTCTCCCCCCTCCACTCCCTTCCCCTTCCCCTCTCCTGCCCCTCCCCCACCCAGTACTACACCGAGTCCAATGAGGCTGAGTCCTGGATGATGGACCGGAAGCCTCTTGTGGCCAGCAAGGACTATGGCAAGGATGAGACCAAAGCTGAGGTCCTCCTGAAGAAACATGAAGCTGTTGAGTTGGACATTGAGGGATTCAGTGCCACCATCACACACCTGAATGAGAAGGCAGTGATGATGATAGACAGGGGACACTTTGATAGGTGTGTGTGTGTACGTGTACGTACGTGTGTGTACGTGTGTGTTCCTGTTTTTGGTTCCATTTTTGTGTCTAAAAACAAGAACACTTTATTGCCATCTTTGTACAAACATATGTCACATGAGTGATGTGGTGAGGTGGAGCGTGGATGGGGGTGTAGGGGGTGATAGGGGAGTGGGTGTAGGTGTGGAGCAGCCACTGATCCTGTTAAATGTTTGACTACTGCTGCATTTTGCTGCTGTTCCCCCGGCCAACACATGCACCACGCAGTGCTGCGGTTCAAGAGAGGAAGCAGTCTCTGGAGAAGTACTACACACAGCTCCAGCAGTTGGCTGTGACCAGGAGGAAGGGACTGATGGAGTCCAAGCAGCTTCACGAGTGAGCCCACTGATGTCTGCCAACCACTGCATAAGCAACTGAAAAACGAAAACCAACAGTTCCTATGTCTAGAAGCATAATGTCACTGCTGAATTGTGTCCGTCTTTGGTCAGCTACTTGGACTATTTCATGAAACACTTTGCCTGCTAGGAGACCATGCAAGTTGTGGATGAGCATATCCTGTAGGCCTGCCAAAACAATGATCCCCATCACACAATAAGAGACAACATTTGTAACAGTTTGGAGGTGCAAGCATTAGAGTCAATCGTCAATCTGACCCCTCCTAACCTGCTTGCATGTTACACACGTACGTAACACGCCTCTCACTATTACAACCTCATTTCCCATTCCCAGATTCAATCGTGACTGTGATGAAGTGGAAGTGTGGATCAGTGAGAAGCATGCAGTGGCCTCCAGCACTGACACTGGACAGGACCTCGAGCGGGTTGAGGTGAGCCACACCACCACATGTACATGTTGTAGGGGACAACAGGGAGAATGCATACAGTACATGGGGCCGGCCTTACTGTACGTATGTATGTATGTAAGCGATCAGCAAATTCCCTACACTGAATGTACATATGTATCTCCTATGAATTTTGCTACAAAGAATGTGTCCCTTAAGTTCTCCAGTATTAAATAAATGGTGGTTTCTATTCTGATACTGGAACTTCACTTGTTAAACAATACACAACTGTCGATAAATACTGGAGAGCAGGACCTTTTGACCCGAAGTTCTTTGCCAACTCCTTAGTATGTATCTGTATCAATGCAACAATGAACCTCTACAGCGTTATTAACCGCTCCAAGCAGGTTTCTATTTCAATATCTGGTTTCACCAACACATACCGTAATGCAAATTGGATGTCAAAACCAGTCCACCATCCTGGACCTGTGTCTGTTTATACCTCTTTCAGGTACTGCAGAAGAAGTTTGATGACTTTGTCCACGAGTTGGCAGCCTCCGAGGACCGAGTGCAGCATGTTGCCAAGTTGGCCTCCACTCGTATTTCTGAGGGTCACTCGGCCAAAGAGGCCATCGAGGAACGCCGTACCGTCTTGCTGCAGCTGTGGGAGAACGTCAAGGTGGCCTCTGGTCAGAGGAAGGCCAGCCTGGCTCGGGCCAGGGAGCTCCACACGTTCAACAGAGATGCTGCTGAGACCAAGAGCAGAGTCCGGGTACGTATGTACATACGTACATGTATTGTAGCTTCCTATGAACAGTTCCAATTCCATTTCATTTCTTCCAAAATTTGTACTGGAACAAGATTTGGACCGTGTAAGGAAGCTAAGTACTTGTAGGCTGTTATTTGTACACCAGCAATGGCTGAACTCGCAATATATTTTAGAGTCTTATTCAAACTTTATATATATAATGTATGTATATGTATGTAAATGTAGTGGCTATTCACTCTCAATTACAGTAATATGCAGAAATCATGACAACACTTAGCATGAAGGTGTTGTCCTCATACACTTGGTATGTACAGTAGATGTACATAATTTCCTGAATGGCATTGGGTTAGAAAGCTCACACTTAATCTTCGTTTAAACACAGTAGCCAACAGGAACCATTGTTTGAATGTTTTGGCAACCTGCAGATTCCTCCATCAGGTACTGATGAAGGCTCCTGCCAATTGCCAAAGGTTTAGTGTCAGCCTGTGTGTGCAAATGGAGATTCAGTGCACACGTAACATGCACATGCGTCTGACTCTCATTGTTCTCTTGTCTGCAGGAGAAAGATGCTGCTGCCTCCTCAGATGACTACGGAAAAGACCTTGCCACTGTTCAGGCTCTGCAGAGGAAGCACGAAGGATTTGAGGTCAGTATAAGCACACAAATTTTCTCTATACTAGGCTGCTTTCTATGGAGAATATTTTGTCTGTCCCTGTAAAAACATAATTCAATTCTTTGTACTCTCATTGTAGTTAGTATCTCTCTTGTTGCTGCAATGAAACATAGGTACATCATATTATTGTTTCTCGTCTATTGTATAATAGTTATACCTTCTAGCAGCTCCTAGAGTACTAGTAGAGTAGTACTTGATGATGTGGTAGAGGCTCATGGCTACAGCTCTAAATGTCACTAGGAATGTTGAGCTTTTCATGCAGCACACAGTAGATTGCAACAGTACAATGTTTCGACCATGATAATCTTCATCAGGTACAAACTATGCTCGACATCACTACTGACAGTACTACTAGTACTTGTTTCTCCTGACTCTGGCTCATATATACGTATTGTACCCTGATAATGTTGACTCCACAGTACAGTTGTTAGCATGTTGATCGCCCTCCGGTGCAGAGGGACCTGGAGGCTCTTGGGAAGAAGGTCGAGGTCCTATCGAGGGAGACGAACCGTCTGTGCCAGACCTACCCAGATGCCCAGCTGAAGATCAGAGTGAAGGGAGACGAGGTTGCGGCTGTGTGGAAGGCCCTCCTTCGCAAGTCTAAGGCACGCAAGGATAAGCTTGTGGAATCTGAAGAGCTGCAGAACTTCTTGAATGAGTTTAGAGATCTCAGGTTGGTGTAAATAGCAATGGGGTTTATCTTTTACAATGGTTTGTCAAGGAACTAGTTTTTACTAGGGATTAGTTTTGAGTGATGTTGAGAAAAGATTAACCCTCAGTTTAGAGTGCTGTATGTACCTGGCTATATTCTTATGTCATTTTGTCACACATACCAGTTTTCTTTCCGTTTTACAACTATCATCTTCCCTGGCCCTCCCTCCTCCTTCCCTTAACCCCAACACTTCACTCCCCTCTCCCCTCAGCTCATGGATCAACGACTGGTCTGCTCTCATCACCGGTGAGGAGCCAGCCAAAGATGTGGCTGGCGCTGAGGCCCTCCTGGCCAGACATGCGGAGCACAAGGCCGAGATCGATGAGAGGGAAAAGACCTTTCAGACTTTCAACGAGATGGGGAAGTCGCTCAACTTCAAGGGCCACTTCGCAGCACGAGAAGTAAGTTTTCACAATAATGAATAGGGTCATGTATGTACTTTGCGTATGCGATGTGTGTGTGTGTGTGTGTGTGTGTGCGTGTGTGTGTGTGTGTGTGTGTGTGTGTCTGTGTGTGTGTGTGTGCATGTGTGTTTGCACATGTGTGGTTACGTTAGCTCATGAAAAATCTGTTTTGCAATATCAAAAAGACAAATTTGCATTCTCATGTATGTGTACTGTATTCTCTATGTATGTATATTCTACATAGCCCATGTATTGTCTGAGCTTTCATATTATGTGTAATGTAATACCATGTGTGTGTCGAATATCTGTATTTCTTCCTGAACGGCCTAGATTACAGCCAAGCTGCAGGCACTCAGTGCCCAACACAAAGAGTTATTGAGCCTCTGGGAAAAGCGGCAGACAGAGTACGAACGCTACCTCGATGTGCATCAGTTCAGGAGGGATGCAGAGATGGCAGACGGATGGCTGCTTGCTCAGGAGGGGTTTCTTGGTGGGGAGCAGTGGGGGGAGTCCCTTGACGATGTCGAGGAGCTGCTAAAGCAACAGGATGACTTTGAGAAGACCCTTGCTGCACAGGACGAGCGCTTTCAAGCTCTTCTCAGAGAGACAAGGGTGAGCGGTTGGAGCGAAGGTGTAGGGAGCTTGTAAAACTGCACCACATCCTGGTGGAGAGCAATGTGCTAGTGACACACCACATGGTATTGTGTCATGCCTTGTGCTGCTGGCATGTCACATGCTGATGACCGGTATACATATGTACGTACATACATATGTACATACATGACAACAGGCTATGTATGACACACACTTGATGACTTTTAATTTAAGTACAGTCCAAAGGTCATGCTATCATGGCGTTCAATACTCTGTGACTTCATTATGTACTTCCTTTCCTTTGCTCCCACCAAGCTTGAGGAGGAGCGGAGGAAGGCACAACAGGAGGAAGAAAGGGAACAGCTCAAGAGGCAGAGGATGATGGAGAAGGCAAGGAGGGAAGAGGAGCAGAAGCGGGCTGAGGCAGTGAGGAAGGTTTGTTACCAAATGGGGGGATGCAACACCTCACTGAGTGCCGTTAGTGTAATGCCACTGTTGTGATCCTGTCAGACCACATGCATGTGGTGGTATTAATTCTAGCCGTATAGCACAGCTCATTTCATTGGCATTCACTAATCTCTCCCAAATTGCACCAGCCGAACAGTCTGACCTCACCAGGCCCATCTATGTATCTCAGATTATACATATATATATATTGTATTGTTAGCATAGTATTACGCATGTATAATTATACATAGTTACGTGGAGCATCATTAGGATGAGATTCTATACTTATACTATTAGCATGCATGTTTAATTACATATGCAAATACTACATACTCTCTTTGTTCAAGATATGTAGTACATGTACAGAGCATAAGAGTACTTAAGGAGCAAGATGTGTGTATTGGCCCGCTTGTTTCTTATAGAGGCAAGAAGACGCTCGGAGGAAGAGGGAGGTGGAGGAGGCTGAGAGAAGGAGAGAGGAGGAGGAGAGGCTGGTAAAGAAACAGCAGAGAAAAGAGGTGTGTGTGTCTGTGTGTGTGTGTGTCTGTGTGTGTGTGTGTGTGTGTGTGTGTGTGTGTGTGTGTGTGTGTGTGTGTGTGTGTGTGTGTGTGTCTGTGTGTGTGTGTGTGTGTGTGTGTGTGTGTGTGTGTGTGTGTGTGTGTGTGTGTGTGTGTGTGTGTGTGTGTGTGTGTGTTGTTACCAACACGAGTTCTTAGTGATCTAATGCTAGTCAAACCCACATTTGCGTATAAGGGTTGCTACTAAACAATGTACAATTCATTCATTATTCAATGTCTTGTGTCATAACTGCACACTTCCACTTAATCCTCTGTCATGTTACTTAACTAATCTCATATTCTCATTTAGCAAGATTTATATATCTTTGTATTAGGAGGAAGGGCAGAAGCACTTGGCTTTTCTGCAGACCACATCCTCTGAGACTGGCTTCCATGATGACGATGATCTTCCTTCCCACCCCCCTCCCCTTGGGGATTCTCTGCCACCTCCTCCAGATGATGTCTTCATGGTGAGACACAGTCGTATCTTCTACACACTTCATGCTTGTAACCTGTATTATGTAACTGAAAAAGACCTTTACAGTCAATACATCTCAAATTTAACCATATTGCTATGTGTTCGCTCGAAGTCATCATCTGTACACGCTTGTATGTACCCGTTAACTTGTGCTGTACATTGTACACACTTGGCCGACTCACCTCCATGCATTGCTCCTCCCAATCATTGCTCTCATCCTACACACGTACATCTTCTCAGCCCTCCCTCTTCCATCTCACCCCCTTACTCTCCTCATCCCTCCCCCACCCTAACCCTCACTTCCACCGTATACGTCTAATCCATTCATCCCACACCCTCAGCCTCCATCCCCTCCTTCCATTAGGGTGACATCCAGCCCCCCGTCTTGGAGATTGATCAGGAGGGCTACCTCCACCGTAAGAACGAGCTGGATGAAGGAGGCCGCAGGGCCGCGAACCGCTCCTGGAAGAGCTACTACACCACACTGTGCGGGGCGCTGCTGGGCTTCTACAAGGACAGGACCGACTACGAACTGGTCAGTGTGTGTATGTGTGTGTGTGAACATGTGTGTGCGTGTGCGTGCGTGCATGTGTGAATCTTCACACACAGTGGGTGGGTGCACGTGAGCTTTTCAGATTCTTGCATGCATGTATGTACTATGTATGTATGTACTCTGTGTAATAATGCATGGATCTTCCATGACTGTGTCATATCTACGTAAACACGGTGCTACATAGTACGTACGTATTTGGTACATGTTAAACCATTCCGTCCTCGATCTGTCAACGCAGGGCACTTCGACCTGTCCGGACATTAACGTGACTCATGGTGCGTGCGAGGTGGCCAGGGACTACTCAAAGAGGAAGCACACTCTCAGACTCAAGTGAGCCCCGGGAGTGGGGAGGCATTAGTCTCGCACCCAACCCTGTCCATTGGCAGCCATTTTATTGTCCGTCTGGAAGCAGGCAGACAGGGTCAGATACGAAGAATAGGGGACCATATTTGGGAATGGTGTAGGGCAGGTGTTGTCAATCAGATCGTTAGGCTTGTCCATAACCTTAAGTGTGTAGTGTTTCTGAACTCATTGCCGATCGACGAGCAG
>OX465041.1:5350766-5470766 GCA_949841015.1 Aplysina aerophoba
GGAGGGCTTAGAGGGGAAGCCAAACTGGTTGGCCTTTAGGGAGAAATCCGGCTTCCCCTTGTTCGAGAAGTGGCAGTAGAGGAGGAAGAACGTGTAGTCGAGGACGGTGTACAGGTCAAAGGTGATGCTCCTGAACGTTAGCCAGTCCCGCGATGCGTCCACGTCTCTCCCCGACCTAAGAGCCTTTTCCTTCTCTTCAAGGTCCCGAATGGCCGTTCTAGCTTGTTCCAGTAGAAGATGAACATTCTCTAATTGTGTTCTTTCCCACGGGGATAGGGAGGCCATTTTGAATATACCGGGAAATTATCGGACTTCCAACGTGGTGCGAGAAGATGGAGCAATGTATGAACCTCTACACGGCGCGCATTGATCACTATAATAATTGTTGTATATATATATGTATGTACATGTGTGGATCCATGCATTATTATACATACATGCGCAGCTTGCAGATTCATTGTTCAGTATTATTATTAGCAGGCTGAATCATTTGCATGCAGTACACATTTTGATACAAGCAATTATATGCAGTACCTGCATGTACGGTACATATTGTAGAATATGAATATATCATGGTACCAGATCTGGGAGGTTTGAGGGGTTTTGTGTGTTCACAGCGTGCATGTGCATCTCATGATCCTTGTGACGGCAGTAGTGATGGCATGATCACTACACTGCGTATGCATTCTACAACTCAGTGGCTAAGCAGCATGCTGACGTTGAGCTATGCATACCGTCCAGTCATGGGCTGTTGGCTAAGGAGACGTGCTCTGTACCCAGTGCTAATATAATTATATAAAGTCCCATTGGATAGCACATAATGTATTGAGCATTTATACTGATAGATAACATAGAAATAATTCTAAAAAATGTTGCCGCAGTGTCATGAAACTGAGAGGACATGGTCAACTGGTCCATAAGCCCTTGTCATTAGTGGAATTTCGTAATTAGCAGTTGTACAGCCCTGATAAACACATGAACATATAATACACATATTACAGAAATCTTTCTGTGCTTTAATTTATATTGGCTGAGTATTGGTTCAGTATTGCATGCGGGCCTATTTATATTGCTCGCGAACGTTTAGTCGTCTTTCTCGAAGGAAAAGGCTTCCACGCGGCGTGTGCCCGACCATTACGTCTTTGTGCAACAGGCTGCGTAATATTCTGGCTGAATCCGCGCCATTAGTCTTCATCTTGGTCCCACCAACATACCGTCCAGGCATGCATGGGCTGTTGGCTACGGAGACGTGCTCTGTACCCTATATATATACATACGTATAGCTGTACATGTTGCAGTCATGATCAGTGAAACTCATCTGTCGGCACAGGACAGCCAATAGTAGCCTACATACATACGTACATGCTCATTATGATCTTGCCTTAGCTTCAGGAAGGTGAATCCAATAAATATAGACTTTGCACCTAACCCCATAGAAATGTGTACGGAGTATAAAAATGAATGAATATTATATGAATAAGTAGTAAAACAAACACGCATGATTTTGACATATAACGAACAAGTTACAAACGGACCTGTCTCCTGCCTTGCAATTGGTAACCTGGCTGGAGAGGCAAGGTAGAGAGAGAACCAACAGAATAAACACTAGTAAGTAAGACAAGTAAGACTGCATATACGTACTAACATATACATACATAAATACATAGACATGAACAGGTTGGACAGGTTGCCCCTTGTTTATGCTAATGTAAAGGAAAACACTCTTTGTGATCATATTGCCAAAAACGGATCACCAGTGCCTTTAGAAAATGTGAGTGCTCTATTTGCATAGGTCCTATTATCCACAGCCAACCTGTGCATTTCACGAGGCAGTTGATAAGGGAACCGTCACCATCATAATTTTACCCCACCATACACCACCACTGCGCACAGCAGGACACACACTGACCTACCCCCCCAATTCCTGTCAGTGTGGCCTGCTGTATGGAGGTCTGTACTCGCTGTAGTAAGCAGTGCCGTGGACGCGAGGTTGGCGTGGCCCAACTGGGGACCTAGCCCTTGGTCCGGGCATGAGGTGAGGGAGGGCTGACAGGTCTCGACTGGCGGGCGGCATCATGAGACCGCTGCTATCATCGCAACTCTGCAGGCTCGGAACAACCTGGTCTGTCTCAGAGCGTGAACGGCTGATGTTACCAACAACCAGTTCAGCACAGCTGCCATAAACGGAACGTTGATCAGCTTCCACTGGTGCCACCTCTGTGCGAGAAATGACAAAGAGAATGGAAGAGCTAACAATCATCAAACACCTCTGACTGCAGTTGCTATTAAATCTGAAATTACTTGCAATAATATCAACTACTCAAAATTTGTCGAGATGTAAATGAGTACAGACTGAAAAAGAAGGTGTTTACCCATTACAGACACAGGTTGTAAGCCAATGGTAGTCTTGTACCCGACCCTGTCCACCGGCCGCCATTTTATTTGCCGCCTACCAGGGTCTGGAAAAGACTGCACCCAAAACCGTTGCACGTCCTAGCCTAACACGGACCAATTAGGCCCTTTGTGACGTCATTTGCGGTCGCATGAATATCGTTATTGTAATTGAAATGACAGAGCTGGAGGCAAATCACGTAGGTAAACGCTTCTTGTGCGAAGCAGCACCCCTCAGGAAGCAAACGCAAAAGACCAGTTCTTCCAACAAGCGATCAAAGACGCCAAGGACGACACGGTGATCATGGTATTGACTAGTCTCGTACCTGACCCTGTCCGTTGCCGCCATTCTATTTGCCACCGTCCAAGTGTCTTTCATAGCGTGTTGGAAGAACTGCTCTCTTTGCATCTGCCTCCTGAGGGTTGATGGTTTGCGTAAAAAGCGTTTACGTAGGCTTTGCTTTCAGCACTGGCATTTTCAATTACAATAACGATATTCATGCGACCGCAAATGACGTCACAAAGGGCCTAATTGGTCCGTGTTAGGCTAGGACCGTGCAACGGTTTTGGGTGCAGTCTTTTCCAGACCCTGGAGGCGGCGAATAAAATGGCGGTCGGCAGACAGGGTCGGGTACGAGACGAAGCCAATGGCACTCAGCTATGACATCTAATATTGACACCTGTCAGAAAATGCTTAAAGACTACTCTACCGTGTGATTGGCATAGTACATTAATGAGTTACCTTGGACTTTGGAACCTTTACTCAGTCTGTCTGTACTACAGTACTGTACGTACCTGCTATACCTTATTTGAATGTATTAGTAGTTCACGAAAGGACTTTGCTGGTATTGCTGTACAGTATGTGGTTGGCCACACTCACCGGTTGATGGTCCAGGGGTAATGCCCACTCTGTATGTGGTTTCACACCAGGCTTCTGTGACAGAAGAGCTGGTAGGTTCATCGCTCATGGAGATGCTAGTGGGAGGGGTCTCAACGGTGCCGTGTCTGTTGTGCACCAAACACCGGTAGACCCCACATGTACTGGGATCAACTCGAAGGTAGTAATTGGCGTCACAACCAACAGACACATCATTGCAGATCCACTCATATCTGTCAGCATTGACTGCTGTGGCAGACAAGGTTACAAACTCCCCACGGGGGAGGCACTGTGACTGTCCTGGAGTCCAATTCAGCAACATTGGTGGGAAGGGAGCTACGGAAACAGAGGATAGTGCTGAGGATGGACTGAAGGATTACCTAAAATCTAACCTAATGACTGATTATGACAGCACCGTGTAAACTTCCAAAGGTTGCACACTGATAATGGCATGTATCTGTAGAGCAATGGCTGTGCAAATGTAAACTACACAAAAGTGGCCCTGAGTGGGTTATGGCAGGAAGAATTCCCACTTCCCCACTACCATCCTCCTCAAGCCTTCACAGTTGGGCTTAATCCATCAAACTAGGTCTCTTGCGTTTCATAAATACTGAAAGTAGGTGAGGATTAACACTAGTCTAGCATGTTAGACCCTTTACACCACCAAGCGCTTACACCATGATCGGCACATGCCAATTAGGTGTTAAGAATGTTAGGAACAAATGGTCACGTGCAGACAGCAATGAAACATGGGATTGTTCAGTGTTAACTAGGTTATCACCAAACATGAAAGCCGTCTAGCTTGATAGCCTGTGCTCAGTAATAAAATATGTGTGGCACCTCACCTCTTTGCATCAGTTGGGCCCCCAAGTCTTGATGGTAACGATTCTGGTCATCTTTTAGAAGTGACAAAATGAGCTCGTATGCAAGAACTGTGCACCGACGAATGCGGATCACTTCCATTGTTGTCTCCTGGCAAATAAGCCGAATCAAGCGTTCCACAGTCTGCCATGCTGAACTGATGTGAAAATTCCGTTCTATCATTTGAACATAGCCCTTAATGATTTCTCTGCAGAAGGGACTGCGTGCTAGAGAGGACAGGTTGAAGTACGGATCCCTGTAGACGTTTGATGTGAGCAGCTCCTTTCTTAGGAAGTCATCAACTTTGTGTCGTTCTGGCAAGAGAGAAATGCGACAGATGATCTTTATGGACTATGTACACACATTCGTGAACTAAAGACACCTTCTAAACTGATTAGTTACTTGTACATTAAGTTTAACAGTCAGTTCACAGTAACAATTGATGGTAAACTAATTGTAAGTTTTAAAGTAATATTAATAGGCAACCATTAACAAGAAAGTCAATCATGGCAGCCAAGCTCGCTGATTGATCAAGTGTGAGCACAACGTCTAGCTGAAAGCTACTGCATAAACATTTAGGTGGAAGCTACTGTATACATAAAGGTATATACGTACTTGCCATTAACATGTGTGTACGTACATCACATGCATGTTATAAAGCTTGTTCTGTTCTTATGTGTGCAGTGCAGGCAAACCTGCTGATGGCATAGGCTCAGGTTCTGAGTCGTGTACTGACTGCGGTGGGAGCGTCTGCACACAGCCTGCCTGCACCACCACTGGTCGATAGGCTTGGAAGACTGGGGAAAATAGGGTACTGGGAGATCCCTGCTCAGACTCCCCAAACAGCATGGAGGTGGCACTAGGGATGCTGGGCGTGAGCAGCTGTGAAGTGGGTGGAGCGCTTGTGCAGGCCAGCTGGGTGGGAGAGGGATGGCTAGGCACTCGGTGTGTTTGGGAAGGAGTGACCTCAGTTCTCACAGTGGGGTCAGTCGTGGGCTGCAGCACTGCAGGGGTATAGTAGGAAATGCAGGCACGTGTTATTGTATATGAGCATGGCATGATGCATGTTTGTGTGTGCGTGTGTGCATGCATGAGTATTGTGTGATGTGCGTGTACATGTACATGTGTATGTATGCATGTGTATGTATGTGTGCACATACATATACTAACTTGCAGAGGTGGTCTTCTTGGGTTCCACTACGAATAACCTAGAGCTATAAACCCTGTTGTTACTCCATCGATTCAGAGCAATGCAAAAACAATAAGATTGCTCCAGTGCCTCAAACATGCAGCAGAAGGGATCTTGTGAGGGAAGTTGCTCTTTATTGCAGATCCATACAAAGCGAAACTTGCTTAACTCCTGCCTACAAACTGGTGCATTGAGAGTGACAGCTTCTCCAAAATATGGCGAAAGCTCCTGAACTTCTTGAGGTGGTAGAAAGACAGTGCCTACAGAAAAGATATACAAGCATTGTTAAGCGCTGTTACATTGTACCACATGCACAAGTGTTGAAATCCACAGATATGTACACATGCAAACAATGCATGTAGTCGTCTTCACCTCAGCACCCTTATGCATGTATGCATTTGCACACACACATGCATAGTCATGCCTGCCTTCACCTCTGCTTGTGCAGTCACGACACACAACTGGGTTGTTGTCTGAGCATGCGTCACTCAGGTACTCGAGACTAGAAGGCAAGAACAGCTGATCTTCACCAGGAAGCTGGGGGCAAGACCCTGGATGAGAAGGGAAACGTGAAGAATATGCTGATTGTGCCATAGATTATCCTAACTATAGCGGATAATATATGATCATTCACTATCTGTGGTGCACGCACACATCTTTCAATGGGTTATATCAATCTCATCTCCACTACATTTGCTAGTCTCACATGCACATCAGACCCAAAATACATGCATGCACACACAGCTCTGGTTGGCTGATTCTTACCAAGAGGCTGGTGACGAGACCCTGCATGTGGAATGGTAGAAAGAGAAGAGAGTAAAAGAGAGAGAAGTGTGAAGCATTGTAGTGCATGTCTTAGATGAGCAGTCACCTTTCTTTTTACTCCTCTTACGCAACACTAACATCACAGCCACACATGTACATGCATGCATGCACGCACACACATGCGCACACATTCAATACATGTGGTGTGATTGACATGTAGTTTGTTCACACACAAATCCCATTCTGCCGCTGCAGGACATAATCAATCTTTTATTGATCCACATACTGTACTGCTCGCAGCATCAGGTGGTACATACCTAGCAATGACTAGTTGAGACTCGATAATTGACTGTGTATTGTAAGACACACGCATGCAACTTCCCACCTTCCTCTTTAATGAAGACAATGTGGACCAGAAGCAATCTGTGTGTACTCATGTCAAAACACAGGTAAATTCCAGCTGTCCGATCACTCAGTTGGAACTCTATGCAGTTCTCCTTGCCCTGGTGAATGACACTCCCGTTGTACCCCCACCACAGCTCAACGGCTGGCTGGCTGACACACAGGACACACCGCTCGCCTCTCCCCTTCTTCTCATAGCAAAAGTCGGAGTACTGGCTGATCAGATGCTTTGGCAAGCTCCTGAAGGTGTACTGTCCATCTCGTGTGGTTGCCACTTGAAAGGGATCTACAGACAAAGCACACATGAACACAAAGTGAAAAATTCTGCTGGCTAACATACTGGTAGTTCTCTAATACCAGCTTCACAACAGGGTTGAAAACCTTGCCGACGTTTTGATGCTCTGGCCTTCTTCAGGGCGAAGATAAGCTAGCATGAGCACTTATCATATTTATAGCCTAGCATCTCATCATGCGCTGCTACCGGAAGTCGAAACACCTGTTGTGAAGCTGGTATTAGAGAACTACCCTTTCTCATGCCTGAGCAAGCTGAGAAGTCCTCACTTCATTACATTACTGGTATCTGTGAACCAATTAAACAGTTGGTTTCAATTGAAGTGATTCATAGCAGGAGGTAGTTAGCGTCAAAGAAACACAGACACCACAGTGTTGTGTACCCACGCAAAAGGACAACGAGGCGCTAAGTGGTACACCACCAGCTTTACGTGTCTGGATATGCGTAAGAGTGGAAGAAAAGGCTTACCTAGTGTTCGCACAGATCTAAACGCTCTAAATTTGACACATTACACTTACCTTCGCCTCCTTTGAGGCTTGACTGGCGCACGTAAGGGAGCGCCGTTAATTTCATTTTCCGGCCATTCCTTCTCCTCAGGTCGTTGCTCACGAGTGAACCAGCTTTAAAGTCGTATTGAGATCTCGTGCGGCAAGTTGGGCACAGCAGACTCGACGAAGACATCCCACCACGGAACATGCGCTGATAAGAGCCGCATCTCCTCCATTCGTCTCCACCGCCTGTTTCTCTTGGCTGACCTGCCTTGCTGTAGACTTCTTCGTACAGGCCGGTGCATGTTGGGCAGACAACGGGGGCGCCTAGACTTCCGTGTGTACAGTGGCTGGAAACACCGAGAACAACGAGTGGTTTCCTCAAGTGCGCCATCTTCGCGGGTCGACTTACCGCGTACCCAAAATAGTATAATTATATAATTTTATTACGTTTTAGTTACTATAATTAGTACCATGTGATATAAATAAAATAATAGTAGTCAATGTGTCATATAACGTGAAACTTCCAAAAGAAAACCAACACCACTTTGGGCAGTAACACACATTTAACCCTTTACCTTCTGAGAGTTTTGCAACATCTGGCCAAAAATGTCACCTAGTGGTATATTGTCAAGCATAGCAAGAGCATCTTTGCACTTTTGTATTGACACCTTGGTATCAATAGAAAGCTTACACCTTAGAGTGCATTCTGGTTACCATAGAAACAGGAAATGACGTAAATGCGGAAGTGATATAACTTCCGGAATTAAGAAAAATGTTACTACAAACAAAAATTAATTCTTACAAGAGATACTGTAACCCTTACACATTGTACTTTGTATGGTAAACACGAAAACACTCTCCTACACATAGGAACACTTCACAACTTGGGCAAAAATAGTTAGTTTTTATGTCCCTTCTCTGTCCACTGCTTGTGCCACAAACACGACAGCGACCACAACATCCCTGCTACTGCCTTTCCCTCTCCCTATGCTTCTACTCCTTCCTTTCCCCCTACTCCCTCTCTATTCCATTCTCAATCTCTGCTCATCTTCTCCTACATTGCCTCTGCCTCTCCCCCTCCCCGACCCTTCGCAGTCTGCACCAGTCTGTCTGGAGCATTTGACAGTGCATAGATACTCTAACCTACGCAACCGTTAGAGCATCTATGGACAGTGTAGCTGTGGCTGATGAGGTCAGTGAAGCATCATCCAACTGACCAATTGCTCGAGTGGGATAACACAACTGATGGCTCAAATTCCCCATTATCTGTCAAGTCACGTACTTCGTTCGATTCAGGCACAGGATCGCCGACAAATTCGCTCAAATCGTCGCTTTCGGGAAGTTCTTGTACGACGCTGCCGCTAAATCCGGGTTGGTCGTCTTCCTCAGACGATTCTGCATCGCGTTCACCGTCGATTCCGACTTCATCTTCTTCGGCCAAATCTTCATCCAGAACAAGAAGCGAATCCCTTTCGCACGGCGGAATAAGCCTCCCAAAGGCTCTTGAAATGGACGCGATGTCCTCGTGGGGCAACGTGGTACCGTCTTCTATGCTTGGATGCGGATTTAGACGCAAATCCTCGTCGCCCCAACTGTCCTCCTCCCAATAGCTGTCCCTCTCAACAATATCAAGAACTTCCGCGAAGGGGACGATTCGGCGGGCCATAACTCCTCAACTAGTATAGGGACCCCCTACCGAGCATAGATAATATCTATGTACCGAGTTCGGTCTCGTTCGATAGCTCTTTGAAAGAGCTATTTCCATACCGAGTTTCAAATTCGTACGTGAAACGGGCGATGAGTAATGTTACTATTTATACTCTGGGGTCGTATACGACCCCATCCGAAGGTAAAGGGTTAAAATGCAGAAAACACAGTGAACAGTGTAAAATTTCCAAAGAATATTCCAAAGAAACAACAGTTATTGCAGAAAATGTATTATGTACAAAAGCATAATACACAGTGTGATGTGTAGGTACAGTATTTACATGTATACACTGGCATATGTACAATATTATGAATTCTGTACAAGCTTAAACCTCTGACAAAATGGGTTTGCTTGCTATGCCATGCATATAAAACAAGACATGATACAAAAGCTGACAAGATGCGGGAGGACAGTCGATCATTTGGAAGAATGGTGTCTCGTAGACGAATCTGATTGTTCCCAAGTAAACATCACCTGGAAGTGTTGAGTATGAACGTCAGGTGTGAGATATGATATAGACATACACAGCAAGGGAGGCAGACACCCTATGCACAGACAAGCAACAATGTGCGCACATACAGACAGACAATACCGTACAGTGGGAAGCTTTCATGGGAGTAATTTTTACAAATTTTGCGAATACATTGCAATTTGAGAAAACTAATACTAGTCAAGCCACATGGTTCACAGTCAATGGTAGTCAATCATCATTGCAGCTGTTTAATGAAGTGGTAAAGAAAGGTTATCAATAATGACAAGGGGCCAGGTTAGGAGGAAATAGCTTGCAGTTCTTAGCCACTCATCCGTTGACACAATTCACCTGATGCAGGAGCGCATGATCAGTAAAAAAAAACGGATGGCACCGTTTTCATTCCTTATGCGCTCCTGCCTGTAGTGTTACCCCAAACCAGCCTTTTGCACTGTAACAGCGCTGAACAGCCTGTGTGGGCAACTCTGCCTTATCTGCTCTGAACCAGTGATCATAATATTCAAAATAGGATGATTGTAGAGGCTGGCTCCTAGCAACTTCAGCAAAATTACCATATCTCACCTTGCTCAACATGGTTATAGTGCAGAAGGGTGATTTTGGGGTAGTTAAATCATTTTAGTGTCTGTGTATGTTACACACACACACACACACACACACACACACACACACGCACGCACGCACGCACGCACGCACGCACACACACACACACACACACACACACACACACACACACACACACACACACACAACACACAACACACACACACACTAATTCACACAATGCATGCACATGCATTGTCATGAACATACATATTGTACACATACGTAATTATATAAATGAATATGAATCTATGCACAATGTATGTACATGTATACACACACTCACATGTGCACACATATAAATTATGCTCATACACAGTGCACATGCACACACATGTACGTATGCAAACACATCCCAGGTTGCACAGACACACCTACCATGTACATAGCTTTACTGTGATCTCATTGCTCTGCACCTCTCCCTGGTCGGTATAATACAAACATGAATACCGAAGGTTGTGCAGGTCATGCTGCACTTTGTCAATCGCAAGTACCTCCAACACGTTTGTGTTCTTTACCAGCAAGTGTGTACCTTCCAAGGTACTGCCACGAAATGTTATTCCTCTGTGGATCACCTGTGTGCCATTAATGACCCTCCACTCTGGATCATTGAATGTATTGTTGTGTGTGCAGCGGAGCAAGAGCTAGTCGTTGGGGCAGAGTGTGTCCCTTTCGGGCATCCTGTCTAGCCGCAGCACTACTTGAGCTACAGAAGACAATAGCTGTATGTGTACTCAACTGAGCCAACTCAAATCAAGGGTTTCAGAAACATAATTATAAGTTTTTTATTTGTAAAGAATGACTTCTATATATAATTATAACTGTATGGTAGCTACGTACCTGTACGATAAGGTGCTGCTGATTTTAAGTGTGTTAGGCCGGTGAGTTGAACGCTAGTAGGTCGCGATCGACTCTCACGGCAGCATCTTGTAGCTTTGTGTGTATTTAGCATAGACTGTGTGGTGATTTGTGCATAGCAAAGTGATGTTGAATATGTGGAATATGTGCGCCTGTGTGCTGCCAGCGGATTTAGCTTAGCTTTGTCAGTAATGCAGCGTGATCTTTTGTTAAGGGATCACTTGAAGATATAGACACCTTTCAGTGAGAACACTTCATGCTGTCCTGAACATACTGCACACTTTTATCGCAAGCTACCTCTGAGGGGCTACTGACTACACCTCTGCTGTATAGAGTGGTCTCACTGCATATGGCCTGGTGCTCAGTCTAAGTGGACCCACTGTGTGCACTGAAATAAAGGTGTGCGTATATAGTTTGCTACAAGTTAAGGTGTCATCATCTCTCCTATAGCTACAGACTTTGGGGTGAAATATGTTTTGCACTGTTAATATGGGGATATGGGTATTCTATCTTGTTGTACATATCTTGTAACAGACAACCTGTCTGGCACCAAGAAGTCTAGACCTACTTGGTGTTAGCGGTAAATACACACAGCAAGAAGGCACAGTGGCTGCCAAACTGCTAAATTTGGTAGTGATCTTGCACGTGATTTACATGTTGAAGTGTCTCTATAGCACAGGGTGAGCTGCATGCAACTGCACCTTCCACTCCAAGTGACAACATGCGCAGGAGAATGATACTCCACAGCCACATGCTGCTTCTACTCCTGCCAGCCATGTGCATTTTAACCAACAGCACTGGTGACATCTTTGATTCTCCTGGCTTTGGAGTCGCACAATTGCAGTTTTATAGCTACCTGGGATCATGTTTATATATATACAGGGTGGGTGTTTTTGTAATTTACCACCATATGGGTGGAAATTTGGCGGGAAGATATTTTGGCGGTATAGTACAGCTGCGCAAATTGGATTTACAGATAGAGACTATATTCATATGTTATCCTCCTTTTAAATATGCAATGAATCTACTTACTATGTTTACTTTCTCAAGCGGTTACCATGGGCGCAACCTCAGAAGATTATTCATTAGCTACCTCCCTGCTGTAGACTAATAACTAGTGTCAACAGTGTGTGGGTGGCCTGCAATCCTACGTATACACCTAATATATATTCGTCTGGTTTGATCAAAATTGTTTATATATAAGGTACATTTTAATGGAAACAGTTTGGTATACCTGTATAGCCCTCCTTCCAGTTTTATACCATCTACCATCTACCATCTTCTGAGGTCGCACCCATGGTAACCGCTTGAGAATGTACTACCGCCATACATTATTGAGATGGACCTAATACGGTTGGCAGCACATCTGTTGGTTGTGCTTAGAGAGGTCTACTTTCTTCAGGCACAGAGAAGTAAGGCTAAGTGTGGTTGCGAAACAGGCACAGGCCAGGTGTGAATAGCTGAGTGTGTAAAATAGTATAATTTATAATTTTATTACGTTTTAGTTACTATAATTAGTACCATGTGATATAAATAAATAGTAGTAGTGATGTAGTATTTACATGTATACACTGGCACATGTACAATATTATATATTTTGTACAAGCTTAAACCTCTGACAAAATGGGTTTGCTTGCTATGCCATGCATATAAAACAAGACATGATACAAAAGCTGACAAGATGCGGGAGGACAGTCGATCATTTGGAAGAATGGTGTCTCGTAGATGAATCTGACTGTTCCCAAGTAAACATCACCTGGAAGTGTTGAGTATGAACGTCAGGTGTGAGATATGATATAGACATACACAGCAAGGGAGGCAGACACCCTATGCACAGACAAGCAACAATGTGCGCACATACAGACAGACAATACCGTACAGTGGGAAGCTTTCATGGGAGTAATTTTTACAAATTTTTGCGAATACATTGCAATTTGAGAAAACTAATACTAGTCAAGCCACACGGTTCACAGTCAATGGTAGTCAATCATCATTGCAGCTGTTTAACGAAGTGGTAAAGAAAGTTTATCAATAACGACAAGGGGGCCCAGTTAGGAGGAAATAGTTTGCAGTTCTTAGCCGCTTATCCGTTGACCATTTAATTGCGATGTAGCCTGCTGATTACACAATTCACCTGAGGCAGGAGCGCATAATCAGTAAAAAAACGGAAGGGGTACCCCTACCGTTTTCATTCCTTATGCGCTCCTGCCTGTAGTGTTACTCCAAACCAGCCTTTTGCACTGTAACAGCGCTGAGCAGCCTGTGTGGGCAACTCTGCCTTATCTGCTCTGAACCAGTGATCATATCCAAAATAGGATGATTGTAGAGGCTGGTTCCTAGCAACTGCAACAAAATTACCATCTCAGCTTGCTCAATGGTTATAGTGCAGCAGGTGGTTTTGGGGTCGTTACATCATTCTAGTGTCTGTGTATGTTACACACATACACAGACACTATACAGCGCATGCGCACACACACGCACACATGCACACAACACACACACACACAAGACACACACACACACACACACACACACACACACACACACACACACACACACACACACACACACACACACACACACACACACACACACACACACACACACACACACACACACACACACACACTCGCACACACACAGACACACTGACCATGGCGATGAAGGAATACATGAAGTTAGCAGATATCTTCTCTGGTAACACTGTAGGGGACAGCTGTCCAGTCCATGAATAGTCTGTCTCCCACAAGCACTGGTAGCCCAACGGGGACAAGAGGGCGCCGCCCACTCACAAGTACTGCGGCACTGTGATTGCGCGTGTGCTCCTCAACTGGCGCCCCTGGTGTAAAGAGGAAGACGCATGTAGCTTGTAGCAAGAGTGGATGTGTATACCTCCGTTACTCCACACAGTGAAACATCCAAACTCTGCATGCTCTTGCATGTGGCACTAATAGTACTCCCAGTTGTGCAACTTCATTTGTGTTTGGTTATCACTAGCTTCTAGCAATGGTACTAGCATCTTCTTCTGCCACAAGCTCCAGGCTTCCTCCGTGGGCATGGAGTGTCTAAAGGCAACTGGAGTGCGTGAAGGGCTTCTGTGAGTTGAATGACTTAAAGAAAATTACATCTTGCCCCCCCCCCCGGCTGTATAAAGTGTAGGGCCACCTCAATGTCTTGCAGTAGCACACTTGTGCAGTCGTCCATGAAGTGAAATGTGAAATGTGGTCAATCAGTGCACACACACTCCCCTAGAGCAATCCTTCCCATTATGTTTCCTTAGTAAATGTGGCATACGGTGGTGTAGGTGCACACTGCATACCCTCTTTAGGGGTGTATGCAATTAAAACATTGGATACTGTGTACCAAATCACTCACTGTGCACCCTTGGTAGCTGGACGAGGTGACGAGTGGCCTGTCGCAGAGCAGCCAGCTCTGAGGGATCCATAGGCAGAACAGAACTGCCATCAACAGTGGCTGTACAGGGGAAGGAGGGGATACATACAGCCTAGTACTGATAGTGAAGACATGATGGTTAGGGGTGCAGTAATTTTCACTATCGACATCTTACTGTAGTTGCAGCTAAATGAACACACACACACACGGTGTAGATTATAACGGCCATCGGCCCTTTTTCGTGCAAAGGGTAGATATGGCCACCCAACGATTGTTCTGTGCTGACATAATGGCCGACCAATTGTGAGCGAATATATGAACACGTTACAGAGTAACCGTATAATTAGGTGATATTGCTGACACCCAAATGGTCTAGTCCTATTGCAACACCTCCAACTGCGATCGGTTCTAACAACTGCAGGCCTTGTAGCCTTGAATAGTGGCTACAGAAAGAGCTGTGGATGCCAATACGCGAAACAAGGCCTGTTAGAACTCGCTACACACTAATTCATCTCATCTGACAAGCGTGAAGCCCGACACAATGACTCTTGAGGATGAGGCATTTACGTACTGTGCTTCCACGACAGTGAATCCAGTATTATTAGCCGGGAAACTCCCTCAGATAAAATTGGTTGGAAAGCGGAAGCGTATACGTAGTACATGCGCGTACACATGGCAAACCGTGGCGAATGTCTGAAATGGCCGATAGGGGAACTACTCTCAAGACATGTGCAGCCCACGCTCTCGCTGACATCAAGTGGCTGGAAGAGAAGATGCGAGCACGACTAGAATGGTCAGATGTGAAAATACTAAGGTCAATTCTTGTCCTTCTAGACACGCAGGTGAACACAGCGACACTGATGAGGAAGAGGATGACCTGGCTGAGATGGGGGAAGCTGTTGAATACATCACCTCGCATTTCAGGGAGCCACAGGAGGTTAAAGGTGTTGCCCTGGCCAACATACAAGATAAACTGGAAGAGATCATTCCGTATGCCAGAAAATACCTCAGAATTGGCCAAGCAGGTTAACAGAAGGTCTGGTACAAGCTGCATACAGCTCCAGATGCAAGCAAGTGGCCTAACATACTGCACCTGTGTGAGCTGCTCTTCAGTCTGCCATTCTCTGACCATGTGGAGAGAATGTTCTTTATGATGAAGATCATTAAGACGAACAAAAGAACCAATCTCACGTCCACCACCCTGTCAGGTCTCCTCGACATTAAAGCAGAGGGTCCTCCTCTCGCTGGATTCTCTGCAGATAAAGCCGTGGCGCTCTAGTGGGATGCTTGCAAAACCACTTGAAGAGTGAGTCAAGCACCAAGAAAAGAAGTATAGGTCGAGGGAACAGGGAGAATCATCGAGAGTGTCTGCCGAAATTGTGGAGGCCCCAGAATCTGACAGTAGTGATACAGTAACTCTTGAAGATTGCGATGATTAGTTTGGTCCAGGCACTACCATCACCGTAGTTGTGGAGCAGGGCAGAGATGCAGATTCAGACAGTTAATCAGTACCAGCATCACGTAACCAACTTAGATTAGATTTACACCATAAATATTTTGTATGCTTTCCATAAGGTGCACATTAGCTTGTACAGTAATAAACCTGTTCAACTGGTTTGTCATGCATAATTCATAACGTCAGATCATGTCCGAGCAAACCTTGGTTTGGTCAGACATTATGTCCGGCCAGGTTTTTAAAATTATATTGCACACTGCACACACACACACAAACCACACACACGCACACGCACACACACACACACACACACACACACACACACACACACACACACACACACACACACACACACACACACACACACACACACACACACACACACACACACACACACACACCACACACACACCTGATGGAGCAGTGTCCTGTGTGTCAGCAGGGTGACAACCCTCAGTTACAGCTGGTGGTGGGGAGGAGAGGGTTGTAGGCTCCACCTCTTGCTGGCTCTGCGGCATTTCAGAGTAGGTATGTTCAGAAGTCAGGGTGTGAGAGGGAGCTTGGGGTGTGGGATTTGTGCTGCCATTCTGTAGGGGACTCTGCTTAGTAGGGTCTGTAGGGCATGAATGAGACATACGTAAGACAGATACTGGCGACATAGTAGAAATTGCGTCTCCACGACTGGAAAGGAAATCTAACCGATTTAACCGAACCAAAACACGCCCCTGGGGCGATGACATGATGTTAGAACGAAGCCCAAAGCGGTTGTTACAGCAAAGTCTATAAAGGCACCCTTTCACTGTAGAAGAATCATTACCCTGTTACATTAAGACAACGTGACCGCACCTTTGCTCCGACTCCCGTCGCTAGCATCACTGCTCTCTGCGCTGTTCATACTGATACGGGGACACGCAAGAGAAGTTCGATCTGTAGATAGAGAAAATGGGTGCCCAGTAACCAACACTCTGACACTCAGTGGGGGACAATACACGCACACACGCTGGGATCGAACACACACAATACCCCACAATCCGAAAAGCGAGAGTCCACTATCTTCTCTTTGGAACTTTAGTGGTTAGTTTTACTGACAGTGTACGGCCACCCTGGGACTCGCGAGTGCCAGAGGCACCCCTTTCACGCGGAACTCTTAACCCGGATTAACGCGTTCACATTTCCGCGGTCTGCCGCGTTATTACGCGTCGACAACTACTACCCTTGATTTTCGGAAACAGGGTAATTTCGGAAGCGTGCAAAAATATGCGACATGTGGTGGCTAACTGGCTAACAGGACTCGTCGCTGTGTCACACACAGTTCGCTACACCGTGTATGAGGAAAGGAGGATAAGCTAGTACTCCAGGGCCTCACTGCCACTGCCTTCTGTACGGCGACTCTCGAACGAGACCTCGCACAACCCAACGCACACTCACCAATTTACAACAGTACGCATTGTGCGATGTCCGTCCCATTGGCACTGCCGAGAGATCCCTTAGGACTGACCGAAGTCGCTGGCTGTGCCTTCAGATCACTTGTCCAGGCCATCCTCGACCGGGAGTCCAGGACAATGACGCGGGGCAGTCCGCAACCTACGCAATCAGACCAGTCAGGAACAATCGCTCAAACTTTAGCCATCCCTCCAGCCAACATAGATCTGAAAACGGATTGCTCCGTTCTGTCCCACCATGCTCCGTCGTCTGACCGTAGATAGTCAACCTAACGAATACAACTCAATGAATACAAAAACATAGCTGTTCGGGTGGTGGGTTTGCTGCCATCCCTCCGAGACTGCTTTATATAGACCCTTTCAAAAATTGCGCAATCGCTTCCGGGTTCTGCTACTGTTGGCAAAAAGGATACGTAAACATTGGCTTCCCCGCCTTTACGCCGTATTTCAAGACTAGCTAGTGAACGTTGCCCGTGCGCTGCTGCGCTGTGAACTGAACTAACCGTTTCAAGGCAGGGTCAGGAATTAGTTCCCACGTCTTTCCTGTTAATGAAGACAAGCGAAAAGCCTGTATACGAGCCGTTTCCCGAGATAAGTGGTAGCCGAAGCCGTCTGATCGTCTCGGAGGCTCTGCAGCGCGCATAGACCATCCAAGGACCCGAATGATATCGATTTCAACCGAACCATCTTCGAAGATAAGAAATGAAGTGTTCGAGCACCCACAGTTGGTAGTATGAGGGCAGAAAGAACGGCAAAGAGCGAAATCGCGCGAGGAAGGTGAAGATGCACTCGCAACTGCGGACGATCTGGCTGACTGTACTGGGAAAGAACACTGTCAGGTGAAACTACCTCCAAGGATGTATCTATTCAGACAGATCCTGTGTTGTGTCAGTGGATGAAGGATACATTAGCAAGAATAAGGAATGTAGCGGTGTCTTTTTGCTTCCAGTCTTCAAGAAACAAACAGCAGAACAGCTATGTGGCTGTATGCCTGTCCTTTCCCAGCTACACATGTACAGCTCCGCGAACAATTTCATCACGTGTCTTGAGCAGAACGTGAACAGTGTATGTTGCTTTGACCTTCAGAGATGCAAAGCAGTATCCCATCACAATCACTAGACTGCTATCGTCTCTTTGCAGGTGGTGTGTCCAAACATTAGTAACCAAGCCATCTGCAAAGTACCGGTACGCCTTGAGCGATTTCAAGGCCTCCATCGACTTTTATCGAACGTTTTCTCCTTGACCAATTAGTGGTACAACTGCATGAAGGTGAAGTGTGTCAGCAGCGACAGGTCCTTCGTACACGAACGAAGTTCGTTGAACGCAGGCATGTCGATGGTTGCGGCTGCGCTTGTGCCGCACGTCTCTGGAGCAACGTCGCACGCTGCCTTCCACGTCGTAACCAATCGTCCGATAATATCGCCTTGTTCCCCGAAGTTTTCGTAGCATTTTCTTTGCACAGGAGCTTCAGCTTCGGTACAGTCAAAGCGCGCAGTAGTTCGAGAAGCTCTGACTCGCTTGTAGACTGCTGCAAGGATAAAATTGACCGAACGGACTTCATCGCTTTCCACCGTAGGTATCTTTTACACGTAGATGCTGCCAACACTTTTTGCCAACAGTTCCGATATTGCGCAATATCCATGACGATTCGTGACGCAATTTTTGAAAGGGTCTATATACGCCCAAAACCGCCCCTTACGTAACTAGAGACAACCTAAAAATAGAGTGAAGCCAGACAAGCGTTATGTAAGCTTGCAAGGTGGACCACTTGCACGTAAGCTAAAGTATGTGAGGAATGTTGGTGACGTCACATCCGGCGGCGCATCTGCTACCATTTTATGTACAGAAAAGATAGGAGAAACGGGCGTTCTATTCGTTGAATGCTCGCGTGTGCCTGAATCGTGCAGTTTGCCTCGTGTTTGCGAGCAAGGTGTGAAAGTGTTAACCTTACGCTTGGCAACGGCGTTCGAACGTGCGAATCGACCGTAGCGCGAGTGAAATCGAAGAAGATTCGCTGTAGCTGTCGGCAATGCCCGGAGACACCTGTATCGTATGCGGCAACAAGCCATCGCACGATCCCAGTGCTTCCTTTCATCGCTTTCCGAAAGACCCAAGTAAAAGAGCAGGATGGCTTCGAGCGTTTGGAATCGTCGAGGGCCAGCTGAGGGACCACTCCCGTGTATGTTGGACCTGTCACGGCATAATCGGTCCCCCCTATTTCCGGTCCGGCCGGACCGAATATGTCGGAAATATTCGGTCCCCCGGACCATATATTTCCGAAATATTCGGTCCGCCTCGGAAATATTTGGTCCCCCTCGATCTCCCACCGACGAAAGGCCTCGATTATAGCGATAGCGCTGGGCTACGGCATCGCTGTCTATGGAATGCCTTTCCACCCGAACGAAGTAGGCTTATGAAGTTATAGACGAACTACGATACGTTTAAAAGGGTCAGCAGCAAAAGCAATCCTATCGATCGAGGGCGAATGCAAATAATACAGCGATAAGCTGTGGACACGCTTAGAGAAAGTACATGCTTTAGAGAATAGGATTTCGGTTCATCCTCTGGCAAACATCGCAAGTGGCCACAAAGTTTTGACCTCATATGACAGCCCTTTCCAGTAGAACCTCTCGGCGATCTTCCTCCACGTTTTCCTAGTACCTAGGTGGCCTGAAGTAGCGTCTGAGTGGCAGGAGTTTAGTATCCGCACTTGCTCTTCTCGTGAAGCGATAACTTTTACACGCTTCTTCTGCTTTTGCACGTACACCTCCCCGTTGTCGACCTCGATCGTCAGCGCGTGTCGTCTGACTGCCCTCTTTTGGTCCTTCGACAACAGCCTTGGGTGCGACCTGCTCGTGCGGTATGCGATCGCCCAGTCTATAATGTCTTCTTGCTCTGTACTGTCGCTCATCTTTCGCTCTGCCATCTGCAGCTGGGTATTCCTACGTTTTTACCAGCGCGTTTCTAGGGGGGACTAAATATTTCCGAGGCGGACCGAATATTTCGGAAATATTCGGTCCGGCCGGACCGCAAATTACGGGGGACCAAATATTTCCTGACAGACCATTTGCCACCATTCACAGTGCAACTTGTGAATGTGCTGCTGGGTATGTTAAAATTTCTATAGATTACATATTATATGCCTGACATTTATACTTTGACCAATACTTTAATTTACTGACAAGCATTTATCTTTTCGATTCAGGCACACGCGAGCATTCAACGAATAGAACGCCCGTTTCTCCTATCTTTTCTGTACATAAAATGGTAGCAGATGCGCCGCCGGATGTGACGTCACCAACATTCCTCACATACTTTAGCTTACGTGCAAGAGGTCGAATGCCCAATAAGTCACGTGATGGGTTGACGGGGCAAGCAACCGAGGAAAATGGCGGCGGATATAAGTGTAATCACGGAGGTAGCTCGACAGGCATCTAGTTTCGATTTTGCCAATCCGCCGGACGGCGCCAATCTAGATACGTGGACTATTCCTCAGCTTAAAGAGTTTCTTCGGCCCTGAGGCGCCCGCTTGACGGGTAGGAAGCACGAACTTCTCGCTCTGTAAGTGTGGCACGCCGTACCGTCAGAATCCGAGTGTAACTGCTGCTAACGCTATGTATCCTTTTAAATCTTGTGTATTCAATAGGGCCAAGCTCTACTACAACGACCCGGAGCGACGACACCGATCTGGAGAAGAACGTTCGGTACGAACGCAAAAGAAATCTACGCAGATTTCAGGCGCCGTGTCCCCCAGCGATGGCCCCGAATCGTGCTTCACTTGCCAAGGCTTTCCTCAAAGTGGTTGGTCCGACCGTGTTGCACACTTGCCTTCGGTTCACGTAGATGTAATCATAGATTACCTGCAGCACCGCCAGCTTTCCACTGAAAGCAAAGGTGCAGAACCCCACCTCAATGCCACTGCTGGTATCACGCAGAAGCCACTAAATCGGGGCTACCAGTTTTTCTATTGGAGCTATGTTCACAACATGCGCGTTGCAGCTCCATCCCCAGCTCCTGGTAGTCCCTCCCAACACTTTGTTATGGCTGAATGCTGGGCATCACAAAAGAAATCGGCAAAGTACAACCAGAAGTTGCTGTTGACTGGCACAGTCGAGGAGTATGGGGTTAAGGTTGAGCATGCATCGTTACTACACCCAGGTGCAGGGTCAGTTGGGTGTGACCGGTCTCACATGGTGTGACTTTGTTATTTGGGCAGGACCTGGTCGAATGTCCATCGAGCGCATTGACTTTGACCCTGTTTTCTGGGAGGAGACTGTACTCATGCCACTAACTCATTTTTTCACCGTACATGGATCACATTCCAAGCAGTCAGCCAATTAGGCACATTCACATGCATACAAATTCTTTGTAATTAACTTTTCCATGCAGGCAGCTGATTAATAACATCCACGTGCATACAAACTCTGTAGTTGATGGTGTAGTCATGCCTCTAACAAAGGTGGTTGAAAGTTTGTCAATAGACAGCACACAGTCCACATCTGGTTGATTGAACCAGCAAGTGACAAAGGGATAACTTTGTCAAATATAGTAAAATTCTTGGCACGGTTTATTGCACGTTCAACGTGGATGCGTACGCGAGCAATGCGTTGTGTTCTTAACACCCTTGCTTCTGTCAACTGCAACCCTGATTTCCTCGCTGGCACATTGAGCTTCCACATCAAATCCTCTGTCTGCCATGAGTGACCTGCCTCGGGGAACAGACTCGAGTAGTTTGAGCAATCCACTTTGCTCAAACAACTCGCGGTCACTGATGCTCCCTGTGAATAACTCGGATACAAATGCTATCGCACCAGATGGTACAATCCAATCAAACCTTTAAAAGTAGTGTGGCTCTTGTACGTGCTATAAAGAATTTAAAGATTGTAGGGGCAGATGACGGTACTTCACAGTGCAACTCGAAGCAATCAATAATGAGGAAGGTGTCAGGGTAGCATGTCCTGAAAGCATCAGGAAGACAGTGGCTAACCTGCTCTGAGGATGGCCATGTGGGTAAGCTGCCTAGCCGAAGGTATAGAAAGTTAATCCACGTTGCAAGAAGCCTACTAATTGTAGACTGGCTTGTCAAAGTAAGATCTGCCAACAGCTCCTCATCCATGCCACGCCTCAAACGCGCTAGGGTAATGAACAGCTGCTCCTTCAATGGAATGGCCAAAATCTTTCTACCACCTCCTCGAGATCGCTTTCGTTGGTCATCTGGTAACTGTCTCACTGTCACCAGCGTGTCTTCACTTGCATCTAGATACTCCCACAGAACATCAAACGCTTTACCATCTGGAAGTCCAGTGTAAAAGGCCATCTTCTCCGGACTGTCTTTAAACCGCTTCAGACTGAACTGCTTAACCATCGCATCCACACCTTCCAGCCGCTGTTGAAGGTCGACAACTTGCTGCTGAGCTATCTGCAGTTCGCTCTCAAGAAACTGCAAGTAGGTGGGGGGGCCAAGCTGCACAGCTGATTCGCTTATCGTACGGTCACGCGGTATTTTGCGCCGACTGGACGCCGAGTCTTCGTCGTCCGCCATCCACGCAAAAACGTGGGGCACGGCGTCTTTCTTCAGTCGAGCACCTTTTGCCTTCCGTCCCTGACAATACTGGTCGTCTGTAAAATGTTGTGAGCACACACAGGTATCACGCGAAAGCTGAAAGCTGGGCCCGACATCTCGTCTGATCGCGTGAATCCACTTCTTTACCAGCAACTTATCTTTCGGCAGTGTGTGGAAAAGGACTTGCGACTCCTTCTTCTCGCGCCGATCTGATGTACACTGAGGTACACAACAATGATCCCCACCGGGCATGAAGACCGGATAGTAGCTTGTAAATCGATCGTTCGCTTCGACGGTGCACACTCTCAATACAGAAACGCCATTTTCCGCAGTGGCTTGCCCCGTCAACTAGTCACGTGACTTTATTGGGCATTCGATCTGCAAGTGGTCTATTCCTTGCTAGTCTGGCTAGCTAGACCGTCCCATCTAATCGCAGTGGGACGGTCTAGCTAGCCAGACTAATTCCTTGCAAGCTTACATACGCTTGTCAGGCTTCACTCTGTTTTTACGAGGCAAACTGCACGATTCAGGCACACGCGAGCATTCAACGAATAGAACGCCCGTTTCTCCTATCTTTTCTGTACATAAAATGGTAGCAGATGCGCCGCCGGATGTGACGTCACCAACATTCCTCACATACTTTAGCTTACGTGCAAGTGGTCCACCTTGCAAGCTTACATAACGCTTGTCTGGCTTCACTCTATTTTTAGGTTGTCTCTAGTTACGTAAGGGGCGGTTTTGGGCGTATATATAAAGCAGTCTCGGAGGGATGGCAGCAAACCCACCACCCGAACAGCTATGTTTTTGTATTCATTGAGTTGTATTCGTTAGGTTGACTATCTACGGTCAGACGACGGAGCATGGTGGGACAGAACGGAGCAATCCGTTTTCAGATCTATGTTGGCTGGAGGGATGGCTAAAGTTTGAGCGATTGTTCCTGACTGGTCTGATTGCGTAGGTTGCGGACTGCCCCGCGTCATTGTCCTGGACTCCCGGTCGAGGATGGCCTGGACAAGTGATCTGAAGGCACAGCCAGCGACTTCGGTCAGTCCTAAGGGATCTCTCGGCAGTGCCAATGGGACGGACATCGCACAATGCGTACTGTTGTAAATTGGTGAGTGTGCGTTGGGTTGTGCGAGGTCTCGTTCGAGAGTCGCCGTACAGAAGGCAGTGGCAGTGAGGCCCTGGAGTACTAGCTTATCCTCCTTTCCTCATACACGGTGTAGCGAACTGTGTGTGACACAGCGACGAGTCCTGTTAGCCAGTTAGCCACCACATGTCGCATATTTTTGCACGCTTCCGAAATTACCCTGTTTCCGAAAATCAAGGGTAGTAGTTGTCGACGCGTAATAACGCGGCAGACCGCGGAAATGTGAACGCGTTAATCCGGGTTAAGAGTTCCGCGTGAAAGGGGTGCCTCTGGCACTCGCGAGTCCCAGGGTGGCCGTACACTGTCAGTAAAACTAACCACTAAAGTTCCAAAGAGAAGATAGTGGACTCTCGCTTTTCGGATTGTGGGGTATTGTGTGTGTTCGATCCCAGCGTGTGTGCGTGTATTGTCCCCCACTGAGTGTCAGAGTGTTGGTTACTGGGCACCCATTTTCTCTATCTACAGATCGAACTTCTCTTGCGTGTCCCCGTATCAGTATGAACAGCGCAGAGAGCAGTGATGCTAGCGACGGGAGTCGGAGCAAAGGTGCGGTCACGTTGTCTTAATGTAACAGGGTAATGATTCTTCTACAGTGAAAGGGTGCCTTTATAGACTTTGCTGTAACAACCGCTTTGGGCTTCGTTCTAACATCATGTCATCGCCCCAGGGGCGTGTTTTGGTTCGGTTAAATCGGTTAGATTTCCTTTCCAGTCGTGGAGACGCAATTTCTACTATGTCGCCAGTATCTGTCTTACGTATGTCTCATTCATGCCCTACAGACCCTACTAAGCAGAGTCCCCTACAGAATGGCAGCACAAATCCCACACCCCAAGCTCCCTCTCACACCCTGACTTCTGAACATACCTACTCTGAAATGCCGCAGAGCCAGCAAGAGGTGGAGCCTACAACCCTCTCCTCCCCACCACCAACTGCAACTGAGGGTTGTCACCCTGCTGACACACAGGACACTGCTCCATCAGGTGTGTGTGTGTGGTGTGTGGTGTGTGTGTGTGTGTGTGTGTGTGTGTGTGTGTGTGTGTGTGTGTGTGTGTGTGTGTGTGTGTGTGTGTGTGTGTGTGTGTGTGTGTGTGTGTGTGTGTGTGTGTGTGTGTGTGTGTGTGTGTGTGTGTGCGTGTGTGTGGTTTGTGTGTGTGTGTGCAGTGTGCAATATAATTTTAAAAACCTGGCCGGACATAATGTCTGACCAAACCAAGGTTTGCTCGGACATGATCTGACGTTATGAATTATGCATGACAAACCAGTTGAACAGGTTTATTACTGTACAAGCTAATGTGCACCTTATGGAAAGCATACAAAATATTTATGGTGTAAATCTAATCTAAGTTGGTTACGTGATGCTGGTACTGATTAACTGTCTGAATCTGCATCTCTGCCCTGCTCCACAACTACGGTGATGGTAGTGCCTGGACCAAAGTAATCATCGCAATCTTCAGTGTGTGTGTGTGTGTGTGTGTGTGTGTGTGTGTGTGTGTGTGTGTGTGTGTGTGGCGCCAGTGGTTGGGCGTACGCTGGTGTTATATGCCATACACAGACGACGGAGATGTTTTTCCCATTCACATGGGCGCTCCTGGACAGCTGTGGCCAACATAGCCAAAAGAGTCCAGTTAAAGCGCTCAACTAGGTGATCGCCTTGGGGGTGGTAAGGGGTTGTGCGACTCTTGGCTATGCCCAGGAGCTTACACATCTCAGCAATGACACTGGACTCGAACTGCTGGCCTTGATCGGAGTGGAGCTGCTCTGGTGGAGAGAAACGGAAGAAAAGCTCATCAGTAAGCCTTTTGGCCACTGTGGTATTGGGTATGCCTATACCCACCGCGTAAAGTAATCTGCCGCAACCAGAATGTACGAGTTCCCAGCCTCAGATTCCAGGAGTGGGCCAAGGATGTCTACAGCTACAAGCTGCATGGGGCTTCCCACTTTGATGCTCGTCAGTGGGGCCCGTGCTGACTGGGTGGGGTTCTTTTGGCTGGCACAAACCGCACACTTGCCACACCAATTCTGCACATCTTGGTGGTGGCCTGGCCAGTAGAATCTCTCCTTCAGTCGGGCAAGTGTCTTCTCTATCCCTAAATGGCCACCAGTTCAAAACAGTCAAAGAAGTGGCAAAGTTGCTGAATGTATTGTGGCAAAGAAGTCACAAACTAGTCAAAGATGTGTCGACGTCTCCAAGCGCATAGCAGCAAATTGTCGATAAGCGATGAAAGAAGAGGGTACCATATTCTGCGAGAGGGTACCTTCGTGGATATCGCATACGTACGTAGTTTGATGATATTCGGTATCTGGATGCTGAATATCCTAGGAAACTTTACACAGAAATACAGTGAAGTGTGGGAGTTGGATTTCCTGTGACGCCAGTTCTTTCACAAGTGGTGACAGGAAATAAAAGTTGTGTCCTCTGCCTCTGTACTTGCCCTTACTCCACTTTGCTTGAGTTGTACAGACAGCCCTGTCTTTCCCCCATAGCCCTTGCAGGTCCAGCTCCTACCAAAGCACTGCGCAAGTCTGCATCAGGTGAGTCATGACTGTGCGTGTACAGTACCATGTTGGCTGACATACACCCACAGTACACGTTTCTGTAGCCAGCAGAATACCACTAGCCATGTGTGTTAAAGATGCCGAAGTAAGGGCACAGTGTTCTCACAACATGAACATTCACATACATACTGACTGTGTTAAGTATTTAATCAGTATTATTCCTATTTTTGGAACAGATCAGTATTGACATTAAACATGTGTGTGGCCTTTTGTGTAGCCACTTGTACAACTTGTGCTTACATTGTACACAATTATTTGTCATGCAGTCCCTGAACTTGGGTGGAACTAGCTTAGACTAAGTGACTGTGCTTGTTTGCCTACCAATACACAGGCTGTATATCTACCCCTTCTCCAGCTCCTGCTGCACTAGCCCCGCTCACAGACTCCACTGTGTGTGAAGAGCAGTTTCCTCTACAGAGAGTCACCAGGACAAATGCTCCGCCTCCAGCTCATCACCCCCAGACTCCCCCATCCAACCAGACATTCCAACCTACCCCGTCGGAGCTGCCCCCCTTTGGCCAGCAGGATAGGGAGCCAACCTTCTTTGAACTGCTCAGCATTGACCCCTCCCTCCAGTCCGAGGCTGTCAGTGATCTGCCACCTCCCGCTGACTCTGAACCAGGTGTGTGTTTGTGTGCATGTAACAGTGCAAACAGGCCTATTGGAAAGTACAGGAGTACCATTGCTATGTATGTGTGTGCATTATATACGTATGACAGAATATGTATGCATACCAGTGTGTAGATACAGGTGTAGTATGGAATTGGGTGTGGGTGTGCATACTACATACAGACACAGAGTGTTGTATGTGTCATGTACTGGAATGACGTTCTCTACATTCACTGCTTGTGTTACTGTAACACTTTCCCCCGTCATCATGTAGAAATGACTCCTATTCAGGAAGTATGCCGTGACCACAGCTCTGCTGAACTTGTGACTGGGTGTGCCTGGTGAAGGGAATTGAAGTGGAGATTGCCCGTGGTTAGTTAACACTCATCAGCATCAGCCTACATCAAACTACATACTTCACTGTACAGTGGAACCTCTCTATAGAGGACACCATTGGGACCCAGCTGGCTGTCTTGTATACAGTGGAACCTCTCTATAATGGACACCATCAGAACCCAGTTGGCTGTCCTGTATAGAGAGGTGTCCCTAATTCAAAGGTAGATTAGTACACAACTCTATGTGGTTGGGTCTGCAGTGTCCTCATTAGAGTTCTGTCCTATATTCAGAGTGTCCTTTATAGAGAGGTTGCACTGTAGCTATATTGTGATGATTATGCTGATGTTAGGGTGATTTATTTTGTGAGAGCCTGAATTTAAGTTTGCGTGGAGCATACATCTTGCATTTGCATTACATACATAGTGTTTTTGTTTTTGTACTGTACATGGTTGTGTGTGTGTGCGTGTGCATGTGTTCATAATGTGTGTATGTGGTATAGGTCTAGTGTCTTAGGAAAGTGTGTATGGTTCAATGCCTCATTGTGACCCATACCTTTTTACCTAGATGATGATACTCTGTCTTGACAGTACACAATAATTATGGAAAGATGTTTGTTAGTACAATCCACTTTACCTTGCCAACTATCCGTTTCTTACCATCGTAAGTTGTGATATGTATCATATTAATGCATTTATTAATGATTAAAACAAGTTAGTCTACATACTTTGTAACAGTTGTCCAGTTTTGTGCTTTTGTAATTGTCTGTGCTTTGTAAATATAAGTATGTATTTTTATTGTGGAGTATGTTTGTACATTATACTGTGACAAATGGCAGTAATCACTGGATATTACGCCAACCTGACCAGGTCAGTATAACTGATACCATGGCCAGGGGGACACGAGGTCCTATTTGCGGCAACCAGTGATCGCCTCCCCAGTCATCCCAAAAGATGGAAGAGCCACAGACAGCTGTTTCGCCCTGATTGGGGCTCATCAGTGTGGCGTACTGATGGTTGAACCGGATGACTGGCTGCTTCTAAATCCACCCCAAGTGAAACACTTGTGGTTTCAATAGAAACAGGTAGAGGCTAGCAGTCAAGGCGTGACTGAGCGCTCTGTAGGCAGATGGGGATTTGTACACATTACCCAGTGTTGGGGATTAGTGACAAATGGCAGTAATCACTGGATATTACGCCAACCTGACCAGGTCAGTATAACTGATACCATGGCCAGGGGGACACGAGGTCCTATTTGCGGCAACCAGTGATCGCCTCCCCAGTCATCCCAAAAGATGGAAGAGCCACAGACAGCTGTTTCGCCCTGATTGGGGCTCATCAGTGTGGCGTACTGATGGTTGAACCGGATGACTGGCTGCTTCTAAATCCACCCCAAGTGAAACACTTGTGGTTTCAATAGAAACAGGTAGAGGCTAGCAGTCAAGGCGTGACTGATTATACTGTGAACCCGTTCAACCATACACCTTCAAAGATATTTCAATTGGAGGTGGCTTGTTCATCTTAATCGAATTGTGTATAGTCTGTTCACCTTGGATCAAAGTTAACAAAGAATGTGTGTGTGTGTGTGTGTGTGTGTGTGTGCATATGTGTGTGCATGCATGTGCATGCCAATTGGATTCATCACTGAGCATAGATGGCCACTCTGCAAGCCTACAGCCAGTAGTCACCGTCTGTGCGTCTACACTACATGCATATGTATGCACATGTTGCTACATATATGGCACCATTGAACATGTAACTTCAGGCAACTGCAAGTGGTACTTGTGTTTCTGATGGAGTGGGCCTGGCATTAGACCCAACTTTTGGACTTTGCACATGGGAAAAGGGCCTAGGAGATAGACTAGCATACACGTGTACTTATGATATTTTTGACAGCTTGCAGTTGTGACCCATTATCCCTCTAATTAATGCATGCAAAAGTGGAACCTGTATACATTAACAAGAGGTATATGCTCATTTCGGGACCTTACTTGTTGCCCTGCACAAGAAGCCCCTCAGATCTCCCAAATTGTGTGGGTGGCCATGGGAGGGGGAGTAGTCTCTCTGGCGCCAGCCAGACTGTGAGGGTTGGAGATATGTAGTGAATATGATTTACATAATACCCAAGGTTAATGAATAATGTTGTGGAAAGCCAATGTAATGTCTGCATGGGCTGCTTAGCTAGCATTCCTGTGCAGGTGTTGACATGATGATATAATAAGTAGTAATAACATTATTATAAAGCTTGTGCGCTTGTGCGTGCGTGCGTGCGTGCTTGCGTGCGTGCGTGCGTGCGTGCGTGCGTGCGTGTGTGTGTGTGAACCCTTGACCCTACCAGACCTTGACGACCGACTGCGATGCTTGGGAAGCCACCAACACCTTCTTCTCATCTCACCTTGTCCCCCACCTAATGTCCCTAGATGACCCAGATGTTATCAACGGTGAACTAACCTCAGCGATATACAGCTACTTCTCCAAAACGTATGGCCTGCAACCATCTAGAACCCCCAAAGCAGTGAGAAGAAGGAAGAAGCATGACAGGAGAGTCAGGAAGCTGAGAGAAGTTAAGAATGCAATAAGGCGAGATTACAGAAAAAGCCCTCCGAACCCACCAACCTCTGGAGGTTATTCAAGGTATCAGTAAGGACTTCAGAGCTGCAATGAGAGATCATGCTAGGGCAAGGAAGCACTCTCTGAATGATGACATCAAGCGCAACGCCCAAGCAGCTGCCAGGGCCCTTAAAAAGAACTTTTGGGGCTATGTGAACCATCTGCTTGGAGAAAACCCGGCAGCCACCAAGGCCACGTTCACGGCTGACCAGGCAACCACCTATTTCCAAGATGTCTTCTCCAAGCCAAGCCGTGAGTCATTTGAAGCTCCAGAGTGGCTTCCAACCCCCAAGCGTGCAGGAACTCTCTTCGCCACTTGCTCGTTCACAATGGATGAAATTGCTTCAAGAATCAAGAGGGGCAGACTCTCATCCAAGCCATGCCCATTTGATCAGGTGTCATATTACATTCTCAAAAGATGTCCATCACTGCTTCCAGCCCTCCACCACCTCTACAATAAAGTCTGGCACACCCAGATCATCCCAGCATCCTGGCAACATGCAGCGATAACCCTGATACCAAAAGAATCAGCACTGTCCGACTCATCTAGCCCAAAGAACTTTAGGCCCATTGCCCTAAGCTCATGCATTGGGAAGATTTTCACTGCCATGGTGAAGGGTAGATGGGATTCCTACTTGCTGACAAATGGCCTCCTGAATACCACAGTACAAAAGGCATTCCAACCCAAAACATCTGGATGCGAAGAACACCATCAAAAACTCTGGTCAGTACTTCAGGATGCAAACTCCAACCAACGTTCTCTCGCCATAGCATGGATTGACCTCGAAAATGCCTATGGTTCAGTTCCACATGGACTGATTGACTTTGCCCTGAAGTACTACCATGCCCCGAACAAGTTAACAACTTGTATCCAGAAGTTGTACTCTAACCTATGGGCATATGCATCTATCCTAACCCCTTCCTGGTCTTCCAGCCCCATCAGGATGAGTATTGGGGTCTTTCAAGGAGATCCCCTTTCCACATCCATCTTCAACTGCGTAATTGGTACCCTAGTTGACACCCTACAGTACCACTGCCACCATTTGGGCTACCGCCTCTCTCTATCTGCCCAGGTGATCAGCCAGCTCCAGTTCGCAGATGACACCTGCATCATGGCACACAATCCTCAATGCTGCCAGGAGATGCTACGGGTAATTCACAGGTGGCTGCTATGGTCTACAATGAAAGCCAAGCCTTCCAAGTGTCAAGCCATCGCCCTGAGGAGCAGATGTAGTGCCGAGACCAGAGTATACGACCCAGACCTAGCTTACTATCGGGAATGCTCCCATACCTCACCCACAACAGCAACCAATCAAGTTTCTCGGCATGCCTTTCACAGCCACACTGTCAGTTGAGCACCATCGGTATGCTCTGGTCAGTAAGACAAAATCGCTGATGCAGAGGATCGACGAGGCCCCCCTCTCAGGCAAGCAGAAGGTAAAAATCTACCGCTATGCCTTGCCAGCAAAGATGTCTTGGGACCTGAAACTGTATCATCTGCCCCAATCCTTCATCCAGAGGTCTCTAGATCCTGTTTGCACTCGATTCTTGAAGAAGTGGCTCAGGCTACCCCAATGTGCTAACCCCGGTGTGCTGTTCCTTGAGCCAGGCAAGGGTGGCCTTGGCCTACCATCCATGGCAACCTTTCACTTGGCCCTGTCAGCAGGAAAGTTGGCAAGACTTGCCCACTCCCGGGATCCGGTAGTGAGCAGACTGGCCACCAAATCTGCCAACCACCAAGCTGGTTTGAACTCCCGTCTTGCCAAGACAGTTCTGGAGACATGGTCAAATAACACCCACCTGACAGGGCCCCAGTTGAAACGGAGGGTGGCCAGGCAAATTCGTGAGGAGGATGGCCAGATGCGCCTGAAAGACATCCGCCACTTGGATGTGCAGGGCCGTTTTCTGAGAATCATGGAGTCATCCTGTTCCACAGACTACTGGTCAAGAGCAGTATGGTCTCTCCCAGCACGGCAAATGAGCTTCGCTGTGAACAGTGCACAGGACACACTACCACACAATTCCAACTTGGTGAGGTGGAAAAGGCCAGTGTCTCCTTGGTGCCCTCTCTGTGGTGATCTTCAGACACTAAGGCATGTCCTGAACGGATGTAAACAAGCTCTCCAGGAGAGACGATACGATCAGAGACATGATGAAATCCTGAGAGAGATTGTGACATATCTTGGTGAGCATCTGAGCGGTGCTGACTACCAAATGGTAGCTGACCTGGATTCAGACACCTACACCTTCCCCATACACATCTGCCCAACAACCGAGAGGCCAGACATTGTCACATGGAATGAGAAGACCAAGACAGTCTTCCTCATCGAATTGACAGTGTGTTTCGATGAAAACTTTGCAGATGCCAGTATGAGGAAGCAGGCAAAGTACCACGATCTCAGGGAAGCAGTGAAGGCTGCTGGCCACAAATGCCACCTGTGGACAGTCCAGGTCAGTTCGAGAGTGATCATCGATGAATTGAGCTTTCAGCCCCTACATGCACTCTGCAGCAGTCCTAAGCAAGATATTGCAAACCTGTACTTTAAATTGGCAAGAAAATCCCTACTCGAATCCTTTACAATCTGGTGTTCAAGAAACAAACCCAGCAATTAATCTGACTATACAATTTTGCCTGTGTAACTTCTCTCCCCACTTATTTTTGTTAATCTCTGACTTCTAATTATTTGTTTAATAAGTCTTTTTCCCCATGCAACACCCACCATCCTCCCACCCATTGTTATACACCTTCCTTCTTGATGTTACATGTTGCACCAAGTGCGCCTTATTTTCGACAGATGAGACAGGCACTGCATCAGTATTGTGACTCCTCAATTTTTGTAACCACATGATGTTGGGTGTAATGATTGAGGTAAAAAAAACAAAGAAAAAAAAACAAAGAAAAAAAAGTGTGTGTGTGTGTGTGTGTGTGTGTGTGTGTGTGTGTGTGTGTGTGTGTGTGTGTGTGTGTGTGTGTGTGTGTGTGTGTGTGTGTGTGTGTGTGTGTGTGTGTGTGTGTGTGTGTGTGTGTGTGTGTGTGTGTGTGTGTGTGTGTGTGTGTGTGTGTGTGTGTGTGTGTGTGTGTGTGTGTGTGTGTGTGTTTGCCCACAGGTGTGCCTGCCTTATGTATACAAGCCCACAGTGTGTGTATGTAACTTATTTATATACTTAATATTGTGTGTTTGGTCAAAGTCTCATGTGTGTTTGTTGTGCCTTACTGCCTGGGGATGCTTCATGAATAAGAATGTGCTAGCTCTGTGTGAATATCTAAATTGAAGGATAATGGTAATTTTGTCACTTCAGTCCTATTGTATTATGTAATCATAAATTATTGGTAGTGACAAGTCACAACAGCCAAAAAGTTTTCACTGGTCACTGTCAAAGAAAAAAGGTGTTAATGAAGCATGAGGAGATTCCTGTGCGTGTTATCATTGTTGCCCTAGTGTGAGAGGACCTGTGTCATGTGAAAGAAGCCAATCATCATCCACACACCTTCTACGCAGCTGGGATGGGCATTGGGGTACAGGTATGATTTCTTAGCACAGTCAGTGGTTGGGTTGTGAGCCCAGTACCACTCTGCCACTCTGATGATCATACACTCCTTGAGGTGTAGGATTCATAGGATGAAATGACAAGCTCTGTACTGCAATCTACTCAGGAAGCAGGCAAATCGTCACCGCCAAAAGACACAGCACATGCATCATTTTAGAACTGCAATGGTAATTGCCTCACCTTTGAAACTTGAGCTGAACAAGTGGCTGGCTTTTAATACTGGAAGTGAACACCTGGTGGTGACCCTGTCCTATGGCTGCTTTAAACAAGTCTGTGAAAGAAGTGAGGGCTTCTCAGTTGACTGTCAAATGAAGTTAATGTTGTAAGTGTAGCTCTCTGAGAGTAATCCTAATCAATATTTTCCAGTTTTCAAGTTTGTGGATATACTTTAGCATGCGCACACATGTATAGGCACTGCATGTACATACATACGCCATACACTACAATAATGTGTGGATGTGAAGATTGACAAATAATAACCACAGTCAGGGAAAGCTTGAAGGGCAATTGCTGGTAGCACATAAACCCAAACTAGCGTGGAGCTCCTGAACTAAAACATTAATTATTTATAAGCATGCTGAGTTACAGTACCTTTCATTATAGCTACAAAATTATGTATTGCATTGAAGAAAAAAATTTAGTACAAATTATATAAAAACTCAATCTTATAATTATGTGGATTCATATGAATGTTGGCCAGCAGGTTTTGTGAATATGAGTGCTCCTGTACACATGCATGTGGCAGGCAGTAGTGTACAGCACATACCAATTAGAGAATCAATCACGTCAGGTTACCCCACCGGACCACTCTGCTGTGCATGGACTATTGTGGTTCGCCTCTAGACCTTTCTAATGGTGTGGAAGGGCACAGCCAGGATTCAGAATTCAGCTACATATAGATTTGCAAGTGTCTTTCATGCAGGTACAACGTGAACATTGTAAACAGTGTGCATACGTATATAATATTGTACAAATAAAGTATGGAGACCCGACTCTCTCTAGGTAGAGCCAACGACAGAGTCGTTGTATTTGTCCTCATTCAATTAACCCTTGGACCCAAGGTCTAAGTGGTTTCAGTAAAACTGGAAGCTTATAGCGGGCATGGTGTGTGCATACAGTGAATGTGTATACACATTGTGGTCTGACATGGTAGGCAATAATTATAAAATACATCACATGCTGTGGCTGTTCACTTGACAGATGAACACATGATCTGGTCATATGCATATGTTCTGGAGATAATGAACATATCCCCTATAGTGCATGGGCATGAACGCTCATCAGCAGAGGTTTTAGGAGCCTCAGCCTACAGTAATTACAAATTATACATAAATTATACATATATGGGTGAATGCTTGCTAATATCAGTTATTCAATTTTATAGGGAATTTGTACCGTACCATGCAAGGCCATGCACCACCATAACTACCACCATGCAGTAAATTAAAGCCGTCCATATTTTAGTAGTAATCATTTGCGTAGAATATGAAGATTCCTGATTCATCAAACACTTCAGCAGCTGCTGCCTTCTTCAGCTGGGACTTACAGTGTGTTAATGATATATAGTGAAACGCGAAATGTAAAAATCTACAAAGGATGACAGCTGCATGGTGATTTGTGGGATGGAGGAGGAGGTGGAGGTGTGTGTGTGTGTGTGTGTTGTGTGTGCATGTGTTTATGTGTGTGAGCGAGTATGCAAACACATGGATGAAGGTAGAGAGAGCTACGTATAGATGACAAGAAGACAACATGCTTAGACACTATTAAAGAAGCATTTCTGCTCTATCTGCCCCCTACGTAGTTAGTGATGTACATGTGTGAGATATTAACACCATCCTACCTGACGGGGTATCCAGTAGTGTGATTTGGCTGCACAAGGTGGCTACAGTGGGTCACACTTACATGGCCCTCTAATGTCCTTAATTGAATGAGCTAAATATAACCCTACTATATTTAGTGGACTTTGTCCTTCCAAAAGAATATCAACAACAGTTTTTAGAATTAATGTATACTGCAGAAAATACATGTAGAAGTATTCTCCATACAAACTAGCATAGAAATACATTGTATACCTTGTAGAAACATTTCTCGACACTTTCCATCTGCATGGGACGGCTTGGGATATAAAAAGACACACAACGTAAGCAGATGAGAGAACACATGCATAGTTCTGGAAGAATGGTGCCTCTTGGACAAATCTTTAATGCAAGCGGATATCAACTGCATTTGAAGAATAGATAGGCAAAATGAAACAAATGCACACACACACACACACAGTGAGCGAATAAGATACATATATACACACATACAGGCATACTAGTATGCACACATACACACACACACACACACACACACACACACACACACACACACACACACACACACACACACACACACACACACACACACACACACACACACACACACACACACACACACACACACACACACACACACACACACCTCCACCTCCTCCTCTTTGCACCTTGTCCAATAAGGATGTTGGGCAGGATCCAGAACACTATGCTGGTGCACAGCATCAGGTTCGAGTTTGTTGTATGACAGCTCGCCATGCTTTCCTGTCTTTCACGGTCTTTTGCCATTTGAGCACCCCAACCAGGTCTCTGCTGACCACGTCAATCCAACGCAGTGGAGTTCCCCCTGGCTTTCTTCCCTTCCCTTGCAGTCCGCACCTGAGGAGTTGCTTCTAGGTCGATGTTCAGACATCCACTGCACATGGCCTAGCCATTGCAGTCGTCTTTGCTTCAACTGCTCCTCCACTTCCCCTGCCTACTTCGAGATGTCTACACTTCTTTGCCTGTCCCACAGTGTGAGCCCAAGGATGTCCCGCAGGCACTGCTATTAAAATGTCCTCAGTCTCCTGATCTCTGCTTGTGCCACTGGCCAAGTCTCTGCACTGTACAGGAGGATCGAAATAACCAGTGTACGGAAAGTTCGCATTTAGTTCCCTTTCCAAGGTTCCAGCTCCTAAAACTTTCCTCCTCCACATTTGGTACACTTTTCAAGCTTTCTCGAGTCTGACCGTCACTTCTTTCTTTACCTTGCCGGCACTCTGCCCTACCTCACTGCCAAGGTAAGAGTAAGACTGTACTGTCTCCATTGCTTACCCCTGCAGTGTGATGGATGGCTGGTTCGTTGTCTGTTTGTCCGTCTTTTGCTCTTCCACTCCAAGGATCTTGGTTTAACTCACACTGCTCTGCATGCCCTACTGGGCACAGGCTCTGTCCACAACACCCAGCATGTGCTGTAGTTCTTTCCTGGTCTCTGCAACCAGGGTTAGGTCGTTGGCGTACAGCACATTTTGGATGCACGTGGAGGCTGTGGTTATGCTCTGGTATGAGAGGAAGAGACCTCCAGCAGGGGTGTACTTGATGTGTAAACCACCTCCAAGCAGATCAGTTGCATCCTTCAGAATCCTGTCCATCCCACAGATGAACAGCAGTGGGAACAAAACACAGCCCTGCCTCACACCCGTCTTTACCTGGAACTCTTTTCACTCACTGGGCAATTGCCTTGTCCTCCACACTGTTTGCAGCAGCTCCCACATCCAGTCAATCACTTAGTCTCTGCCATTCGTCAGCAGTGCTACCACAATCCTGTCATCTCCTGCTGATTTCCCATTTTGAAGCTTACCCACAGCTTTCTCTACTTCTTCCCTTGTCACTTGTGCTTCAACAACTTGGGAGTGGTCCACCAAGACCGCCAGCACATCTTCTGCAACAGTACTCTGCACATTCAGTATGCCTTCAAAGTGTCTTTTCCAGTGTGCCAGCTTCTCTTCTGCCTTCTGGAGAGCTTGGCCAGTCTCATCTAGTATGGTGTCTGCTGGTGTAACTGTTGTTGGTCAGCTGCTTCATCTTCTTGAAGAAGTCTCCCTGTCGGTGGTGTCTCATACTCTCTTCCATTCCTGCATAGTTTCATCCATCCACTTTTCCTTGTCACCCCTTACTTCCCTCCTCACCTTTTTGCAGAGGTCTTTATGTTTCTCCCCATTCAGTCACACACACACACACACACGCACATGCACATACACATGCACATGCACATGTACACACACACACACATACACACACACACACACACACACACATCAGCGTGCATGTGTGTGTGTGTGTGTGTACAATGTAGCAGGTGAGAACAGCATACCCACTTTCTAGTGGACAACACAAAAAGCAAGGTTTGAACAATCATTTGAAGTTCTTGATGAATATTTCAATCGCACCCTAGTTTTCAAGTATGTATATAGGGAATGATACATTTATATACAAGTCCTTATCCTGGTGTTCCTAGGGACGTGACCTGCACCACACTGGTGATGATTGTGAGAAAGCAGAGCACTGATGGTGTTGTGTGTGTGTGTGTGTGTGTGTGATCATTGAAAATCATGAGCGGAATCACAGCTGGGAGTCCGATGGTCAGGACTCCAATTATTTTTGGTCCGAAGACCAATTAATCCAGGTCTAATTATAGAGACCTTTGGATCATGCCATTATGTCCGAAGACCTCTGAAATGGCGAAAGAGCAGGAAAGAAAGGTGGAGCCGCCGGGAATTGAACCCAGGGCCTCTGGCATACTGTGCCATTGCTCTGCCACTAAGCTACAGCTCCCACCAGCAACCACCCCTCATTCCTGCCCTTATGTAGCTTGCTCTAGCGTATTATTGATTAGATGATATGATATTTGCGTGTGTGTGTGTGTGTGTGTGTGATCATTGAAAATCATGAGCGGAATCACAGCTGGGAGTCCGATGGTCGGGACTCCAATTATTTTTGGCCCGGAGACCAATTAATCCAGGTCTAATTATAGAGACCTTTGGATCATGCCATTATGTCCGAAGACCTCTGAAATGGCAAAAGAGCAGGAAAGAAAGGTGGAGCCGCCGGGAATTGAACCCAGGGCCTCTGGCATACCGTGCCATTGCTCTGCCACTAAGCTACAACTCCCACCAGCAACCACCCCTCATTCCTGCCCTTATGTAGCTTGCTCTAGAGTATTATTGATTAGATGATATGATATTGTGTGTGTGTGTGTGTGTGTGTGTGTGTGTGTGTGTGTGTGTGTGTGTGTGTGTGTGTGTGTGTGTGTGTGTGTGTGTGTGTGTGTGTGTGTGTGTGTGTGTGCATGTGTGATCGAGCCTCCACAGATACCTAAATTCCGTAAGTGGTGGCAGGTTGGAGGGAGGTCAGAGTGTGGGAGGTGTAACTGTCGGCAGATTGAGTGACAGTGATGGAGCCATCTTGGGTGGAGTGGGACACAGTGAAGGAGTAGCACTTGGGGTAGCCGACTGACCAGGTGACACTCAAAGTACGTGGTGGCTGTCTTGTTCACCGAGGTCAGGGAGGAGTGGATCACTTCAGGAGATGGAGGTATAATTTATGAACAACCTAACAGCAGATGTGAAAAGATAATTCACCTGCAAGTTATAGTGGCATGAAATTGCTGTCTACTGTCTATACATTGCAATACTACTGTCATTCCCAATGTACATGTACAATGTCATTGTACAGCAACAGTGCAATACACTACATAATTACATATATTATATACTGCCAAAATAGTATTATATATTATACGACTAACATCATTATCATCATTATATCAGCAATTACATTAAATTTCAATTTGTAGTTAATGTGAGAGTGGGTCATATGACATGGGCTTTCAAAAGAATCTCCCTCAAGTTGGTTACCCATTATACCCCACCACCACAGTCAGTATGGCTGACAGACAGAACATACTGCTCGCCTTTCCCCTATAAAACTACTTCTCATATATAGCAAAAGTTGGAGTAGTGGTTGATCATACTCTTTGAGAAGCTCCTAACAATGTGTGACTGAGCTGTAAGAGAATCAAGGACACGCAGGTACACAAGTGACGATGCATACAACTACAGTTTATATGTAATTGAGAGTTATTAAACTGGGGCAACATGCACACAGAATGAACATAATTTTATGTAGAATCAAGGCAGGTCTCACTAATTTGAGCTCATGACATGTCTCACTCATGGACTATATACGCAAATACATTTATATTGCCAAAATATATAGTATATATGTACATGGGACACACTGGTCTATACTTACAGCTTACATAATTGTATAGCAGGCAATGGGACCTCTGCATATAATATGCATACCACCACTGTATGTAAATACGTATGTATGTATATACAGCTGCATCCTCTATATAGCAGCACCTCACTGTTGAGCAATATGTATTTGGCTATTTTGAAGGTTTTTAGTTCAGAAGGACTTGTTCTATAAATTGTGGTGCTTCCTACGGCACATATTAAACAGTGTGTGTCATGCTAGTTTGTGAAGATTACTGTTCCCTCCCTCAGGTGTCCTCATTGCTACAACTGCCTCCTTGGTGGCACTGTGGGTTGTCACCGTGACTGTATTCAGAGATGTTACGGCTGTGTTATCTTGGCAGAACTACAAGCTGAAACAGAAGGGTATGCTAGGCCATATGGATGACATAGACATGAATGCTTCCATGCAGTTGTCAAGTGCTGGTTCTTCCTTTCTCTTTCAGTCTCCCAACAAAGGAGCCCCTCCCACTCCTCCCCTCCCCCTCCTCTTCCCCCCAAAGACCCTGACAGCATCCAGATCCAACCAAATCCCAGCTACTGTTCAGTGGAGAGGGCCCATCAGTGACAATGCAATAGCTGCATGCTTGAGTGGATGTTCATATGTACGTACGTTAGTCTGAGAAACAATACAGTCTTGTATTAAATTCTTTAGTCTGTGTCTGAGCTGTTACTTGTGATTGTACAGTATAATGTATTTTAAGCTCGATAATGTTACAACAATAATGCAAAAGAAGCTATAAGGGTGCACGTATGTATGTAGCTGTAGTGATTTAACTCAAATACAAGACCCACTGCTAGTTGATACATGCACATACTGCATTGAGGCTCCTATAAAGCTCTGTGGAATGTGAGACTTCTAATTAGGGACAGTCCCTGCTGTACTGTGTAAAGAAACTTCAAAGGTTGTTTGCTGTGGTCAGTCCATGGATTCACTCCATCCTGAGTCTGCTCCTCCCTCAGAGTTGTTCAAATGTGTACCCCACCTCTCTCCCACCCCCATCAGGTGCAAGGGGTCACTCAGTCTCCCTGTTGGCTCTCACTGTTGTGCTGGCACTGAACTGCTCCGCTGGAGAAGGTAGCTACATTAGACTGACTCACTGTATGCCCTACACCACAGTGCTGTGATTAACGACATAACGTACAGTACATACGTGCATACGTGCATACTATATTACTGTATTCTATTAGTTGTAGTCATTCAACTGTATGGAGATAGGTGTACAGGGACTGAGGTGACCCTTAAGACATTGAAGAGGACAGAACTTCCAGCCACGAAGAACTGATGTCCTCGTGACTGGCAGTGCAAAGAGTGGCACGACATGGTAATTAAATCAGTAATATAATTAATTTTGTAGAACCAAGCTTTTGCCTACCGAACTTCATGATTGACTTAAAGTCAATCAGTCTTGTCTAATGTAGATTGGCTATACTTGGAGACGTTAATACTCTAGCAGTATAGCACATGCATGCAGCTTTAGCTATACCTATAAACACCTTACTGTATATACATACTTAGCTACATTCACACTTATATATCGTTCACATATATTTTGTTTTGCTCTGCATCTCACAGCTGCCATCAATGTCTCCCTGGAGCTCAAAGGAGGGCACTGTTCAGACCAGCTCACCTTCATCTGTAGGCACAGTGATAATGGGTCACCCCCACTGTGGATACACAATGGGACATTGGAGATTGGTGAAGTCCTTGGCACTGCCTTCCCTGGTGCAGTGTACACTGTTCTAACTAGGGCAGAACACACTACAACCATTACTGGAGTGGACAATGTACGAGCATTGGATGGATACCTCATTCAGTGTGCGTATGATGATCTGGGCAACCTCATCAAGAGCAATGCAGTCAAATATTCCTTCATTCCTCCTGGTCAGTCTTGAAGTACACTTTCAGTATTTGATGTGCCATGACTAGATTTAGTCATCTATGCAAATAGTGTTTGCTCTCTGTGGTCCCCTCCAACTTGCATAGTGATGGTTTGAACACCTGTACATCTGCTGGTGTGTAGTGTGTGCATGTATATGTACGTATTAACAGAGCTTTTTGAGTTGGTTTTCCATACTGGTGAACCGGCACTGGCAACCGGAACATGCACAATTGCATGTATTGATGTTGTCATTCTGGCAGTTTCAGCCAAATGATCTTCTGATAGAATGTCATTGTTATATGCAATTTTATGTTGGACAGAATGACATCATTGATATATGCAATTTTACATGATTCCACTTACCAGTGCCGGTCGCAAGTTTGGACAACCAACTCAAAAGTCTGTATAGCACCTTCCAGCACTATCACACTCATACCTCTCCCCCACACTGTGGTAGTGCTGTGACCAATGGCTATCTCCTGTCAGAAGTTGAACTGCATGGGTCAAAGGTCACAAAGGTCACTCATACTACCTGCAGAGATCACCTTAAGGTGTATGGTATAGCGCTCTGTAGGATAGCCACTGTAGCTGTGTGTGTGGCAAGAGAGTGCTACCTGCTCATGTTGTCTGCAGTGTGTAAGGAGATGTCTGTACGTTACGTAGGCGCTGTACTTTGTCTCACTGGTTTATTTATGTATGTACATAATTATGTTGTAAAATGATTTAGAACTACCACATACAGTGCAATACAATTAACCTACAGTAGTATACCTCATGCAGATGATATTCCCTCTTCATGCATGAGTACCCTGTGATAATACCTATGCATTCCCAAAGGTGTACGTACAGTGTCCATTGTAACATGAGGAAATCCACTAAGTCATACTGAAGTGTGAACTGTGGGGCACAGTTGTTCCTGTAGCTGTGTGGGGTGGGGGAGGGGGCAAAAGTGCTTGCTGCTCATGCTGTGTGTAGTGTGAAGGGATATGTTCAACACATTTAACCTATACAGTAGTATACTTCTTGCACATGATTTCCCCTGCTCATACATGGGTACCCTGTGATTATTACCCATGCTGTACTTTGTTTCACTGGTTTATTTATGTATAATTATGTATAATTATGTTGTGAAATGATTTAGAACTACCACATACTGTGCCATGCAATTTACCTACACCTCATAATGCACATGACTTTCTCCTCATTCATGCATGGGTACCCTGCAGTTTATACCAATGGGTCCCCAAATGTCTACCTGGAGTGTCTGTTTGCAACATGGGAGTCCACAAGTCTTACTGAGAGTGTGAATTGTTGACCACATGTGTCTGTTCATACGTACATCATAGAGTGTGGTCTTGTGGTGAACAGCTGCTGATCACTATGCAAATGATTATGCGCATTTACTTGGAACTACATACGTATGCACACATACGCATAATATATTATTCATTATACGAGCAGGTGATCAATGAGGTGATGGAGGGGGTACAAGCTAGACCACCACAGTGACATCCATTTTGTTCATTTACTTTTTGCTAAGTGCTACATAGGTTACTGCATGTATAGGAGAGAACTCTCTGTAATTGGCTTCTTGTTGTTTACCACACTTGTGTTTCGCATCCACCTCAGACCTCAGACCAGCACTCTCCTTGGTGAGTTTCACAAGCAACTTCTCTGAGTGCCTCTCAACTTTCACCTACTCTTACCAAGAGAGCTACAGCCTCTACCCGAGGTGCACCCCATACTTCTCAGTGGAGCACACCGTATCCCCTCAGTCAGCAGTCAGCAACTCCTCCAGTGGGTGCAGTGTGGAGTACACCATCCACAACCTGATGAGGTGTGTGAGCTACCAGTCCACTGCTACCATACTCATCGGCAACCAAAGGGGAAACCCTGTTGTTGTGGGAGACACAGTCATGCAAAGTGAGTAACCGAAGCTGATCTGAGGGTGGACAGGCTAGCAGGTTAGACTGAGTAGCATTTACCTCACCTAGACACAACACCTATTGTCTAATGGACATATGTAATAGGAGGATTGTCCGGGTTACTTACCCAGATTACTTATGTAGTCCATGTTTGTCAGCCATTTTGTATGTGGCCATTTTCTCAGGACCCGGTCGATTTACCATCACCAGTGTCTCCATTGGAGCATGTAATGACATCATCAAAGGGACCTACATGGAAGTGAGTCATGTTACTATATATAGCTACTGGCCATGACATTCATGACATTGTGATGTAATGCACTCCTCAAGCTCTTCTTCAAATGCACTGACTTATTTGACACATACGTACATTCCATTTCAGAATGAGCCTGACTGTCCCGGCTACTCCACTGAGTGGTACATAGTTGATGTTGATGGAGTACAATTTGCTGATTTGACAGCAGATGCAGTCCAGTCACTAGCCATCAACCACGCTAACGGCTCAGTGACTCTGTTCCTACCTCTGCTGAACCAAGAACTGCCAGAGAATGCAGTAACACTGAACATGACCAAGTACAACACTGTCCCCACCAACAGGAGTGACGTCACTGGGGATATTGTCACTGAGATGGTGACATGGGGGACATCAGCTGTGTTTGGTAGGCTGGAATTGATTACAAGAGATATAAACCTACTACAAGAGAGATATGCATACTATACAGTTTTACAATTGTTAATGTTGCATGTACATACATATTATATTAAATTATATAATTGAATTGCTTTATTGCTCAGTGTTGCTAAATTGTTCATATGTATTGTACTACACACACATGCATGCATGATGTGTTTTATTCCTTCCTTCCTACCAGCCCTTCAAGAGTCACCACCTGGTGGGGAGTCACAAGCTGCAGTGAGTGATGAAGGTGACTAGCATAATACTGACTGTCACATGTCTCCACATCACACTATGCACTAATGCTTGCATGGACCTAAGGATACCACAAGCTTTATAGGAATAAGTGTCATACAAATATACACTCACACATACGTATACTGTACATGTGATGGTGATATATCAATCAATCAATCAATCAATGGTATTAGAGTGCATCATGCCACAAAGGCACTAGGACATAATGTGGTACAAAGTAGCACTATGACTACATGAGAGATGAACACATAATGTAGTTATTGTTTCTCATGAGCACTAACATTGGAGTTACATAATGACACATACATGACAATAGTTACATGTGTCCAAATCTTGCTTTCCACATAATAGACAGCTGGGCAATCAGTTGGTGGTTGTGACAAGCTTGGGTTAAAATCCTGGCTGTTATGGCATCATCCTGGCTGGGTTGGATCATCTTCATCAATGATTGCTGCTGGTTGTTCCATGTTGGACATCTCAAGAACCAATGTATAACATCTTCAACCTCACCGGAGTTACACTCTTTGCAAGTCCTCTCTTCTCGTTTCACTCTTTACAAGTCCTCTCTTCTCGTTTCACTCCCCGCCATTTTCCCATCTCCACCTGAAGGGGGGCAGTGCCTCTACGCAACTTAAGAATCATTCTCCTCTCGCTCTTCATCTTTATCGCAGCACATCGCGACTCTTCTCCACATTCCATGATGATGGTCTGCATAGTTGACAACTTCGGTCTCCTCTCCAGTTCTTCTCTCCATTTCTCCTGTACTTTCCTCCATGCTACACTCTCCAGCATCCCTCTTAGTTCCGTCTCAGACAGATTCTGTTTGTGCATTTGCCCCACATTCTCCCAGTCAAACTCCTGGCAACACCTGGCCATCTTCCTCATCCACGAACCTTTGCCATGACATACTGACTCTGTTGCCACCCTCCTCAGCAACCTCTTGTCATACATTGGGCTGGTGAGGACCTTGAACCAAAATATGACACATCTGAGCTTGGCTATCCAAACTACTGGCAGGTCTCCCAGCTCCCACAGCAGGGACACTCTTGGGTGGCTGGTGCCAACGCCAAAAAACAAACGGGCTGCTTTGAGTTGGACCTGCTGTAGAGTTTCCACATTCCTGTTGCACCCCCAGACCTCAGCTCCATACATCATGGTGGATATATACCATTTAATTGTTATGTATGTGACACAACTGGTATAATATATATTTATATATATATATAATTTATATGTGAGGCAATGAGACCTCTGCATATAATATGCCAACGCTGTATGTACAGTAAATACATGCATATATACATGCAGCTGCAACATCTATACTTTACTACTTACCTATCACTTTTGGCCTATACGTACTGGTTAATTTATTACAATGGTGTATGTTTTGAGTTCATTCCTTCATCCTTCATCATGCATCCTTAACTTCCCCATGCAGGTGTCCTCATTGCTACAACTGCCTCCTTGGTGGCACTATGACTGTATTCAGAGTTGTTACAGCTGTGTTACGTATCTTGGCAGAACTTCAAGCTGAAACAGAAGGGTATGGCTGCTGATCCAGGGCATAGCTATATAAAAAATGATAATTATACTGAATGTTTCAACATGCAGTTGTCAAGTGCTGGTTCTCCCTTTCTCTTTCAGTCTCCCAACAAAGGAGTCCCTCCCACTCCTCCCCTCCCTCTCCCCTTCCCCCCAAAGACCCTGACAGCATCCAGATCCAACCAAATCCCAGCTACTGTTCAGTGGAGAGGGCCCATCAGTGACAATGCAATAGCTGCATGCTTGAGTGGATGTTCATATGTACGTACGTTAGTCTGAGAAACAATACAGTCTTGTATTAAATTCTTTAGTCTGTGTCTGAGCTGTTACTTGTGATTGTACAGTATAATGTATTTTAAGCTCGATAATGTTACAACAATAATGCAAAAGAAGCTATAAGGGTACACGTATGTATGTAGCTGTAGTGATTAACTCAAATACAAGACCCACTGCTAGTTGATACATGCACATACTGCATTGAGGCTCCTATAAAGCTCTGTGGAGTGTATACGACTACTAATTAGGGGACAGTCCCTGCTGTACCGTGTAAACAACTTTAAAATGGCTGTTTCCTTTGGTCTGTCCATGGATTCACTCCATCTTGAGTCTGTTCCTCCCTCAGAGTTGTCCAGATGTGTACCCCACCTCTCTCCCACCCCCATCAGGTGCAAGGGGTCCCTCAGTCTCCCTGTTGGCTCTCACTGTTGTGCTGGCACTTAACTGCTCCATTGGGGAAGGTACACTGGAGAGTTGGCACACTGTGTGCTGTGTGTGTTTCCATACACCTCACACTACTGCGTGTGTTACATGATCACTGTAATGAAGTAACACTACTTACTGTTAGCTACCCCAGTGTGATGTAAGCACTGTAAATGTTTAGCTAGCTATAGCTATATCATTACAGTAATTATATGACTGTTATACATGCACTCCAGACAATTCAATTAACTGTGATTTATGCGGACATACGGTGCTAATACATACGTAGCTATTGTTGCATACATATTTATATTCTACTGTACACTATAGTGTAGTGCGCATGTATACGTATGTATGCAACATGCATGTATAATATTATATATGTACTTGCACATGTACTGCGCTTTATAGACTTAATGTACTGTCTCTTTATGCACTGCTCACTCCAGTCTTCAATGTCTTCCTGGAGCTTCAAAGGCACTGTTCAGATCAGCTCACCCTCATCTGTAGACACAGTGATATGATCCACAATGGGACATTGGAGAGTGGTATATAGCGTCCTTGCCACAGCCTTCCCTGGTGCAGTGTACAGTAATGATGCAAGGTACTAATTATCCACAAAGTAGTGGTGCTCACTTTCTCGACTAGACTCATCTGATCCAAGGATATTGAAAGGTGATGAAGCAGGTAGCAGACTAGATCAAGTGACCTCGACATCGTCCTGTGAATTTTTGGTTAGTGGAGTATGCGTTCATTATAAAACTAGATTACCACAGTGGCAATTAATATTTTCTAATGTGTAGGAGAGAGCTCTGTAATTGGCTTCTTCTTGTTTCTTGTTTTCAGTATTTTATAGCAAAAAAGCAGTTTCAGCATACGTACTTGTATTCTGTATCCACCTCAGACTACAGACCACACTCTCCTTGGTGAGTTTCACAAGTGACTTCTCCTATATAGCGCCTCTCCACCTGCACCTACTCCTACCAAGAGAGCTGCAGCCTCTACCCGAGGTGCACCCGGTACTTCTCAGTGGAGCACACTGTGTCCCCTCAGTCAGCAGTCAGCAACTCCCCCAGTGGGTGCAGTGTGGAGTACGCCATTCACAACCTGATGAGGTGTGTGAGCTACCAGTCCACTGCCAAAGCACTCCTCAGCAACCAAAGGGAAAACCCCATTGTCGTGGGATATATACACTGTCATGCAAGGTGAGTGACTGTAACTGCTGAGGGTGCACGGGCTAGCAGGTTAGACTGAGGGTTAGCATTTATCTCGCCTAGGCACAACACCTTTATGCTTTAATGTCATATATGATTGTCTGGGTTACTCATTCTGTTGACCAGCAGTTCATGTGTCAGCCATTTTGCATGTAGCCTTTTTCCCAGGTCCTGGTTAATTTACTATCACCAGTGTCTCCATTGGAGCAGACAGAGACCTCATCAAAGTGACCTATATGAAAGTGAGTTGTGTTACTATATATAGCTACAGGCTGTGCATGACATTGTGATGTAATGTACTTCTATATTAGTCTGTCCTTCAAGTGCACTGAACTGTTTGACCTTTACGTACCCCTCCTGTATACATGACCCCTGTTTCAGAATGAGTCCGACTGTCCCGGCGTCCCGGCTACCCCACTGAGTGGTTGACAGTTGATGTTGATGGAGTGCAAGTTGCTGACTTGACAGCAGATGCAGTCCAGTCACTAGCCATCAACCACGCTAACGGCTCAGTGACTCTGTTCCTACCTCTGCTGAACCAAGAACTGCCAGAGAATGCAGTGACACTGAACATGACCAACTACAACACTAGCCCCCACCAACAGGAGTGATGACATGGGGAACATTGCCACTGAGATGGTGACGTGGGGGACATCAGCTGTGTTTGGTGAGCTGGAATTGATTACAAGAGATATAAACCTACTGCAAGAGAGATATGCATGTTATACAGTTTTACAATTGTTAATGACGATGCATGTACGTCTGTATATATATTACATAATTTAATTGTTTTATCAGCTCAGGTCGCTAAACTGTGTGTATGTAATATACTATACAGGCAGTGCATGCATGAGGTGTTTTATTCCTTCTCTCCTACCAGCCCTTCGAGAGTCACCACCTGGTGTGGAGCCATCAGCTGCAGTGAAGGTGACTGTGACATGACTCCACAACACACTGTGCACTAAAGTGTACATGCAACAAGCTTTGAGGAGGAACAGCCTCACACATACAACATACCCTCACATACACTGTACACATGCACTGGTGATACATACCATTACTTGCTATATATGTATGTACATGGGACACACTGATCTATACTTACAGCTCACATAATTGTAAAGCAGGCAATGGAACCTCTGCATATAATATGCATAACACCACTGTATGTTCATACATAATATTATGTATGTATGTATATACAGCTGCATCCTCTATATAGCAGCACCTCACTGTTGGACAATATGTATTTGGCTATTTTGAAGGTTTTTAGTTCAGAAGGACTTGTTCTATAAATTGTGGTGCTTCCTACGGCACATATTAAACTGTGTGTGTCATGCTAGTCTGTGGAGATCACTGTTTCCCCTTCTTCAGGTGTCTTCACTGCTACCACTGCCTCCTTGGTGGCACTGTGGGTTGCCACCGTGACTGTATTTGGAGTTGTTACAGCTGTGTTATCTTGGCAGAACTTCGAATTCAAGCTGAAACAAGCTGAAACAGAAGGGTATGGTGGCAGGCATAGCTATATAGAATGATAGTTCTAATGAATGTTTCAACATGCAGTTGACAAGTGCTGGTACTCCCTTTTCTTTCAGTCTCCCGACAAAGGAGCCCTCACATATAAAATTATACTGTATACATGCACTGGTGATATGCCATTGCTTGCTATGCATATATTATACCCCATAATTATCATCATTATATCAGCAATTACATTAGATTTCAATTTGTAGTCAATGTGTGAGTGGGTCATATGACATGAGACTTTCAAAAGAATCAACCACACTTCTGTCAGAAAATGCATGTACAATGTAACAAAACACAGAGAGATTTCCAAAAGAATATTCTAACAACAGTTTTGGCAGAAAATGTATAATGCAAAAAGTGTGATGTGTAGGTTCAGTGTTTCCCATGTAAACACCAGCATATGTAAAATATATAGCTTGTACAAAACGATACTCTTCTGACCACATGGTACACATATAAAACAAGACTTGACACAAGATGATGATGAGCAGATGCGGGAACACAGTCATTGGTTCCAAGGAGAATGATGTCTCATAGACAAATCCGATTGTACAAAAGTACCTGGAAGTGTAGAGTAAGAACGTCAGGTGTGAGATACGTATGATTGTGGTTACAACATACATGCACAGGCAGCAGCACAGCAAGGGAGGCAGACCCAAATGCACAGACAAGTGTGCCTGTGTATGCACACACAACAATGTGCATGATCATACGTACGTACACACAGGCATACTACTGTACAGTGGAAATTTTTGTGGTAGCAATTTTTGTGAATTTTGCGGATAGGCTGTGATTAGAGATACAGAATCTTTACTATGGTCAAGCCACACGGTTCACAGTTAACGGTAGTATTAGTGTTGACCATGGCAGCTGTTAATGAAGCAGTAAAGAAAGGTTTTCAACAAATGACAAAGGGCCCAGTTAAAAGAAAAGAGTTTACAGTTTTTAGCCTTGTGAACCATATCCACTCTTTCCTCGGCCATTTATGTGTGTGGTAATGTGCGGATTAGAAGTTAAACAACGCACTGATAGTGTTACACCTGTTGCACTGTAACAGTGCTGAGCAGCCTGTGGGGGTAACTCTGCCTTATTAGCTCAGAACTAGTGATCATTTCTGAAAAAGAATGAATGGAGAGACTGGTTTCCAGCAGCTTCAGCAGAATTACTGTCCCACTTTGCTCAACATGGATATATGGCTGGTTTAGGGGTAATATGAAGTGATTATGGCCATTCTAATGTCTGAGTATGTTGCGCGCGCGCGCGCGCACACACACACACACACACACACACACACACACACACACACACACACACACACACACACACACACACACACACACACACACACACACACACACACACACACACACACACACACACACACACACACACACACACACACACACACACACACACACACACACACACACACACACACACACACACACACACACACACACACACACACACACACACACACACACACACACACACACACACACACACACACACACACACACACACACACACACACACACACACACACACACACACACACACACACACACACACACACACACACACACACACACACACACACACACACACACACACACACACACACACACACACACACACACACACACACACACACACACACACACACACACCAAACTAACCGGTGAATGAAATGGCGATGAAGGAATACGCAAAGTTAACAGTTATCTTCTCTGGTAACACTGTATGGGACCGCTGTTCAGTCAATGAACAGTCTGTCTCCCACAAGCACTGGTAGCCAGGTGGGGACAAGAGGGCGCCGCCCACTCACAAGTACTGCAGCACTGTGATCACGTGTGTGCTCCTCAACTGGAGTGCCTGGTGTAAAGAGGAAGACGCATGCATGTAGCTTGTAGCAAGAGTGGATGTGTATAGCTCCGTTACTCCACACAGTGATGCATCCGAACTCTGCCCTTCCACATCACAACTACCCAGAGAACCAGGGCAAATCCGGATTTGACTCAAACGTAAACAGATTCTTGGTTTATGGTCCATTTGGTGAGTCCCTGTGTGTGGCTACTATATCATAAAGTGATGCCTCAATAAGACCTACTGCTAAAAACCGCATACAGCACAAGTTGGCGAGACCCTGCGTGTGACTACTACATAGAACAACATCTTGTATCCAATGTGCATATTGCCAACACAATCTAGATCCAACCTAGATTGGCTCACTCAGTGAAAGGGGCTAGAATAAGCCAATGACGAGCATGCAGATACTTAACAAGTGTACTCATCTCACACACACACCTGATGGGCTTGTGACCTGTGTGCTGGCAGGAGGTGGATGACCACTGGGAGCATTGGGTGGCAGGGAGGGGAGGGTGGTTGGCAGTCCACACAGAGTAGGCTGCACTTCCTCTTCACACACACTTGGGTCCGGGTCTGGGCCTGAATAGGGTGGGGAATAAAGGAGTTGGACAACATAGTACAGTGACAAGAACTCTTTATCTTCTTTTTCTTCTGTCACTTTCGTGAAAAGAAGAAAAACAAACAAACACTACCGTCGCACAAAAAGCGCTCCACACAATCACCATTCAACTTACAAACCACAGTACTGTTTGCAGTGACAGCTGTCGGTGGGCTTAATCACTCACCATCATCCTTGCCGCCGTCCTCGCTCATTGTGGTGGAGAACACGCTCACCTGTACCAAGAGACAAATAGTGAAACACTCGTAATCAGACGGCAACAAACGCGAGTGTATTAGAGCGCCGTTCGAGGGTTTGCAACACGTAGACGCCTACCAGAGCGTTAATATGACGAATAAAAGGGCCCTCAGGACAAAGGAAAGTGACGTCAAATTTGCGACAATAATGTATATTATTATTCCAAACCATGATTTTTTCCCCTGTCGCGTAGAAAGTCTAAATCGATCTATACCAACAGCCGTATGAATAATCATGGGGATTCTGTACATGACGGACTAAGAAGCCGTATAATGATCGGTATGACTCCCACCTCCATGGCTCTGTCACCGCTAATAGCCTATATGTATAGGATCGGGCAGGGAAAAACATGAGCGGCACATGAAAAGACGAACCTAGTCCGTTCTGCGGTGCCTGCTCGCAGGCGCCACTTCACTGTAGATACTCTAAACTACTTAGTTTAGAGTATCTACCGTATAAACTACCAACTGCCAGTCTTCGCTCACCTTCGATTAGTAGATCTCAGTGAAGACATCGCATCGCAGACCAGAAGAGCGGGCTTCGCATAGGAGTCCCTCGTTCATTCTATCTTAGCCGCCGGGTAAGAGGCGGAAACACGCCGTCCTCCACAGTCCAACACCGAACTGTCTCAAATCCCACAACCTTCAAAAGCACACATCCACCTGTCCACTCCATCCCCGAGCACATGAGTCAACGATTGGGCAGAGAAAGGAAGAACGCCGACAAACAGAATACGGCTAAGGGCCAAACAATTGGCCGAGTATCTATCCAAATCGCAACAAGTTGCGTTCGTACACCAGTAGTGTCCCACAGTCAAATATGCGGTGCCTCTCGTGTAGTCGATTTCACATTAGTGGGTAGCTGGGGGCGGGACTAGTACGCATCCAATGCGGTTAGCACACACACACACGTGACCTTCCGTACTTCCACTACAATCACGTGAGTGATTGCAGTGGCAATGGGTATCGACTATATAGAAACCCTATAACCACTGTATGAATAATCATTACATAATCAGGCAAACGTGTTCAGCCCAATGTGAATGATTTAAGTGCCTCATGTGCATGCACACTAGGGCAACAGCCCCATGTAGCACTCAACAGGATAGTATAGTGTTAAAAACAGATTATAATAGACATGCCATTTTATAGAGTAACAGGTGAAGAGGGGACACCAATAGACCCAACCGTGACTAACCACTCCAGAGAACAGAATCTCTTCCTCCACATGCACTCAATGGCTTTCCCTGCCTTCAAATCTCTCTAACCTCACCAACACTAGTGTCACCTTCTTACAGATACATTTATACACAGAGATTGTGAGTTCTGTGTAAACCGCCGGCAACGGAAACTGATTTGGTTGGGAGGGGGGCTACAGCCCCCTAGCTCCCACTATTCTGCTGCCCTTGTTGCATCAATTAATAAAAACAACTTGATAACAGATACTAAGTAAGATTCACAGTTGCACACTCAGTCAGTCTTCCAATGAAAGTAAATATTCAAGATCAGCATTTTTGTAGTGTCAATCAATCAGTCAATCAATCAATAGAGTGCACCTAGTGCATAGCACACTAGGATACACCGTCCCATGTAGCCCTATACAAATGAGTCAATAAGGCAATAGAATGATGACCCCAGTCACCATTGAGAGTTCAGGAGTTTTTGGGCAACAGACCATCACCTTCCTGAAGCACCAGTTTTACTAATCTGTCATCTTCCATTTGTTCTAGCTGCATACCTTCTCTTTCCATGCTCTCTGTTTCCTTTTCACTTTCTCCATCACCTCCTCTTGCCTCCCTTACATCTACAGTCCTTACTCTGTCAATCTTCGTCACTCCAGTAAGGCATTTCTGTTGCCCCTATAGTCTGCTCTCATACCTCTTCAGCATTGTCCATGTCGCACAGCTGTGCAGCATATTATATAGTAGGCATTCACTTATTGGGGCGAGCCTGAGCGAGCCCCACACTTACGTGAAGTACGCCACCGCTGTCTGTATGTGTATATATATATATATATATATGTATATATGTATATATGTGCCGTACGTCGTCTTAGGCCACGGGACCAATTTATGCCGGGTGCAAAATGGACAAGATGGCCGCCCTTTGCGTAGTCGTTGCGTGCGCCTCAAATACTCGCTGCGGACAGCGTCAAACGAGAAGGAAGTGGTCCGAAACGAAGCGTACGCTCCAACCTCTCAGCCAGGCAAGAATACAGGCATCGTACGAAGGAATAGCGCCAACTAATCTTCCTCCACGTTCGAGAATTTCACAGGACCCTAAGCGAAGTAGTCAGCAGATCACTCCTTTATACAATGCCCACAGGAACGCCACTAAGAAGAACGCTCAGCAACACAACCGCTGCTGAGGGTTCTGAGAATCGCTCTTCACCTAGCTTACGACAAGATCATGTGATTCGTACCAGTGCTCAATTAACATCCAACTTCCATTAGAATCAGCCTTAGCCTCTACATATCATTCATACAAGCAAACACTCGGTCCGTATCAGCATCTACAATGTATGCTATGCAGTCCAACGCAAATAGCTGCATGCCATCGGCACCTTTATCTCGCTCAGGCTCGCCCCCACGATGCTGTAAGCATCTGCCTAGTTATACTTGTGACTTGCATGGCTTCACCACAGCAGTCCTGCCCTCTGCCTGGTGTAGACCTACAACTTCACTGCATGCACTTGCATGGATTCACTAGAATGACCTACAACTTCACTGCATGCACTTGCATGGATTCACTAGTAAGCATTGCCTGGTGTAGAACAACAACTTCACTGCATGCACTTGCGTGGGTTCACTGGCTCCCCCTGGTTCCTAAAGCCATAGATCTATGCTAAAACCACTGTATGAATAATCATTACATAATCAGGCAAACGTATTCAGCCCAATGTGAATGATTTAAGTGCCTCATGTGCATGCACACTAGGGCAACAGCCCCATGTAGCACTCAACAGGATAAAACAGTGTTAAAACAGATTAAAATAGACATATGCATGCCATACTATAGAGTAACTGGTGAAGAGGGGACACCAATAGACCCAACCGTGACTAGCTAGCTACTCTGGAGAACAGAATCTCTTCCTATACATGCACTCAATGGCTTTCCCTGCCTTCAAATCTCTCTAACCTTCATCCAACACTAGTGTCACCTTCTCACAGATACATATATACACACAGAGATTGTGAGTTCTGTGTAAACCACCGAGAACGGAAAATGAGTTGGTGGGGGAGGCTGTGGAGCTTTCAATTAAGGGCCAAACAATCGGCTGAGTATCTATCTGAATTGTAACAAATTGCGTACGTACACTTGCATGGATTCACTAGTAAAGCATTTTGCCTGGTGTAGAGCTACAACTTCACTGTGTGCATTTGCATGGCTGCAGGGACTTGCTAAGGGGATTGGACTGGACAGCTTATTTAGTCAAGGGAAGCCTTAGTCGATACAACCCACAGCTTAGTCGATACAACCCACAGCTTAAGTTTTAATTAATCGGTACAACCCACAGCTTTTAGTTGATACAACCCACAGCTTTTAATCGATACAACCCACAGCTTTTAGTCGATACAACCCACAGCTTTTAGTCGATACAATCCACAGCTTTTAGTCGGTACAACCCACTGCTCAAAGCACATCACAGCCAGTGCTCACTTTCAACAAGTCCAACAAACAGCACTGCCATTGTTAATGGGCTTACTATCTGCTTCTACCTCAAGTTTGAAATAGTTTTAAACAACACTCTAGGTACTGTTCTTGCTTGCTAGCTCCGCCATAACTTACTTGTCCAAGTTTGATTGTATTGTATTGGACAGCTTATTTAGTCAAGGGAAGCCTTTAGTCGATGGCTACTACACTAGGCACCCTGAGAATTGTACATAAAGAAAATAGCGGGGGAAAATGAAAATACATGTAGCCATGTAATGTATTTTGACAAGATGAACATGTAATTGTAAAATAAACTTACAATTATAAGACAAAAGCATATATACATATATTAATAATAATAATAATAATAGTACTAAAACAAAATGTAGTTATTAATATACAATTTATGTCAGGTCAAAACCCCTCCAACCCCCAGTCCAAAGATCCCCCGAGAGATCCCACAACAGCCACCCTGTTCCCCCGCTGCACGGCCACGGACACTCGCTGGAGGAGAAACTGATAGGACCTTTGTTCCCCAGTTGCCTCCCTGAGACGGTGTCCGAGGTCCCGGAGCAATTGGAGGGCCTCTGGGCTCAACACTCCTGATGTCTCAACAGCCACTGGGACAAAGTGGTGGCTTGCATCCAAATGTGCGTACTTAGCCCTCTTGGCCTGTTCCGCCTGCTGTGCTACAGCGCCAGAAGACATTGCAGCACTTGGAAGGTGTGAGGGTGCAAAAGTGTCTGGGCATGTTGCATCCCAAACCAAGACTTTCCCTTGCTTCCAGGGCACCAATGAAATGCCGTCTGGGCGCTTCCCATCTGAGCGATAGATGCCAGAGGGTTCACGGCGAGAAGGGATGTGGGCAGAGGAAAGGGAGCGATGGATAATGTCATTCAGTGCAGAGTGTCGGGGATGCCGTCCCTCACTCCTCCTGCAGCTGAGGCCATGGGTGGCTAGGTTATCAACCTCTGCTCCACAAAGGCTACATTGGTGGGGATGACACAGGGGGATGCCAAGACGGAGGCCCACAGCCACCCGAATGGTATCATCATCCATCCGCAACCCCAATGAAGAGACTGGGAGGGTGTTCAACCATGCCCCGGACTCCTTGTTAGAGGCTGCTAACAGGCGTGCTCGAGATTGGGCGTCAGGAGCTTTCTCCAGTAGTGACCCTGCAGCCTCAAGGACTTTGGGGAGGTCCCAGTTCTTTTGATGATGGGAGGCTGGGTCTGATGGGGGGTTGAGGTCTGAACCCTGTCTCCAGGCAGCTAGGGCCTCTTCCCTAGAGGTGTAAGAGGCGCCCCGCAGGCGGTCTGGTAGAATTTGGTGAACAAGATTGGAGGAGGCAGCTGCGGAAGCCAAGAAGGCGGAAGGTGCAAGCTGCACTGCGCTCCGAATTCCCAGGCCACCGTACTTCACTGGGAGGGTAGCCTGGATCCAGGATGAATCCTGTTCCCCAAGGTGGGTGTTGGTGACACTGCTTGTGGTGGCTCTTAACACATTGTCATAGGTCACTAGCTCTGAAGAGGCAAAGCAGGGGGACGTACGAAGTGAGTAAAGCAGCTTCGGGATGGCAAAGGCATGGCGTAAGAGGAGGATGGCGTCATGGGCACGGAGGTGCTGAAGTCTGTCTCCCATGACCTCGAGCATCTTGGTCTTCACTCCAATGGATCTGGAAACAGACTCCACATCCCCCAGGGCAGAACCAAGGAGGGTAGCTTGCTCTGGGCTGGTTACTGTCAACTCGGGGGCTGCAGACAGCAAGGGTTCCAGGAGGGTAGTGTCCCGTCCGATGACCTCAGACTTTCCTCTGTTCAATTGGAGTCCCAGATCCTCTGCAGCGCATTCCACTGTCTGAAGGTCCTGAAGGACCTCCCCAACCCTGCCACCGAGTGTGCCATCGTCCAGATAGAAAACCATGAGCTCAGAGGTGAGTTTTTCTGTTAGCGGATGGATAGCCAGACAGAACAACCATGGGCCAAGGGGATCCCCTTGCTGCACTCCTTCAGATGACTGCAAAGGGGTTTCCCCCCAAAGGAGGGTGGAGGGTGCACTGTAGGCAGAGTGCACGAATGGGAGAAGCTCTGGGGCCAATTCCCTGACGCGGATTAGCATCTGGTCTCGGCCTGTAGCCATTGATGTTGGATTTGAGTAAATAATAATAACTGTTTATTGGCTACAGGGGGATCAGCTTGTTGAGTATCCCTGGTAAAGTTTTTGCAAGTATACTCAACCACCAAGTGCGTACAGTGACAGAAGACAAGATAATGGAAGAGTAAGCAGGGTTCAGGAGAGGCAGAGGGTGTACAGAACAGATATTTGTGATAAGACAGCTGGCAGAGAAGATGATTGAAAAGGGCAAAAAGTTGTGTGCAGTGTTTGTGGATTTAGAAAAAGTTTATGATAAGGTATGCAGGGAGGAGTTGTGGGAAGCTCTGCGGAGGTATGGTGTGTCCGGTGGTCTATTGAGATTGATAAAGTTAATGTACCAGGCTAGTGAGGCATGTGTGAGGGTGGATGGAGAAGTGCCAGAATGGTTTGAAGTGAAACAGGGAGTGAGGCAGGGATGCCCATTGTCACCATGACTATATATTCAATATCTTCCTAGATGGTAGTCAGAGAAGCACGGACAAACTTTCATGGAGGAATGAAGTTTGACACATGCCAAGTGCAGGTTCTACTATTTGCAGACAACACAGTCTTGATCACAGAAAGAGAGGAGGACCTGCAACACAACATCAGGGCACTGCAAACAGCAGTGAAGGAACACAAGCTGGCAGTAAATTGGACAAAGACCAACATGATGGCAGAGAGATCACTGGGTGTAAGGTAGAGGTAGATGGGCACAATGTGGAGAATGTGAGTGAGGCAGTGTATCTGGGGGTAAAGTTCAGTGAAGACGGAAGAACGGAAGGAGAATTAGAGAGAAGAATAGAGATTGGAATGAGCACAATCGGGGCAATGAAAGCAAAAGTATTTGAGAATAGAGGATTGAGTTGGAAAGCAAAGATGCAAGTATACAATGAAATGGTGGTGCCAATGATGACATATGGGTGTGAATCATGGGTTTTGAGGGAGAAGGAAAAATCCAGGCTACAGGCAACAGAAATGAGCATTTTGAGGAAGGTTGCAGGAGTGACTAGAATGGATCACATTAGAAATGAGGAGATCAGGCACAGGTTACAGGAGAGGTCGATTGTGGATGTAGTGAGGGAGAGGAGAGAGAGGTGGAGAGTGAAGGTGATGGAGAAGCCAGAAAGTTTAGTGGAAAGGGTAATGGTGGGAGAGATAGAAGGAAGGCGGCCCAGGGGAAGACCCAGGAAGCGGTGGGGTGATGCTTTCTAACGCAAGGAAGATGATAGTATTGTTATTATTATTCCACCCTACATGTATGTAAACATATATTTTTGAACACGTAAACTTAGAACACCTTTATGTTGTATTGTATATACAGAACGCCCCCCAGGACTGGGGATTTTAACGTTCTTATGATGTTGATTGATTGATTGATTGTTTGATATTGGCATGCAGTGGTTTATTTATGACCATGCAAATGTTCATACACAAGTAGTCAGTTTAAATAGTAAAAGCTGATGCTGCTCGAGTATATGTTACAAGTGAGTCTGAATTACAGATGGAGACAGGAAGAGAGCGCCAAAGGGACACACCAATGAAACTGAGCAAACATTGCCCGTATATAGGAGGACTTGACAGGTGGGAGGTTAACTAGCTATAGGTTGCTGTTACGGGTGGAGTATCTGTGAGATGGTTTGTGGAAAAGGGAAGATGGATAGGGAGGGACAAGAGAGAGATTGCCCCATTATTATTATGTATTCATGTGGCAGCAGCATCTTGTGACAAGGGCTGCTCAGCCAGGAGCTGGCTTACTGGCCACAGCGATGGTACAAAGATCATTGGACATATAAAGGTGCTGGAGTGGCATGAAAAATACAAAAGTCACTGACAATGAGGGAGTTGAGGTGGCATATAAACATTTGGGGATTAGCTAGCTGTGGAATAGAATACTCTGCCAGTGAAGACATTTCAAGGATCAATTTATAACAGTAAGATCATTGTGCTGACATAAGTTGAATTTGGTGAATTGTGTGATAAATATGGAGTGCCGTTTGTACAAATATTCAATTAAAAGTGGATGTATCATAGATCACCTGATGTATCCATAAGTCACTTGATGTATGCATAGATCATGTGATGTATAACAAATTATGCACCCCATAGATCACGCGATGTATGCATAGATCACGCGATGTATGCATAGATCACGCGATGTATGCATAGATCACGCGATGTATGCATAGATCACGCGATGTAAGCATAGATCACGCGATATATGCATAGATCACGCGATGTATGCATAGATCACGCGATGTATGCATAGATCACGCGATGTATGCATAGATCACTACACTAGGCAAAATGCTTTACTAGTGAATCCATGCAAGTGTACGTACGCAATTTGTTACAATTCAGATAGATACTCAGCCGATTGTTTGGCCCTTAATTGAAAGCTCCACAGCCTCCCCCACCAACTCATTTTCCGCTCTCGGTGGTTTACACAGAACTCACAATCTCTGTGTATATATATGTATCTGTGAGAAGGTGACACTAGTGTTGGATGAAGGTTAGAGAGATTTGAAGGCAGGGAAAGCCATTGAGTGCATGTGTAGGAAGAGATTCTGTTCTCCAGAGTAGCTAGCTAGTCACGGTTGGGTCTATTGGTGTCCCCTCTTCACCAGTTACTCTATAGTATGGCATGCATATGTCTATTTTAATCTGTTTTAACACTGTTTTATCCTGTTGAGTGCTACATGGGGCTGTTGCCCTAGTGTGCATGCACATGAGGCACTTAAATCATTCACATTGGGCTGAATACGTTTGCCTGATTATGTAATGATTATTCATACAGTGGTTTTAGCATAGATCTATGGCTTTAGGAACCAGGGGGAGCCAGTGAACCCACGCAAGTGCATGCAGTGAAGTTGTTGTTCTACACCAGGCAATGCTTACTAGTGAATCCATGCAAGTGCATGCAGTGAAGTTGTAGGTCATTCTAGTGAATCCATGCAAGTGCATGCAGTGAAGTTGTAGGTCTACACCAGGCAGAGGGCAGGACTGCTGTGGTGAAGCCATGCAAGTCACAAGTATAATAAGTGAATGCCTACTATATAATATGCTGCACAGCTGTGCGACATGGACAATGCTGAAGAGGTATGAGAGCAGACTATAGGGGCAACAGAAATGCCTTACTGGAGTGACGAAGATTGACAGAGTAAGGACTGTAGATGTAAGGGAGGCAAGAGGAGGTGATGGAGAAAGTGAAAAGGAAACAGAGAGCATGGAAAGAGAAGGTATGCAGCTAGAACAAATGGAAGATGACAGATTAGTAAAACTGGTGCTTCAGGAAGGTGATGGTCTGTTGCCCAAAAACTCCTGAACTCTCAATGGTGACTGGGGTCATCATTCTATTGCCTTATTGACTCATTTGTATAGGGCTACATGGGACGGTGTATCCTAGTGTGCTATGCACTAGGTGCACTCTATTGATTGATTGACTGATTGATTGACACTACAAAAATGCTGATCTTGAATATTTACTTTCATTGGAAGACTGACTGAGTGTGCAACTGTGAATCTTACTTAGTATCTGTTATCAAGTTGTTTTTATTAATTGATGCAACAAGGGCAGCAGAATAGTGGGAGCTAGGGGGCTGTAGCCCCCCTCCCAACCAAATCAGTTTCCGTTGCCGGCGGTTTACACAGAACTCACAATCTCTGTGTATAAATGTATCTGTAAGAAGGTGACACTAGTGTTGGTGAGGTTAGAGAGATTTGAAGGCAGGGAAAGCCATTGAGTGCATGTGGAGGAAGAGATTCTGTTCTCTGGAGTGGTTAGTCACGGTTGGGTCTATTGGTGTCCCCTCTTCACCTGTTACTCTATAAAATGGCATGTCTATTATAATCTGTTTTTAACACTATACTATCCTGTTGAGTGCTACATGGGGCTGTTGCCCTAGTGTGCATGCACATGAGGCACTTAAATCATTCACATTGGGCTGAACACGTTTGCCTGATTATGTAATGATTATTCATACAGTGGTTATAGGGTTTCTATATAGTCGATACCCATTGCCACTGCAATCACTCACGTGATTGTAGTGGAAGTACGGAAGGTCACGTGTGTGTGTGTGCTAACCGCATTGGATGCGTACTAGTCCCGCCCCCAGCTACCCACTAATGTGAAATCGACTACACGAGAGGCACCGCATATTTGACTGTGGGACACTACTGGTGTACGAACGCAACTTGTTGCGATTTGGATAGATACTCGGCCAATTGTTTGGCCCTTAGCCGTATTCTGTTTGTCGGCGTTCTTCCTTTCTCTGCCCAATCGTTGACTCATGTGCTCGGGGATGGAGTGGACAGGTGGATGTGTGCTTTTGAAGGTTGTGGGATTTGAGACAGTTCGGTGTTGGACTGTGGAGGACGGCGTGTTTCCGCCTCTTACCCGGCGGCTAAGATAGAATGAACGAGGGACTCCTATGCGAAGCCCGCTCTTCTGGTCTGCGATGCGATGTCTTCACTGAGATCTACTAATCGAAGGTGAGCGAAGACTGGCAGTTGGTAGTTTATACGGTAGATACTCTAAACTAAGTAGTTTAGAGTATCTACAGTGAAGTGGCGCCTGCGAGCAGGCACCGCAGAACGGACTAGGTTCGTCTTTTCATGTGCCGCTCATGTTTTTCCCTGCCCGATCCTATACATATAGGCTATTAGCGGTGACAGAGCCATGGAGGTGGGAGTCATACCGATCATTATACGGCTTCTTAGTCCGTCATGTACAGAATCCCCATGATTATTCATACGGCTGTTGGTATAGATCGATTTAGACTTTCTACGCGACAGGGGAAAAAATCATGGTTTGGAATAATAATATACATTATTGTCGCAAATTTGACGTCACTTTCCTTTGTCCTGAGGGCCCTTTTATTCGTCATATTAACGCTCTGGTAGGCGTCTACGTGTTGCAAACCCTCGAACGGCGCTCTAATACACTCGCGTTTGTTGCCGTCTGATTACGAGTGTTTCACTATTTGTCTCTTGGTACAGGTGAGCGTGTTCTCCACCACAATGAGCGAGGACGGCGGCAAGGATGATGGTGATTGTGTGGAGCGCTTTTTGTGCGACGGTAGTGTTTGTTTGTTTTTCTTCTTTTCACGAAAGTGACAGAAGAAAAAGAAGATAAAGAGTTCTTGTCGCTGTACTATGTTGTCCAACTCCTTTATTCCCCACCCTATTCAGGCCCAGACCTGGACCCAAGTGTGTGTGAAGAGGAAGTGCAGCCTACTCTGTGTGGACTGCCAACCACCCTCCCCTCCCTGCCACCCAATGCTCCCAGTGGTCATCCACCTCCTGCCAGCACACAGGTCACAAGCCCATCAGGTGTGTGTGTGAGATGAGTACACTTGTTAAGTATCTGCATGCTCGTCATTGGCTTATTCTAGCCCCTTTCACTGAGTGAGCCAATCTAGGTTGGATCTAGATTGTCTCACCAAATGGACCATAAGCCAAGAATCTGTTTACGTTTGAGTCAAATCCGGATTTGCCCTGGTTCTCTAGGTAGTTGTGATGTGGAAGGGCAACCTCCTATTGAGATCTATGAACGATAGACTGACTTGTTGATGTTTGTATGTGCCACAAATATTCTATGATGCCGTATGCGGCTTTTTTTAGCAATAGACCTAATGGAGGCGTCCTAGCAGTGGTCATCCATTATCCTCACTGTGTGTATTTGAATGATCAGAACAGATGGTAGCACTGTTGTAGGAGCTACTGATACATAAGCAAATGAAGTTGTAAGAATGGTTGGTTCTCCAGGTACCAGCTTTCAATTGTTAGCAATCTTGCTGATGTTTTGGTCAGATCCACTGGCCTTCTGCACCCTGAAAAATGCAATTGATCTCCAGATTACATTTTCCTATCTTCAGAACGTTTATGGTATCAGTGGGTGAATAGTGTTGAGCCAATGTGTGAGACAGAGTGCCAGCTCAATTCTTTAGCATGAGTCGATTGATTTGCTATACTCGAATGCAACTGAGTCTACCTGTGAAATGTCAGTTGTTATACTGTCTTCTGGACATGTGTAAATGTTCTGTTCCGTGCATAACTAAATTTTAGGAAATCATCTGGTAGGGTTTGGTCTGAAATCTTTGCTTAAGCTATCTACATCTGAAAGAATATCCAGCTTGTCATCTGCTTCCAGCGGTGCTAGACACTTTTCAGCAGCATCTAGGTTTGTGTGAATGCTGAATTGGAAGGAGCTAGACTTGGCTAGACCAGAGTAGACTTGGACTAGCAGGAGGACCATTCTCCGCTCCAAGCAATGGAGTGGGCTATGCTGTCTCTTGCTGAATACTAACTATAGTGCTCCTTAGCAACAAAAGGAAGACAAATTGCTTGGCCATGGTGGCTGCACTTGCCACCTGCATACTTTTCCTATGCAACAGGCATATAGATGCAGAAAAATACATATACACATGTTTACATTAATTGGGTTTATATAGCTACAACTTTATACACATCTAATTAAACAGTGTTTATCTATGGCATTGTAAATTAAAAGAAAATGTATACGTGACACATGAGTCTCTACCTTCTCGACTATCTGTACAGCTACACGAAGACATTAGCACTTGTGCTTACAGTAGATGATGTATGGGTAGCCTGAGTAGTAGGACTAAATTGCTTGCAGAAGCGTTCTAAATGCTGGGGTCCGGTGGAGAATAGTCCACTCTCTGAAAGCTTAAAGCTCCGCTGATTGTTTGAAACCACAGTGTAAGATGAAACAAGACATTTCCTGCTAAGTATCTGCTGGTAATCAGTATAGGCAGAAACACAGGTTTAGAGCACTATTGTCAGCCATATTGGACTCACACAACATTGTCCGATCCCCCTGCTCAGTGGTGCCTGTTTCTCCTAAGATGACCGCCCTGTGGCTGATAATCACTGCTGAGGCTATTGAATACGTACAATAGTCAGCAATAAAACAGTGGTGCATTCTCCATATCATACAGACAGCAAATATGTGCATCAGATACGAGTGGAAATCCCTTGAAAAGACTTCTCTTTCAGGGTTGTTCTCAGATGTGTGCACTGTGCGTGGGTGTGGGTTTGTGGGTGTTGATGGTGCAGTTTCATTCGTACGACACTAGAGTCGGCTTAATCGTGTGTTTACATTATGTGTCACGCATCTCCTAAAGCTCGCCCTTCTTCGGATCTTCTCCCACACACTGTACATCCCTCAGACACTCTGTCAGTACATTGTGTATGTGTGTGTGTGTGTGTGTGTGTGTGTGTGCGTGCGTGCGTGCGTGCATTCATGTGTGTGTGAACACTGCCATTAGGCTCCCCCAAATTGCTCTGTATGTGCCAGCCGTCCAGGTGTGAAAAGAGTAATAGTATGTACAAACTGGTTCAATAATAATTATCTTTGAAGACGTCTAAGGGTCTAGGAAGTTCATCCATGTTAGAACTTCACTGACACTAGCCGAAGATTACAAGGATTTAGACGTTTTGACAGCTTTCTGCTTCCTTCTCAGTAAATAATGTCTACAGATGAAAATAGCAGAAAGCTGCCGAAACATCAAAGTCCTAGTTATCAATGATACCACTACCCAGTAGGTGCACCAGTGTCCTGTACATGCGTGATTGCCATTACTTAAATGGCATGTCCCCCGTGCAGGTAGTTCAGCTACTGTTGCTGGTGACACTGTATTGACAATGGATCCTGCACAACTGGCTGCTGTGCAACAGGCCACAAGTCACCTTACCTTCCCACCTGGGGCTCACAGTGAGTTATCGGCTGTCTTGCTTTTAAACATAATGTAGCCACCAAGTAATTGGTAACTGTGTGATGGAGAAGTCCGTGTAGATGTATCTTTGTTAGCTGGGTAATTTGTTTACTCACCCAGCTGATGACAACTTTTGAGGTTGAAATGGCTTGATTTATTATGCATCCTTGTGTTGGAAGGCATCAACTTTCCATATTATACGTAACTTGGAATCAACATGGGATTTTACTGTGTATGTACAATAGATTGGTGATGTGAATTTCATCGATCAGCCCCTGCTTTTGAGACATTACACCCATCATCTTTCTTATACTAGTGGCTCCAACTGAGGAGGTGTGTCGTGATCATGACTCTGCCCAGCTTGTGGGTGGGTGGGGTTGGAAAAAAGAATTCACCAATGAATACTAGTTGAACCCAAGGTTTGTTTACATGTGTGTATGTGTGCATGTGCCACCAACCCACAAAGTGTATTATGTACCGAATGTCTGTATTGATACTCATGTCATTGGTACATGTGAGCAGATTTGAGAAAAGGGGTCCCTTCATGGTCATGATTTCTAGTTCAATCGATTAAGGGTTCTTTGTTCGCCGTCTATTAGCGATAACCAACACTAAATGGTACCAGTTTTCAGGTAACGTCATGTTTTTTGTGCACCATGAGTATTGTATTTAGAATTTATATAAGGGCAAGGAGAGGCAAGATTAAGGTTTCAGGAAGTAAGGGGAGCAAGCCAATCTGGATGCAAGTGATACAGGGCTTAATATATTTCCCAAGAGCGATAATATTGCAAGGAAGGATGAACGCCTCCCTGTCCCCCTTCCCTAAATGCACCCCAGACCCTACAGCCACCTATACCACAATAATCTGTACTTGTACAATTAATTATCACCCATGTGTCTGTTTTGGCCAGTGGCTATTGATTTAGTATAGCACCAAAAGACCCCTTTTCTCAAATCCACACATAGTATATTACGTTAATACATTATACTGTACGCACATCTTCATCTCATCCTGACCTGTGCCTCTTTGCATACGTAGATGAGAGTGCTTCGTTTGAAGACTCACTGGTTTATATAAAATGAACTCACTTCTGTGACAGGATGTGATATTTGACAAATTAGTACTATTTTGTGTATAACTACAAATATGTACAGTGTTTTGTTTTGTACTGTGTTGTAGTTTTTGTACTTTTGCATTGATCTTAGCCTAAAGTTTGGCTATTCTCAGTGCCACACATTTGTATAATTATTATTATGTATACAGGGCCGCACTCTTAATAATTATTGATGAATGCTGTGTGTGTACACAGAGAAACACTATTTTCCACCAGCACTGATGTATTACAGTGCAGTGAGCCTGGCATTAGTGTGTGTGTGTGTGTGTGTGTGTGTGTGTGTGTGTGCGTGCGTGCGTGCGTGCGTGCGTGCGTGCGTGCGTGCGTGCGTGCGTGCGTGCGTGCGTGCGTGCGTGCACGTGTGTGTGTGTGTCACCTACACACCTCATCTACACACCTCACCTACACACCTCACCTTCTCCACATAATCCGGTATCCAATGGGGTGTGCATTGCTTTAGCAATCGGCTCTCGTGTTGCCCGGCAGCATCCTGGTAGTGGGTACATCCACAGTCACTAGCCTCCACAATGTACAGGGGAGTGTGGTCCGAAACAAAAGAATTTCTGCACTAGTGCATGGAGAAATTCAAGGGTCCGAACATTGAACACCGACCTGATGTGTACAAGCGACATGTCGGGGTCAATCTGAAGTGCATTGACACCAGACCAATTCCCAGGCTCATCAGGGTCCCTACAAGTGGGAGTGGGGACGTAGCATCCAACACATGGCCACCCACACACCATCTCCCGATGACATCCAGTGACATGTTACACAATCCACCACAGACCACATGTCCACAAGAGACAGCGACACAGCCCTATACCCTGTACACACGAGCTGACACAGCCAACATTCATAGAAACACCCGTACCACACGCGAAGACATGAAATGTCCTGTGGAGCACATGCATACTGGAGGAAATATGAGAGAAGCAAACGACTGCATGCATATACTCCAAAGACTTGCTATAGTCTTAGCACAGGGGGACGAACGCCTTTCACCATATGCATGCATGGGGCAGCTCCTTTTAATTAAATCTGTAATTTGTGCTGACTGCCCGGCCTCACCTCATAGTAATATTATGATGAAAGACAGATTCTTCCTTCGCCTACTTTCTGCATGGATATAATATGGCTGTTGGGGTGTTGCGCGAAACGCGTGTTTGCATCGAAACGCCAGTACATGCTATGTCTTCTGCTTTATAGCCAAATGTATTGCTTTAATAGAGACATAAGAATACAATAGTGCAGCTACAAAGGTGTCTGCTATACAGCAAAATTACAATTAGCTAGATCCGCCAGCACGGCTGGTTTGGTGATGGCTGAGAGGACTTGTTACTTTGACTCAGTCACAAACTCTGGGGAGAAACAGAAGTGTACAGCACACACCAGTAGCTATATACATACATCACATGGCAATGTGCTAGCTACAAAACACACATTCACCATTTACCATCCTCTTCTCCCCTCCCATCCTATTCCCCCCTCCCCCTTCTCCTTGTCCTCTTACAGTTAAGAGAGCAGAACAGCATGAACACAGCACACCAACAGTGGTAGTCTGTTGTGTCCACTGCACTACTCGTGGGTTACACACACCAGGAGTACCACAGTGTGTGCATACACAGCCCCCCCCCCTCCCCCCAGGGTGTAGGGCAGAGCCTAGGTCAAAGGACCAGGTCCTGTTTCTAAAGCCACTCCATTTGGGGGTGGGGTGGCTAGACCTATGCCAGGTGTCACTGGCTGGGTGGGTGCATGCTGGGCACCGTGGCCAGTCATGACCACCACATTCACCATGCAGGCATAAGACTCACCTGCCTTGACTGGCTTGCTGGCGGCTGAGAGGAAGAGGAGTTGCCCTTTTGGTCAGAGACTGGAGAGTGAGTGGAAATGTATTTGTTACTAGTGCATTCTAACAGCATTGTCGTTGCCACTGCAAGACAGCACACACCAGTACACCGCATAGCAATGTGCTGCATTAATGCACATGCAGGTGTAAGACTCACCCACCCAGTTCTGTACAGTGTGGGCGTGTACTCTGACACACCCACCACATGCATGCCATCAGATCAGAATAACTGCAGACTGGCCACATACACACTACATGTAATGCGTCATGCACAGTTCACACTACGGGTACTCACAGAGGGGCTTCAGCTCTAGGACAGTGATAGGCTTCTGTCCCCACTTCTCCTCTCTCTCTGTCCTTGTCACTACACACTTGCTCTTGGCAATGTCTTCCAACTCCACCAGCCTGCTGACCTGCTCAGCATCCATTTGTAACTTCAAGTCAAACAGGTCGTTTCTTTGAACGATGCCCCTGACAACAGCACACAACAGCCTCAAGGTTGGATCCAGTGTGCTTCCATGCACAGGGCGCTGAATGTCATAGACAGCAAACAGCATATAATATTATAGAGTCTTGAGAGGTGTGACACTATTCGTATTTAGTAGAGATACATTCTCACCGCAAAACTGCCGCTAGAGATGTCACACTCCACTTCCCTACATCTGCTGAGTGTCCATGACTTCTCAACCTCCTCCAGTGTCGGCTGATCAATGTCGTCCCACTCTGAACCAGCCCCCTCCTGCATACATGGACAGCATTCAGTGCATGTCATGACATCAGAGACACAATGTGCAAAGACCACACAATACTTACAGGCTTGCCACGCATGCCCACTCTAAGCCATTCCAGCTGTCTGGCATGTCCCACTCCAGACAGGAGAGTGCCCCACACATTAACAGGGAGGGGCATTCTGAGATGACACTTGACACAGGGCACTAACAACTGTCTCAGCTCTGCTAACTGAGACACCGCTGCATTGAAAACACAGGGGTGTAGGCATGGCATTGAAGTGTTGGAGGAACAGGATACAGACATTGTGTTGTGCAACCATATGATATACAGCTGTGGAGAGGGACTAGTTTGTGTGATGACAAAGTGTCCAATTTCTTAACTGTATGGAAACTTCAAGAGAAGCAGCGTAACCTATTAGGGCAGATAAGATCTGCTGACGCACTGAATTACAAACTGGAACTTAGCTTCTGCAATCCAGATATTCCTCACATCAACTGTGCCACAGCCCTCACCACAAAACATGCACTATTTATACCACCACTGCCACCATGTAATAGTATTGGGCCAGGACCAACCATGTCTACTGGCCAATTTGGTGATGTGTGTCTTGGGAGACCTTTTAGGCTAATCAGTTGCAAAGGTGGTTGGCTTCTTGACCCAGTAAGTCTGATCTGCATACACTCACATGGAGAGTCCAATGGGAAATCATCCCAACAGTGCACTGTCCGGTCAATGGTTTTGTCGTTTGCAGCAAGCCCTCTCAAGATGGGGAGTAGCACTTTGCCTACAAACCCCTTTATGGTGATGCGCCTCAGAGATGTGCTCCTGAGACAATCAAGTAATTTATCTGTTGCATCGTCATCCTACATGGGGAGAACAAAAGACATTGCATCATCTGTGACTTAGGAAGTGCTCCAAACCCATACAAATGATGAAGCATGCAGTTCAAGGTGTACACGTCCAACTTCCCATCATGCACACATCAGCAGTATTGCTCATTGTGTGCAATGTATGAAGGCTCTCACCGGTATGTGGCAGGTCCACTTGAGCTCCTCCATGGTGCTACTTTCAGTAGAGAGTGCTGCCTCAGCAACCTTCAGAGGTGTGGTATGGAGCTTCACTTTTGCCAACCTGTGCCTTCCTCTCAAGAACTGACACAGAGCTGCACGGTCTAAACAGTGAGGGAGCACATTAAATTCACGGATTAGCAATTCTACCCACACTCCGCACTGTCACTCACTATCCCTGATGTGACATGTACTCCACACTCACCTTTGGCTGCCATGGGAATGCCTGCAATAAAAGCTTCATGAACTCTGAGCATCCTTGCAGTGGGGTGGTGGTATAAGGCATCAAGTAGTAGTTGCAGGTTGACTGACCCAGTGGTTTGACTCAAATTGAGACTCAGACTCTCAAGAGATTGGTGATGCTGCAGAGCAAATGTGTACACAGCAGACTCGTAGGATGTGCGCAGACGAACCTCCAGTGGGCGAGGAAAGAGACGAGGGAGCTCCTTTTCAGCAAGGCTCGCGTTGCCTGCTTCAAATAGGGAAATCACAAGCAGGGTGCGGACGGCCTCATTAGCCGCATATGCTAGTGGCACAATGGAGGAAATGTTAACACACTTCAATTCTGTAAAGCCGCTATAGAATTTCCACACCTCTGCCATTTCTGGACGGCCAAACCACTCTTTCCACACCTCCTCGCAGCTCTTTGAATGGGGAAGTGCTGCCAAGTGACAGGCAGCCAGGGCCTCTTGCACAGTCTTGTGCATGAAGTGGTACAGTGCGAGTTCTCTGGTGGCTCGGAGGTCTGCAACAGCATCTGCATACAGTAGCCCGTAGATGCTGCCTCGAATGAAAGGAGGAGGGGTGCTGCCAATATCTTCTCTGGAAATGGTTAGTTTCTGTTTGGTGCAGCACTCAAACGCTATCCTGCACAGATCACTGAAGAATGGGTAATTGCTAGAGGGGACCTGCAGAATGCTGTTGATCTCAGTGCCTTCGGGACCATTCTCCAGGAGTTGGCGACGAATGAACTCTTCAAAAATCCCAGTCATGGTCGTTGGCAGGTCACCGGCACCGAGGAGCTCAAACACCTTGCAAACAATCTTTGAAACCACGGGAGTCCTGCACATTCCCTTCACCTGGGGGAGTTGTGCAAGACGACTCATCAGCTTCTCTGCCTTGCATCCACCTTTAGATGACATCTGGGAGGACACTGGCTGGGAAGGTGGTGGTTGGCAGGTACACTTGAAGTAGCTCCTAATGAAAGAGGCAATGCAATCTTCTGAGAACCCAAGGATCTCAATGTGGCGATGGAGAGGCTGCATGAGACCCAGCAGGTCTGGGCATGTAACAGGACGTGTCGTGACAAGGATGTCACATTCTGGCAAGTAGGGATATTTGGTTGAAAGAAGCTCCTTCAGCAGTTGGCATCCTCTTAGTTTTGCATCAAGTTCATCAAAGCCATCAAGGATCAAGAGCATGCCCCTTCCGTCCGATTCCTCCAACTCCCTGCAGACCTGGTCGATGTCAACCCGACGTTCGAACTTTGTGAGGAAGTGATGGAGTTGTGCTTCCTCCTTGTCCTGCAGGAGCAGGATCAGCTCACGGAGCTCCACCAGAACGACTAGGGTGTAGCCACTCTGGAGTCTGCCCGACGACAGGTCTTTGCACAGCTGGCGAACAAGCGTGGTCTTACCACTGCCCGGGGCTCCGCTGACGATGATGTGCTTGCCAGTAGTGGGGCCCTTCTCAAGCGTAAGGATCTGGCAGTACTCCACAGGGTGTGACTTCTCATAGATCTCATCAATCCCATTCATCGCTGCATGTAGGAAATCTTCAAAGTTCTTCTTTTTCCTCAAACCATACTTCTGCCGTTCCACTACAGCCAGCTCTACGAACTCCAATTTGGGAGTGAATCCATCTCCAACAACTGCTTCTAGTCTGTTGTAGTAAGCCTCCAACTCACCTGTAAGCTTGAGGGTGGCCTAAGGGATGGACACAGTATGCAGTGATTGTATACAAACAGTCAAGGGTGTGTGCACACTGTTGCTACACTACAACAGACACTGCTCAGTCACAACACACCGGATGAGATTTCACTCCACTCTTCAGTTCATCCAGCAGTTCTTCACTGGTGGCGCTGTCCACCTTCCCAACAGCAGAGAGGACACTCGACCAGGTTAAGGGAAGGCCACCAGTGTTGGGCGCTAGACTCAGCCACATGGAGAGCATCTCTGTGCAGCAGGCGTCTGGCTGGTGGGGCTTGCTCTTCTCAATGGCTGAAAGACAACTGTCTTTGATGTCTAGGTTGAGTCCTAAGGCCTTCCAATTTGCTGACACTCTGGGAACAACACTCTTCTGTAGTAGTAACAAGGATGGTTTCCAGCCAAGTAGGATGGTGTCATCTGCAGAGGAAGAGAAGGCAGTGGTGGATCCAGTGAGTAAATAAAGGAGAAGCCATTCACTACATATTGCATGTAACACAACTAAAGAAAGGAAGAAACCATTAACAATATACAGTTCCTAACACAAATGTATTTTGTGTAAACGAATTACCGTATATGCATGAACAACTTGCAGAGGACATAAACAAGTTAGCGTGCACAAACATGTGCACGCCTAATACTTACTTCCATATTCATCATTTACATGGATGGCTAAAACCAGGAGTGCAGAATTAGTAAAAAAATGTTACGGGTAGGAGCAGAAAGCGCCCACGCAAATAATTGCATTAGGAATATGTTCCCATGCTAGATGTGTTACATTTTTAGAACTACTGCGCCTATATATGGCCCAGGTGCTCAGGAATCATCTCCTGCCGTCAAACTGATTTTGCACAATTGCCTCTATAGCTACGTACATACATAGGCGAACGTCCGAGCAACTTTGCAAGGATAGGATCTTCAAGTAAAGGCTGGTTGAGCGACCTGAGTCTTGGAAGGCTGGTTCTCACAGCATATATATTGCAAAATGAACGAAGCAAGCTAATCCATACATCAAACTTGTCGTCTCACATCGTGTAAAATGCTGTGGAAAGGCTGTACATACAGCAGAATCTGGCGGTGTAAAACCATCATCTTGGTTGTGCAAACTTCAACATGGTAGGCCCGAACGATGATGGCAGTGAAGAGTCTGAAACAAACAGAAGAAACGCCGAAGAAAGCTAATTTTGCCGATAAGCAGTAAAAGCCTATAAGAGGAGATCTGAAAAAGTGGAAGCAGAATTGTATGGTCCTCGTGCACTGTGCTGTACAGCAGCTGCAATCAGGTATGTAATTGCGATCGATGTTTAGTGAAGCGTAGCTAGCACATCGAATGTAATAAATTCACTGTCAGTAGACGATTTCCTCATTTCCCTCCAAAAAGATCTCCTGCGCAGCTATATAGGCCCTGAAAGCAGGGACTTCTAAAAATAGCAACACTTCTAGTGTGGGAAAATACTCCAAATGCAATATCTGCGTGGGCGCTTCTCGCTCCTACCCATACAGTTTGTACTCATTATGCGCTCCTGCCAAAGCTTACTTTCAAAGTTATCATTCATATACTAATTAATTGGAGCGAGCAAAGTGAGCCCCTATATAAATCGTGAGACAGCCCAGTTCTATATGCTCTGGGCTTGTGTCCTCATGCAGCAACGCATCAATTACTGTAACAATTCTGATTATGTGTGTATACATGTTTATGGAGCTTGGATCTGTTGTCAGTTCTGTGTAGAGTGACACATGCACACAGAACACCTGCAGGGATGTCAGCTTCAATCTACCTCTCTCCTCATCTCACTTCGTGAACACGTTCAAACTCACAAAGAAGTGACCCCTCTACTATTAGCTGACAAACAGTGACCAGAGGAGAACACCCAACATCACCCTACGCTACACTGGAGCTTGCCGAAAGGTTGTCCCATGCCCTGCACCACACCCATGTGTCACCTTGTGCTCCTGCTCCGCTGCTAGTCTGCCCACATGTCTGGCCAGCCCCTACACAGAGAGGGGAGAGAGGGCAGGTCAACAGCATGATATAGTTGACATAGCATGACAAACTCTTGGGATGGAACAGGGAGGTAAACAGCAACTAGGGCATTCACACTGTCAGGTGGCAGCTCACTCAACATCTTCTCCCCAAGCTTCTGCATCTTTGGAACAGCGTCTGCTGCTACGGCCATTTTGCAGTACTCTCTCAGAGCAGGCACATCAGCATTATGGTACAAGTGGTCATACAGCAGCTCTCTGGCATTGGCACTGTCGGCGCTGTCAATCTTTGTGACGAGGCTCTCAGTAATCACTTTCTTTCGCTTTAGCCTAAGCAGATTAAGCTTGGCATCTACCACCTCAAAGAACTCCTCCTCATGTTTCTCAAGGACCTGCGATGCTGCATCAAGAGAGAGAGAGAGATACAGCTCAAACAACACACAGCATTAGCAGAAGCAGACAACTTAAGTGAGCACACTAAAAGCATGCATGCAAAGAGTTGAGAGAGATGACCTGACCAGCACTAGTGACTGCGTGTCGTGGTTACTAGTTGACTCACAGCACGACTGAGCACTATAGCACGTGGACACTCAATGTGGTCTCACTTAATAGCTTCTGTGGACACAAACTTAAAATTACCTTGTACATAGTGAAAGACATAACTGACATTTAGAAAGGTCATAGGAGGCAACTCTGGGAAAGTTTAGTCTGTTGTCATGTACTACTGACAGTTGACAAGCAACACTGTCCAACTCAGTCACCAGGTACTGACACCTATGTATGTATGTACAGGACACACCGCAAAACTGAACTGAGTTGAGCTAGTATTATCAGAGCTACGTTCGTACCCGCAGAAGGGCGACACAAGGTCGAAAAGCAGTGGACGATGCAGCTCAACAATTGTGTTATACTGAGACCTTAGCTATGTGACTGGACACCATCTATAGGACACCCCTCTAGCTGGTGCATCAAAGTGAAGGGTGGTGGTGGCGGTCACTATCTGCTGGTGTTGACACGGCCGTCACTCCACGTCATGTGAAAGGTCAAGCCTTTTAGTTCCCTTTTGCTCAAATGCTTCGCTATTCAGGGTACAGAGTCATCCTTAATTAAGGGCGTAGCACTATCTAGGTAGGTAGATGGCTGGCTAGCTATAGCCGGAGGGCAACTAGTCTCGCGTAGCCAGACCCGTTCTGCCTCCATGTTTGCGTCACCAAGAAAAAGTGGATGGGCTACACGAGACTAGAGGGCAACTCACTCTCCTTCGGTTGTTCCATTGTAGGTAGTTTGCTACTTTCAAAATGCTTCCCAATTGCCTCCGGCCGCGGTACGGGTTGGAAAAACGTGGAATCGGAGTGGACTTGATCAGAGAGTAAATTCAACCCCCTTCGCCTTGTTGTGTCATGCGCTCACTGAGAAAGGCAGCGGTGTTTTCCCACGCTGACGACTGTAGGTTGGTCTAGCTAGCTAGACTAGCTTCAGGCTTATACTATATATGTGAATGTATCTGGTGCTAAGCTGCCTCCGAACTGGTCGACCATGCACCTGGGCTGAACCTGAAAGGGCTCCGCCACAGCTGGAGCTAGCTACAGGTCACCTCTCCTTGTAGTGTCAAAGGGCACTGCATGCAGGCCAAGTGTCATCGACTGCACTCGCGTGCCACTGCTGGCCTCCACTACAAGTGCTGCTATACAAGCCACTACCACCTTCTCATTCATGCATCTTGGACACACACACCAAATACAACAACTGGTACCATGATAAAACTATAGATACCACTCTTTGTCCTACCAGTTTGCTAGCTACAACTCTCCCCTAGCAACAGCAGCGTCTCCTCTTCTCCCTTCTCTGGTGCCAGTTTGATCATGTCATCAATGTGCAGGATAGTGATGGAAGCCTCAGTGGCAAACTTGAGACTCTTAATCTTGCTCACGGCCAGCTCCAACAGTCCCACCCTCTTATTGTCTCAGACAGCACCGTTGATGAGGTCCAGACCCACCCTACAGGGGAGGAGCAGTCATGTGACCAGTCATGTGACTTACAGGAGACACAATACAGTAGTAGTCACTCTTCTCTGTACCACTCCACTCAAATACCTAAATGACCTGTCATGTAACAGTCATGTGACCTTTCTCCCACCCACTCACCACTTAGGATCGGAATTCCGTACTTGTCATACACAAATTCACTGAAATGGTCAGGGCTAATTTTGGCCTTGTACCAAGCAGCCACATCAACACACCCCAACCACACCACTATAGTCTAGCTTAGCTGCACCGCCACCACTGCTAACCCAGAGCAGCCTCCACTGAGTCAGCACCTTTCTGCTTCCCTGTTCTGTTCCACCAGGGGTGCGACAGGAGGGTTGCTGCGATCCAACTCGGCACTGTCATCAGTGGAGTTGATGCGGTTGGGTGAAGTAGGAATCATGTCTGTCCAGTACTCCTGCATTGCGTGCCAGCGGTCCAGGACAAATTGTGCATGAGGGAAGACCAGTTCTGCCCATAGCTCTCACAATGGGTACACCACAAAGTCAATGAAGGAGGCCTGCAGATGTATACACATACACACACAGAGACAGGAAGGATGGAGTAAGAAAGGATTGAGTAGTAGTAATAGAGGAAGTTTGATGAAGTCTCCACTGAATGGTGTGTGTGTGTGTGTGTGTGTGTGTGTGTGTGTGTGTACAATACAATTGACCTAAGGCCTTCAGGGATGTGGGAGGTTATATTTTGCATTTTGTGTGTAATTTTGAACTTAATTTACTTTTGTAATATTGATATCAGCAAATATGGATGTGGTAAATATGGGAATCCTTATGTTATAGTTTGTTAATTTTACATCCTTTGTGTTCATATAATCTAATTTTAATAAAATGCACTATAGGGTGTTCACTTTGTATAGCACTATTAATATAATAGTCCACAACTGGGCCATGCATGCTTGTATTCGAATTCATTCTGGTGAATCATCTGTGCAACCTCCCCACTGCCCTTCGTATGTCCACACTTTCTCATGCTTCTCCTCCATCTTGCACAGTAAGAAGTGCTTAATACCTTCCATGGACTTCTCTATCACAATTTGTAGACAAATTTCTTCAAATACCTGTACTTAACCTGCACTGCACTCACCTGCTCATCCATCCACCTATATAACCACCACACCCACCGCCCTATAGGTGGATAACAAGTTTCGACCTCGGGGTCTTCGTCTGCTGAACAATTGTTGTTCAGCTGAAGAAGAAACATCCTGATTTATTGTATGACATCTATGTTGCGTGAATAGCTCAAAAACCCATTTTCGTTCACGTATGACGCAACAATGACCCTCTACAGTATCATGTCACGAATGACATGGTTAGGTAGGCATACTATGTCACAAGTGACGTGGTAGACACATCATGTCACAAGTGACGTGGTAGACACATCATGTCACAAGTGGCATGGTAGACACATCATGTCACGAATAACGTGGTAGACACATCTTGTCACAAGTGGCGTGGTAGACACATCATGTCACAAGTGACGTGGTAGACACATCTTGTCACAAGTGGCGTGGTAGACACATCATGTCACAAGTGACGTGGTAGGCACATCATGTCACGAATGACGTGGTAGACACATCTTGTCACAAGTGGCGTGGTAGACACATCATGTCACAAGTGACGTGGTAGGCACATCATGTCACGAATGACGTGATAGACACATCTTGTCACAAGTGGCGTGGTAGACACATCATGTCACGAGTGACATGGTGAGGTAGGCATACTATGTCACAAGTGACATAGTATTTTGACACATCATGCCACAGTTGCTAGGAAGGCTAACCAGTCCATTGGTGATAGAAATTATGCGAGGTGAACGCTCACACAAGTACAGATGTTTATGTAATAATACTAGCCTGGAGTAATGGCAGTGGAAGACTTTGTTAGAGGGGAATGGACTCAGGGTGAGAGATTAACAGACTATGTCTACTTTCATTATATCTTGCAAGCTGGTGGCCACACAGAAATGACCCAAATGTTTTACTGGTGTTTTATGAAGACCTCAAAGAGTGTTATGAAAGCTCTGTTTGCTGTATTGCTGGGTTCATGGGAATCATAGATGAGGATTGCATTCAAATAGCATTGGAGAGGGGAAAGTTTGAGTTCATGAAACAATATTCTGACAAGTTTAGCTCCAAATAAATATGCAGTGAAATCCAGAAGAAGTGGGAGGCAGTTGTCACTCCTGTGACAGGCTGTGCTACTTATTCCGAGTTAAGGGCAGCTTGGAAGAAAGGAAAGGCTGGTGCATGAGCACTTAATTGCAGCATGGCTCATTTCAACATTATGGACAAAAATGCACTAATAATCTACAGAGATTGATCTAGTATACTTCTGATTTGGATGCAAAATGCAACAAATCAAGTTTCATGTTATCACAAAGGGTTCAAACAAACAATTAGCATGGCAAGCGCAATAATTCATTCTGCAGTGACTCCCCATCCCCCTTTTCACACCTTATATATATATTCTAAACAGTGTCAAATTACTCATCTCCAAATTCTTCTGTCTGTGTAGTCCTGTAGTGAATGAATCCATCCTAACTACTTGAGATCCTCAAACATACACAAAGTGACACAAACATACATATTCTCCTCATCTTCTATTCACATAGTCAATTCACATCTTTTCGTTTCATCCTACCTGATTGTCAGTCCTCCCTTCAAAACCAGGCAGAAGATAAATAGCCATTGCTTCATCTGCATGAATAGGACAGGACATGAGGGTTGGTAGATTTCAGTTTGTTCATGAGCATGACAGGCATACATACTCCAGATCCCCATACATACACACAGTGACACAAACATGCACATATTCCCCTCAAGATCATCTTCCATTCATTCCCCCTAGCTACTCAGAGTCAATTCACATCTTTCGCTTCATCGTGCCTGATTGTCTGGCCTCACTTAAAAGCAAGAGGGGATATTCCAATTGCTTTGTCTGCAGGAGCAGAGAAGAGTACGAAGGCCAGTAGATTCCACATTGTTCATGAACATGACACACATGCACACATGCAGCTCAATGTTGCCTGCTTGTGCAAACATCCAACCTGTGCCATTCGATATTCCGGCCATGCATGCACACGACTGTAGGTTATATTAGAGGTGTGCAAATAACATCATTGTCAGCGCGGTAGACACAGGGTGTCATAGTGTCACCTACAAGTAGCCACCAACATCATAATGCCATGCACGTACGCTACATATTGCATACAAATATCAATCATATTTTCAATTAAGATTCAATTATATATATATAAGTCTAGGTAGGTATCAAATCTCATATATACTTCTGGTTTTTACTATATATCTGCATTATATAATTTGCATATTTAATAATATACTATATATTATCTGATGATCTGCTGATATCTTGGTATAATATAGCATCATCTTCAGACCCTCATGTTCAGCTGTAGCTGCAACAGTATAATATAGTGTGAACACTTTATATTATACATTGATCTATGTTGACCAATTGATTCTGACACATATATGTCTAGCTATAATATTATATATATATATATATATATATATATATATATATAGTACGATGATTGCATAATAGGAACTTAAGCATTGCGAGGTGATGCTATATAAACTAAAATGGCATCGTTTCAGGAAGTGTTTTCAGGCAAAAGGTTTGTCTGTTGGCCATTCACCATACTATATATCACACAGCTATATAGGAGTGTACTGTACTATATGTATTATACATATGCATTAGCAGTTGATCATTCACCAACTTAGTTGTAGCTAATCTATCTATATAGCTAATAAGCAATCTAACACCTTCAGATCCAGTTGGGATACGGATGATTGATAAGCACTCCACCTCGGGCGCTTTTGAGCCCTCGTGGGTCGTGATCATGATGATTACGAATCAGCACATTCCACCTTGAGGTATATATACGTGTACAGTCGATTTCAGGTTGCTTGTTACATCGCGGAAAACGAAAAGTCAAACTGACCAATCAGATGCAAGCTAGATCGACATCACCGTCAGCTAGACCGTCCCAACAAGCGCAGAGGGGCGAGGAAGGGTTCCTTCCCCTCGCGCCTCCGGCGTTTACTAGGAACGGTCTAGCTGGCCAGACTACATCACCGTGTACGGCGAACTTGGTTGGACAGTTTTTCTTGCTTTTTCCGAGATGGCGACAAGCAACCTGAGATCATCTATGCTGAAATTGACTATAAAACATAATGTATATATATAGATGCTATACAGCACCTCAATTAAGTAAGGCCATGGCACACAATATTCAGCAGCGCAATGCAAGTGCATGGACAGCTGAAGGGAGACTCAAAGGACAACACTTCCAGCCACAAAGCACTGACATTTTTGTATCTGGTGGCCCTAAGAGCGGCTCGACGTGGTTGCAACAGATCGTTCACCAGCTTCGCACTGGTGGAGATATGGATTTTGGCGAGTTAATCGATGTTGTCCCAGTAATAGAGTTTGCACACGACCTCCAAGTAGATCTTGATGGAGAACAAAAGGGCTTCCCACGCTGTTTCAAGACCCACTACTGGTACCCCCGCTGTCCAAAGGGTGCCAAGTACATCTGGCCCGTGCGTGAACCGTGTGCTTGCGCATACAGCAACTTCAAAATGCTTCAGGGTTGGTTTTACAAGCCTGGAGAAATGTCAGTGGAAGACTTTATTCGAGAGGAGTGGCTAACTCAGGGCGAGCCCGAGAGATTAACAGACTATGCCTCCTACTTTCACCATCTTGCAAGCTGGTGGCCACACAGGAATGACCCAAATGTTTTACTGGTGTTTTATGAAGACCTCAAAGAGTGTTATGAGAGCTCTGTTCGCTCTATTGCTGAATTCATGGGCATCACAAATGAGGATTGCATTCAGGTAGCACTGGAGAGAGGAACGTTTGAGTTCATGAAACAACATTCTGATAAGTTTGGTCAGAAAACCATTCAGAAGTACTATAATGTGCGTGCTGGTCTTCCAGAGACTGCTGGGATGAGCAAGAGCAAGGTGCGTACTGGTTCAACTACCGAGGGACTGGAGATGCTGTCTGCCGAGGTACGAAGTGAAATCCAGAAGAAGTGGGAAGCAGTTGTCACTCCCGTGACAAGCTGTGCTACTTATTCTGAATTAAGGGCAGCATGGAAGAAAGAGAAGGAGGAGCGCTAATGTTGCATAGCCAAATTGGTTAAAATAGTATACTATAGATTGCATTACAGTAGAGTCAATTCATGGCAGTTAATTATTATTATTTGTAAGGCCTATGCTCAACTATAAGAAATTATTTTTAAGTTTTCGCAAATAATACCAAAGCATAATACACTATTAATAATAATAATAATAATGCTTATAGAGTACACGTTATTGTTATGTGATAGTTGTCAGAGGTGTCCCCTATTCACGTCCTTTATAGAGAGGCTCTACTGTATTCTTTCAATTCTACAATCCGGCCATCCATCTGCAGCTAATGATGTTTCTTGCCTTCACAGAGCAGAGGTAGACAATTAATTAAGCTCCGACTGCAATGCAGGTGGACACCCTGGCCTGACTGAATTATAAAGAACATGTCTTACTGCACACTGACATTGATCCACTCCATCGATCCTTCTATATAGGATTATTTTGACTGAGGCCGGTTCCACATCAGTTATATATGTGCAACACTGTATATTATTATTATTATTATTCAACCAGGCTTTTGTCTCCTATGCAGGAAGTAGCCGCTAATACACATGACAACATAATATGACTGATGAATGGGTAATATTGTCAGCATAGTAATTACATACTATAAATGGGGTATAGTAATTCAATTTACAAGTCCATACAGCCTATTTAAAATTATCATCCCATCTCTTCCTTGGGCGTCCTCTTGGTCTTTTCCCAACTACATCACCTTCATACACCTGCTTCACCAGTCTACTGCCATCCATTCTCTCTAGCTTCTCCTTCCACCTCATCTGCCTGTCCTTCATCATGTCCACCACCGCCACTTGTCTTAGGGACTGACGGATGTCCTCATTCCTCATCCTGTCTAGCCTTGAAACACCCTCTATTCTTCTCAAACACATCATTTCACAAGCTTGCAACCTACTTTCATGTCTCTTTTGCACTGTCCACGTTTCGCAGCCATACAGAAGAGTAGGCACAACCATCGCATTAAAGACCCGCAGTTTCGTTTCCTTCTTTAACTCCCTCCGCTCTAATACTTCCTTCCTCATCGCTCCCACCATTCACTGTATATAATTATTATATTATAGGATGATGACGTTGAATCATGACGGATAATATGGTATAAATGTTATGTTGTATTGCTGACAATGACTCACTTAAGCTTTTAATTGTTACTATATTTTGTGGTAACATGCATGCAATTGTGTATATTGGCCACTGGGCATAACCCTAGCATCTATGGCATAACATGTATATGTGTACACTTGTACGCACATCAACGTACTTTCAAATCACAGTATGGTCCAGCTGTGATGCTTTATAATTAGTACCACACATGCAAGCATAACAAGGAAACCATGAAGGCACCAACTGATAACTAATCATCACAGGTAAAGCATCATGATCTTGCATGCAGTCACCATTGGATTTGGCAAGGTTAATTACTGTAATATCATTCTGCTAGCTAGTGATTCAGTCATGAGCAATGTTATATACTCATTCATACACGAGAAGCATCATTCCATGCGTGGTCTAATGCACTACTGCAGCTGTTTCCTGTGACAATCATCACACATTGCTAAATAATTGACTAAACTCAATTGATGTTTATCGCATGTGACACTGCAGAGCTACTGGTGTACAAGAGTGTACTGCAGATGGTGAAATCACCGTTCTGCTTCCTCATCTAAACAAAGAATTGACTTAGAGTTATGGCATAATATAAAGCTTGCAAGTTTGACCATACAATATCTATGGTTTAACACACTGTGTGCTTTGAACCATGCACTTTGCAACGTCAGAACCTTAGATGAATAAATCTATGACAGTACAGAGATAGGTTTTTACTACTCTGTATATATATAGCCATGCAGGATGAGTGTCTTGCGTGGTGCCATGTGGCATTGTGACACGCTGTGTTTGGCACAGTACTATAATTATTGCAGCACACTTCTCAATATTCATAGCTAGGCTGGCTAGCTAAGCTGCTCTAAGGAACCATGTCCAAAGAAGATGGTTTAAAAGTCTTTCTACAGCATTATTCAAATCTATGGACTGATGAAAGTCAGTTGAAAGGACAAGAATTCCAACCAAGAAGCACCGACATAACTGGCAGTCCTAAGAGTGGCACTACATGGTTGCAACAGATCATTGACCAGCTAAGTACAGGTGGAGATATGGATTTTGAAGATATAGGCCATGTCGTCTATATACTTACACCGAGTTAAGGAGGACTAATGATCGGTGCATGAGCACTTTTGCAGCATCACTCACTAATGCATCTGAGAGCTGTATATACAATGCACTCAATATTTAATGCATTAATCTATCTGTTCTTCTAAGAAGCAGTTTGTCTTGCATTTTGTGTGTGATTTCATTTTTTGCACATTTGATATATAGATATGTTCATCTCTTTGTGATTTGGGAATCTTATATAAAATAGGTTGTTATATATATTTAACATCATGTTCACTTAATCTAAGTATACACTATAAGGGTGTTCATTTCATACACTGTATATATAGCACCAGTCGCAGTTGAGACCACAGAGGTTCTTGGTCCTGATGCCCGTGGCTTCTTTCGTTAGCTTAGTCACTGCATCAAGGAGGAGTCAGGTGAGTCTCTTACCCACGAGCACCTTCTCCAGAGAATGGCAGTGGCAATTCAGCGAGGAAATGCGCTGTGCTGTGCTTGGAACATCACCTAGTGCCAGGACTTGATCTACTATCAATGACGTACATATTCTGCATGCAGGCACATTTGTATGCTGCTATCTCTGTTATATTGTTATATTATTATTAGGTAATGTTATATGCTTAGTAGAGAAAGCTAGTACTGTAATACTTAGCATGCATCAATTAAACTTAGAACTCTTATGACACGTACTGAATTAAAAATATGTATATAATATTATATATACGTATATAGAAAACATCACATGTGACATGATGTGTCTACCACTCCACTTGTGTGACATGAGGTGTCTACCACTCCACTTGTGTGACATGAGGTGTCTAGCTACCACTCCACTTGTGTGACATGATGTGTCTATTACTCCACTTGTGTGACATGAGGTGTCTATTACTCCACTTGTGTGAAATGATGTGTCTATTACTCCACTTGTGTGACATGATGTGTCTACCACTCCACTTGTGTGAAATGAGGTGTCTATTACTCCATTTGTGTGACATGAGGTGTCTATTACTCCACTTGTGTGAAATGAGGTGTCTATTACTCCACTTGTGTGACATGAGGTGTCTAGCATACTATAACTAATGGAGCAAGTGGTATGCCAATTAGTGCAGCAGCACATGTTTTCAATGTATATCATGAGATATAGCCTCCCATATGTATGCAAAGGCCAGCTATCACTATACCCAACTATATAATATATTTTCTATTGATGTATGCAAGGCATGAAAAGGTTGATACTGCAGTAGGCCTACTATATAGAATAACTCATAATTAAAAAGATACAGTGATTGATATTCCATGACATTGCATGCCTGGTATAGCAGGATTTTAGCTACTGTATGTGACACTTTAAGACTGTGACACCCTGTTTAATTTGTACCTGTTGCCAGAGGGATACGGAAGTGCATTATAATTATATATAATATATGTGTGTGTGTGTGTGAGCATGTCGAAGCAAACCGGTGAAGAGCATAGCTCAAAATGTTGACGTCTGAAAACATTCGACAGTGTGATGCAAGTGCATGGACAGCTGATTGGAGGCTCAAAGGGCAACACTTCCAGCCACGAAGCACTGACATTATTGTGGCTGGTGTCTTTAAGAGTGGCTCTACATGGTTGCAACAGATCATTTACCAGCTAAGTACAGGTGGAGATATGGATTTTGGCGAGTTATTTGATATTGTCCTAATAGTGGAGTTTGCACACGACCTACAACAGGATCTTGAAGTGGAGCAAAAGGGTTTCCCACGCTGTTTCAAGACCCACTACTGGTACCCCCGCTGTCCGAAGGGTGCCAAGTACATCTGGTGTGTGCGTGAACCGTGCGCTGTCGCATACAGCTACTTCAAAATGCTTCAGGGTTGGTTTTTTAAGCCTGAAGAAATATCAGCCGAAGATTTAATTCGAGAGGAGTGGCTAACTCAGGGTGAGCCTGAGAGATTAACAGACCATGCCTCCTACTTCCATCATCTTATAAGCTGGTGGCCACACAGAAATGACCCAAATGTTTTACTGGTGCCAAGGGAGAGCCTCGCGCCACAAGATGCTTAACAATGTGATCTATTGTTCATTGGCCACGGCAAACACTCCCAGCAGACTGGAACCGTCAGGCTTGTACAGAGCTGATGGAAAATGCCCTGATGGAGTATGTGACCATGGCTCCCTGGTCAAATGGGAGGTTCTTGGTGTGGGACAGCCCCTGTGTGGGCACCTTGTGACTCCTATTGATAGGCATCTGCCGGAAGAAGTGGGTGGCGCAGCAGCACATGCAGAAACTGAGAAGGTAAAGACGTATGCTAACATGGACCAAGCCTATCCGTTTTTACCAATTGCAGTCCACACGTGGGCCCAGATTCCGTGTTCTTTCTCTGTGGCTTTGATAGGAGACTGAAGTCAGCCACAAGCGAGCCCAATTCTGCTACCTACCTCCTTCAGCGAATCTCAGTAGCAATCCAGGTCGACAATTTGACCTCAGTTTTGAGGTCTAGCTCTTTCTGACATTGACACTTAGCCCCCCCCCCCCAAATTAGTGTCTTTTTGATAGTACTTAGGCTGTATAGGCATAGGCTGTTTAGTTAGTTTTCTTCTGTTAGGTCTTAGGTATAACTCACAAAATAATGTAATAATATTATTAGTGTTAGGTCTTATGTATCGGTGTCACTGCAGTGTTTTTCACCATAACTGGTCACCCTACACAAATCATTATTGTACAAGTCAGTTGTCATAAAAACTAGTAATAACAATAAATATTGTCTGTTTTGGACCTCTATCTGTCCCTCAAAAAACGATTGGCTGGAGTTGTTTCCAGAGAGATTGTGAATAAATAATGATAACAACAGGAGAGGAGAACTCGTTCAGGTACCTCCTCCAGAGATTGTCGATGGCAGTCCAAAGAGGCAACACTGCATTGGTCCACATTGTGATAGTTGTCAGAGGTGTCCCCTATTTGTGTCCTTAGTGAGGCTCTACTGTATTCTTTCAATTCTACAATCTCGCCATCCATCTACAGCTAATGATGTTTCTTGCCTTCATGGAGCAGAGGTAGACAATTAATTAAGCTCCGACTGCAATGCAGGTGGACACCCTGGCCTGACTGAATTATAAAGAACATGTCTTACTGCACACTGACATTGATCCACTCCATCGATCCTTCTATATAGGATTATTTTGACTGAGGCCAGTTCCACATCAGTTATATATGTGCAATACTGTATATAATTATATTATAGGATGATGTCGTAGAATCATGACGGATAATATGGTATAAATGTTATGTTGCATTGCTGACAATGGCTCACTTAAGCTTTTAATTGTTGCTATATTTTGTGGTAGCATGTATATTGAACACTTGGCATATATAACCCCAGTATCTATGGCAGAACATGCCAGTACACTCGTATGCACATCAACGTACTTTCCAGTCACAGTGTGGTCCAGCTGTGATGCTTTATAATTAGTACCACACATGCAATCATAACAAGGAAACCATGCATGAAGGCATCAACTGATAACTAACCATCACAGGTAAAGCATCATGATCTTACATGCAGTCACCATTGGATTTGGAAAGGTTAATTACAACATCATGCATCATTCTGCTAGCCAGTGATTTAGTCATGAGCAATGTTATACACCCATTCATATACGGGAAACATCATTCCATGCGTGGTCTAATGCACCACTGCAGCTGTTTCCTGTGACAATCATCACAGATTGCTAAATAAGTGACTAAACTCAGCAGGGCAATTGATGATTTTTTACATTTCACATGTACTACTGCAGAGCTACTGGTGCACAAGAGTGTACTGCAGATGGTGAAAAATCACTGTTCTTCTTTCTCATGCACATCTTAACAAAGAAACTGAGTTAGAGTTTTGGTATAATAATATATAAAATTATATAGCTTGCAAGTTTGACCATACAATGTCTGTGGTTTGACACACTGTGTGCATGTGTCTCAGAACTTTGACCCATGCACTTTGTGACATCAGATCTTTGGATGAATAATCTACGATAGTACAGAGATAGGCATTTGGCTACTTCTTACCACTCTATATATAGCCATGTCGAATGAGTGTCTTGTGTGGTGCCATGTGACATTGTGACGCGCTGTGTCTGGCACAGTACTATATTGCAGCACTTCTCAATAGTCATAGCTAGGCTGGCTAGCTAAGCTGCTCTAAGGAACCATGTCCAAAGAAGATGGGTTCAAATGCCTTTTACAGCATTATTCAAATCTATGGACTGATGAACGTCAGTTGAAAGAACAAGACTTCTAGCCACAAAGCACTGACGAAACTGGCAGTCCTAAGAGCAGCACTACATGGTTGCAACAGATCATTCACCAGCTAAGTACAGGTGGAGATATGGATTTTGAAGATATAGGCCATGTCGTATACTTACTCAGAGTTAAGGGCAGCATGAAAGAAAGAGAAGACCGGTGCCTTTCGTGAGCCTAGTCATGCCCAGGACTTGATCTACTATCAATGATGTACATATTCTGCATGCAGGCACATTTGTGTGCTGCTTTCTCTGTTATATTGTTATATTATTATTAGGTAATGTTATATGCTTAGTAGAGAAAGTTAGTACTGTAATACTTAGCATGCATCAATTAAACTTAGAACTCATTAATCTAACTGACACACGTACTGAATCAAAAATGGATATATAGAAAACATTACAACACTGTTGATACAGTATAGGCCTACTATATAGAATAACTCATAATTAAAAAGGTACAATGATTGATATTCCATGACATTGCATGCATGGTATAGCAGGATTTTAGCTACTGCATGTGACACTTTAAGACTGTGACACCCTGTGTGTACCTGTTGCCAGAGGGATACGGAAGTGCATTATATATATATATATATATATATATATATATATAAGTTGGAGCATGTCGAAGCAAACCGGTGAAGAGAATAGCTCAAAATGTTGACGGCTGAAAACATTCGACAGTGTGATACAAGTGCATGGACAGCTGAAGGGAGGCTCAAAGGGCAACACTTCCAGCCACGAAGCACTGACATTATAGTGGCTGGTGGCTTTAAGAGCGGCACTACATGGTTGCAACAGATCATTTACCAGCTAAGTACAGGTGGAGATATGGATTTTGGCGAGTTATTTGATGTTGTCCCAATGGTGGAGTTTGCACACGACCTACAACAGGATCTTGAAGCAGAACAAAAGGGGTTTCCACGCTGTTTCAAGACCCACTACTGGTACCCCCGCTGTCCAAAGGGTGGCAAGTACATCTGGTGTGTGCGTGAACCGTGTGTGACATGAGGTGTCTACCACTCCACTTGTGTGACATGAGGTGTCTAGCTACCACTCCACTTGTGTGACATGAGGTGTCTACCACTCCACTTGTGTGACATGAGGTGTCTAGCTACCACTCCACTTGTGAGACATGATGTGTCTACCACTCCACTTGTGTGACATGAGGTGTCTACCACTCCACTTGTGTGACATGAGGTGTCTACCACTCCACTTGTGTGACATGAGGTGTCTAGCTACCACTCCACTTGTGTGACATGATGTGTCTACCACTCCACTTGTGTGAAATGAGGTGTCTATTACTCCACTTGTGTGAAATGAGGTGAAATACAGTGATTGATATTCCATGACATTGCATGCCTGGTATAGCAGGATTTTAGCTACTGTATGTGACACGTTAAGACTGTGACACCCTGTTTGTACCTGTTGCCAGAGGGATAAGTGCATTATATATATATATATATATATATATATATATAAGTTGGAGCATGTCGAAGCAAACCGGTGAAGAGAATAGCTCAAAATGTTGACGGCTGAAAACATTCGACAGTGTGGTGCAAGTGCATGGACAGCTGAAGGGAGGCTCAAAGGGCAACACTTCCAGCCACGAAGCACTGACATTTTTGTGGCTGGTGGCCCTAAGAGTGGCTCGACATGGTTGCAACAGATCGTTCACCAGTTGCGGACTGGTGGGGATATGGATTTTGGCGAGTTAATTGATGTTGTCCCAGTAGTGGAGTTTGCACACGACCTACAACAGGATCTTGAAGCGGAGCAAAAGGGCTTCCCACGCTGTTTCAAGACCCACTACTGGTACCCCCGCTGTCCAAAGGGTGCCAAGTACATCTGGTGTGTGCGTGAACCGTGCGCTGTCGCATACAGCTACTTCAAAATGCTTCAGGGTTGGTTTTTTAAGCCTGAAGAAATATCAGCCGAAGATTTAATTCGAGAGAAGTGGCTAACTCAGGGTGAGCCTGAGAGATTAACAAAGTATGCCTCCTACTTTCACCATCTTGCAAGCTGGTGGCCACACAGAAATGACCCAAATGTTTTGCCAGTGTTTTATGAAGACCTCAAAGAGTGTTATGAGAGTTCTGTTCGCTCTATTGCTGAATTCATGGGCATCACAGATGAGGGTTGCATCCAGGTAGCACTAGAGAGAGGAACGCTTGAGTTCATGAAACAACATTCTGATAAGTTTGGTCAGAAAACCATTCAGAGGTACTATAATGTGCGTGCTGGTCTTCCAGAGACTGCTGGGATGAACAAGAGCAAGGTGCGTACTGGTTCAACTACCGAGGGACTGGAGATGCTGTCTGCCGAGATACGAAGTGAAATCCAGAAGAAGTGGGAAGCAGTTGTCACTCCCGTGACAGGCTGTGCTACTTACTCTGAGTTAAGGGCAGCATTGAAGAAAGAGAAGGAGGGCTAATGTTGCATAGCCAAATTGGTTAAAATAGTATACTAATATATCGCATTACAGTAGAGTCAATTCATGGCAGTTAATTATATTAGTTAAGACCTATGCTCAGCTATAAGAAATTTTTACAAATAATACCAAAGCATAATGCACTATTAATAATAATAATAATACTGCTTATAGAGTACACGTTATTGTTATTTTTATTATAGTTATCATTGTTGTTGTTATAATATTAATAATAACAATAATAATATTAATAACAATTCTATTACCTACCTCCTTCAGCGAAACTCAGTAGCAATCCAGGTTGACAATTTGACCTCAGTTTTGAGGTCTCTTTCTGACATTGACACTTAGCCCCCCCCCCCCCCCAAGTAGTGTCTTTTTTATAGTTCTTAGGCTGTATAGGCATAGGCTGTTTAGCTAGTTTTCTTCTGTTAGGTCTTAGGTATAACACACACAATAATGTAATAATATTATTAGTGTATGCTCATAATCTTTGTTTAGTTAGTTTCTGTTAGGTCTTATATGTATTGGTGTCACTGCAGTGTGTTTCACCATTGTCTGTTTTGGACCTCTATCTACCCCTCAAAAACGATTGGCTGGAGTTAACGGTTGTTTTCAGAGAGATTGTGAATAAATAATGATAACAACAGGAGAGGAGAACTCATAAAGGTACCTCCTCCAGAGATTGTCGATGGCAGTCCAAAGAGGCAACACTGCATTCGCCCACATTGTGATAGTTGTCAGAGGTGTCCCCTATTCATGTCCTTTATAGAGAGGTTCTACTGTATTCTTTCAATGTACTACTGCAGAGCTACTGGTGTACAAGAGCGTACTGCAGATGGTGAAAAATCACCGTTCTGCTTTCTCATCTAAACAAAAATTGACTTAGAGTTAATATAAAGCTTGCAAGCTTGACCATACAATATCTATGGTTTGACACACTGTGTGCTTTGAAACATGCACTTTGCAACGTCAGAACCTTAGATGAATAATCTATGACAGTACAGAGATAGGTACGTGGCGGCTTTTTACCACTTTGTATATATATGTAGCCATGCAGGATGAGTGTCTTGTGTGGTGCCATGTGACATTGTGACGCGCTGTGTCTGGCACAGTACTATTGCAGCACTTCTCAATATTCATAGCTAGGCTAGCTAGCTAAGCATCTCTAAGGGACCATGTCCAAAGAAGATGGTTTAAAAGTCTTTCTACAGCATTATTCAAATCTATGGACTGATGAAAGTCAGTTGAAAGGACAAGAATTCCAACCAAGAAGCACCGACGCCTTTGTAACTGGCAGTCCTAAGAGCGGCACTACATGGTTGCAACAGACCATTCACCAGCTAAGTACAGGTGGAGATATGGATTTTGAAGATATAGGCCATGCCGTCCCAGTAGTGGATTTCGCATACGACTTACAACAGGATCTTGAAGCGGAGCAGAAGGATTTCCCACGCTGTTTCAAGACCCACTTCTGGTAACCCCGCTGTCCAAAGGGCACCAGGTACATCTGGTGCGTGCGTGAACCGTGTGCTTGCGCATACAGCTATTTCAAAATGTTTGAGGGTTGGTTGTTTCAGTCTAGAGAAGTGCCAGTGGAAGATTTCATCAGGGAAACCGAGAAACTTAGCAGATTGCGCCTTCTACTTTCATCATCTCGCAAGCTGGTGGCCACACAGGAATGACCCAAATGTTGTACTGGTGTTTTATGAAGACCTCCAGGAGTGTTATGAGAGCTCAGTTCGCTCTATTGCTGAGTTCATGGGCATTACAGATGAGGGTTGCATTCAGGTAGCACTGGAGAGAGGAATGTCTGAGTTCATGAAACAACATACTGATAAGTTTAGCTTGAAATTAAAACTGTTCAAAATCGCCGCAATGTCCTCTGTGGCTTATCAGAGACTGCTGGGATGAGCAAGAGCAAGGTGTGTACTGGTTCACCTACCGAGGGACTGGAAATGGTGTCTGCCGAGGTACAAAGTGAAATCCAGAAGAAGTGGGAAGCAGTTGTCACTCCTGTGACAGGCTGTGCTACTTACTCCGAGTTAAGAGCAGCATGGAAGAAGGAGAAGACTGGTACATGATATGAGCATTTTAATTTTGCAGCATCACTCACTAATGCATCTGAGAGCTGTATATACATTTAATGCATCCGTTCTTCTAAGTAGCAGTTTGTTTTGCATTTCGTGTGGAATTTCAATTTTTGCACAATTGATATAATTTATAGCTAGATATGCTCACCTCCCTCGTGATTTGGGAATTGTATATAAACATGACTAACATCGATCATGTTTACTTCATCTAAATATACACTATAAGGGTGTTCACTTCATACACTGTATAGCACCAGTCGCAGTTGAGACCACAGAGGTTCTTGGTCCTGATGCCCGTGGCTTCTTTCGTGAGCTTTGTCTTCGCATCAAGGAGGAGTCAGGTAGGCCTCTTACCCACGAGCACCTTTTCCAGTGAATCACAGTGGCAATTCAGCGAGGAAATGCGGCTGTGCTGCGTGCTTGGAACATCACCCCCTAGTGCCCAGGACTTGATCTGCTATCAATGACATACATATTCTGCATGCAGGCACATTTGCATACTACTATCTCTGTTATATTGTTATATTATTATTATTAGGTAATTTTATACGCTTAGTAGAGAAAGCTAGTACTGCAATACATATAGCATGCATCAGTTAAACTTAGAACTCTTCTATCTAATACTCCTGACATACGTACTGAATTAAAAATGAATATATAGAAAACATCACATCTGAAATGTGGTGTCTAGCTGCGTGAGGCCGGGCCCACCATTTACCCTACTAACGTAGCCCTCACGCAAGTTGCAGTGATTGCTGCATCGTGCTGTGTTGGTCATATCTGCATGGTTGGTGGTGGTGGTGGTTGTAGTTGCATGTTGTTGCTGCATCCCATACCGACTAGTGCTGATGCTGGCCCTGACCTTTGCACCTTGTGTCCTGACCTTTGCACCTTACATCCTGACCTTTGGACCTTGTGCTTATGGCGTTTCCTTTCTTTCAACTGGTACAAACATTTCACTTGCACAGGCGGTGGTTGTCACCAGTTGCAACTTGCGCTGGTGGTGCTTTTTCATTCAGCCACTAGCGCAGATAGTCCACTTGTACACGTGGTGGTATCACCCTCTGCAACTTGTGCTGGTGGTGCTTTTTCATCCAGCCACAGGTGCAAATACTGCACTTGCACCCAGGCAACTTGCACTGTGTGGTGGTGGGATATATATATAATTTTGTGCATAATATATTATGTCTCCAAAATTTATGTGCCTTCATTTGAGTTTTGTATATCTCAAGAAAAACAGCCAATTTCCAATCAGTGGCAGTGACAAACACGTGTTGTGTTATTCAACATTTCGACTAGAATGTACTGGTCTTCTTTGCCCTGAAGAAGACCAGTGCATGCATTCTGGTTGAAACGCCAGCATGATTTTCAGCTCGTTTGTAGCTGGTACAGAAGAAACCTTTACCATTCAAGGCTCAAGTTGTTTAATTTCCTGGAATGTAAACATAGAGCATTCTCAGCATATTCTAAACTTCGCACATACCAATTTGAAGAGTGGATTAATCCATTTCAACCTAAACTTTGTTAAAGCCCTTTCACCAGGAGAGAAAGCTGCTGCAGCTGTCTGGCTATGTACAGCTAGACAAACTAGGCAAGTAGTTAGCAATAATCATACATGATGCAGAAAAATTATGCAAGTATTCGGCTATCTTAACTTGCTCATTGCTACGTGATTGCTCAATAGAGTATATAACTCCCTGGCCATTCAATTGCATGCCCTAGCAGGAGCCACTATCACGCCAAGACCATAACGGCTGGCCTAAGTAATCCAGACATGCACACTCAGCATGCACTTCACAGTGACGTAGTATGCAAGAAAGACAAACACTACCAAGCTTATTATAAAAAAAAATCCCAAACAGCCTGAGCCTGAGCCTCTATCACGTCAAAAACCATTCTTTATGTTATACCATAGTATGATTGTACATATTATGACTGCCCAGTTATCCAGCCATGCACACTCAGCACTTAAAGCAGCACTGGTTGCTACTGCAAGAAAAACTGCATTGACAAGGAAGAATCAAGTTTATAATTATAAGCCAGTCCCAAACAGCTTATAAGCCAGTCCCAAACAGCTTATAAGCCAGTCCCAAACAGCTTATAAGCCTGTCCCAAACAACTTATAAGCCAGTCCCAAACAGCTTATAAGCCAGTCCCAAACAGCTTATAAGCCTGTCCCAAACAACTTATAAGCCAGTCCCAAACAGCTTATAAGCCAGTCCCAAACAACTTATAAGCCAGTCCCAAACAGCTTATAAGCCAGTCCCAAACAGCTATATAACATATGTATTATAATTGAGAAAATGTGGAAGAAGAGATTTGTTGCATCTGTCACCTTCCTCCACCAGCCTTGACTTGTGTTGCTTTTCTATAGAAACATGATGAATTTATACTATGTATGTGTTGAACGGTGCTGCATGGGGCAGTTGGCCCTAGTGTACCTGTTTGTATATGATGCACTCAAAATAATATGTATATACCCCTACCAGCCTCACTTTGTCAACAGAAGTGCGCCTTATCAGCGTGAGTTCCACAGCAGGGTTAACTGGTGTGGGGCTTCGTAGGCTTCGTGTCAGTCTGTATCTCTGTGCTGGTAGGCAAGTCCTGTAGCTGCAACTCCGCCTCAGTGCTTTGTGCCTCCTCCATGGGCTGTTCGCTGTCAGCATGAGTCCTTCTGTGGACTGTGATATGCTGTAACTCAGCCTTGCCATAAAGCTAGCTTGTAACATAATTGTGCCAGTAACTGTGACTAGCACTAGGAGAGCTATATAGTGCCCTCGAAGACCTCATCCTAGAGCGCAAGACTTCTGGAACTGTGCAACACAGGTGTGTGCTAGATCATGGCACCCTACTGGCTCGTTAGTGACGCATGCAGGGCATGTACAGTAATCATAAATTGTCGTCTTGTGCATGCATGATTTATATCGTCCTTGACACACATGACCCGTTTCCATATAAAATGTGTACTGTATATGGGTCCAAACGTTGGATTTCTCTAAACTTGTGAGCAATTGATCGTGAGCTGAGAACTTTACTGTTGGACACTAGTACAGCTGTTTTCTGTTGTATATTTATTCAATTACTCTTACATTGACAGATTACTGCACTGAAACTTATGCAATACATATAGTTATTTATGACAAATGCCACGCCTTTAAGTGATACTGCATGTCGGAAGGATTGAGTGTGAATGACATCACACAGTGACACAGAACATGGTATGCATGCACGTGAAATGTGGCATAGAATGAAACAAGTAGTGACATATTTGTACAATACTTTACTACTTTCCAGTATAATGATTAATAAACAAATGGCGATGGAATATTTGGTAATGTGCATTCAACAATTTATGCATACAGATGCATGCACTTGTATAGATTAATCAATCAACAGTAACTATTTTGCCACAGATGGCTTGTCATAATGGCGAGTCTGTCGGTCACCCCAGAAGCCCTGCGCGTAGCGAGACCCTTCCTCTATATATTGCGCAACACAATAGAGGAAGGGTCTGTCACGCGAGACTAAGTTCCAGACGCATTGCGCTCTGAAATGAGAGCTTCAAGGGTACTAGCTGCTCTAGTTGCAGTAATACTACCGATCAGTATAGTTATGTTACAAGCCAGCTCGCACCGCAAGGCTGAGTTACGGCGTATCACGGTCCACAGTGACAGAAGGACTCACGCTGACAGCGAACAGCCTACGGAGGAGGTGCAGAGCATTGAGACGGAGGTGGAGCTACAGGACTTACCAACCAGCACGGAGATGCAGACTGACACGGAGCCTACGGAGCCCCACACAACTCCCAAACCAGTTAACCCTGCCGTGGATTTCACGCTGATAAGGCGCACTTCTGTTGACAAAGTGAGGCTGGTTAGGGGTCCTAACTGTTTGGGACTTGATTATATTTTATCAGCTGGATCCTTAATTGTCAATGCAGGCTTTCCTTTAGTAAAAACCGCTGCTTCTGTTCACTGTGAAGTACTGAGTATGCATGGCTGGATTAGGCAGTTATATATATAATGTGTACAATCATACTATGGTATACATATACAGCATGATCATGGTTCTTGATGTGATAGAAGCTCCTGGTATGGCGTTCAATTGAACAGCCGGGCAGCTACATTATTGAGCAATTGCGTAGTAAGGAGCGAGTCAGGAGCATGGCTTAATGCACCTCCTGTCTCCTCACTGGGTCTCCGCGTGTCCAATGATGCTATCCACACTGCCATTGGCCTGAGAGTAGGTGCCCCCATATGTCTGTCACACATGTAACCTGTGTGGGAAACCTGCTGATGAATTTGGAGCCACGACCTCAGCTTCAGGTCAAGCCAAGAGAGAGCCTCACGTTACCAGAACCAAACTCCTCACACATTGGTAGGTGTGAATTCTTAGAATATGCTGAATGCCCTATCAGACAGCACAGTAGTGCTGTCTATGTAAGGATGGTGGTAGTTGTTTGTATACTGTAATACAATGGATAACCGCTGCTAGTGTTCTACAGGGCGAAGCATCAGTGAATGGAACTGACGAGTAGAAAGTGCAGACTGTACACAAACAAATGCTAACCGTTCTTCCAAGTAAAAAGGTGCCAGCGCGTAGAAAACATCCTTGGCATTTTTTGGATTTCGTCTTTTCTTCTTCCAATTCTTCTTCTCCACGCGTTGTAGCTCACAAACACGAAGGGGTATGGTCTTAGTTTCACCACAGTATTACGCGGATTTCCACCCACTGTATTCTTTTGTACATTAGGGAGTGCTGCAGTGCAGCAATGTAAATGACGTTTTCCCCAGCTTCTCTTACATCGCTTATCTGTAAGCTTATCTTACACTCTACTCTCTCACTCTATATCTATATATATATATCTAGCTTCATCTCTTCCTTGCTCTTCCTCCACCTACACTATACACATCCCTTACCACCTTTTCCATCTCGCATTGTCATACTGTAAATTCATTACTCAAGTCCTACAGTTGTCATTCCTTCCAAGTCATACACTTGTTCACACACAAGTGCACTATTGACCTGCTGTCCCACTTTGTAGTCAGTAACAGTAACCCTTCACACTATCTACTTACACACTTTCATCATGCACCATACTCCTACTATACACATGCATCCATGTATTCAACCACTTGACAATGTATAGAGATTAGGAACGGTGCACCATCATCCACCTCTGGCTCGCGGGCTCATGCACATGCACATGCTAGCTGCCCGCTGAGCATACCATCACACAGATCCTCAAGGCATGGGTTCTAAGTGGTCGCAGCATTGCGGCCCGCCCATGACCGTATATATATGGCGATTGGGGACAAAGAATCGTGGCCACACCGGTGGCTTGCATGGCTGAAGCTCCGCGTTAGGGCATAGGCTATGAGTTCAGGCGCCAGGTCGTGGTTCTTTTTCTCCAGTGGCTACTTTCAAGCTGTGTAGTTGGCAAACTTGGACAAGTTACACACCGGCTTGCATAACACTTACTGACGGTGTCAGTCAGTATTGTATTCACTTGTCATGAATACACATGTACATTGTGTGTGGTTATTTTGTTAGTGCTGAAATGTGTCTAATGCTGACCTTCATTTACTCCAATTGGGTCATGCTGACCTTCATTTACTCTAATGCAGATGCAATCACAGATGAGAATATTCAGCTGCAGAAGATTCCTGATGCTGAGTTTAGTTCTGTGGCTTTTATTCCCAGTGTTCAGCTTATGGCTTTCTCCGGTGCTTACGCATCTCTCAGCACGTCTAGGAAGTGCAAATAAATTATGGTGTATTCCGACTATGTCAAGCACAACATTCTCTTCTATCATTGTTCGGGCCAGTGCATGAGCATGTGGTTGTGTACTTGCTCCTGCGTGGCTTTCAGGGTACTCCGAAGACTCATCTAAAATGTTAATAGTTATTGCTCAAGGTAAAAAAATTCTTTCTACTGATTGGGGAGGAATTTGTCTTTTGAAATGTCAAACCACAAGTATTCTTGACCATGACCAAGCTTGAGCATGACTAAGTTTAACTCTGAAATGCTGAAAACCGTTTTTGCCTAATTGACTACCCTGCTTCCTATTCTTGCTGTCATATCATCAATGGCTTTAGCCCTACAGAAGTATAGTAGTGGGCAATGTTTTAGTGGATGTAGGTGTTAAATCATAAATAATTAATAAGAGGCCTACAAATGTGTGGGCAGTACCTTAATGAAACCAAGGCACGAACTGCCTATACAGCAAGTTTGGGACAATCAGCTTGCAGGATATACACTATGAAGTCAGTGCTGCCAAATGAAATTATGGTAGCTATCCTTACTCTACCTTAAAGTGAGACATTTTGACCTCAAGGGGGTTGTCACTCCCATGGGAACTGACTTTATTTTTGAGATGTACAATACTCAGGTGAATGGACACAAATCCTGGAGGTATATACATAGATATGCTGCAGCTGGCACGTGTGTCATCTCTGGTCTTGGAAGTTAGTTATCAGGTAGTCTGTTGCATGTGCCAAGGGTAAAAGTATTCTCAACAGTACACAGCTGTTGCTGCATGAGTTTACTCTTAACCTCCCTGGTTGCTCTGTTCTTCAGGTTCCTGACAAGGTCAGCGTTGAGTGTGACTTGGAACTGCTGAATCCCATACCCTACCGAAACAAGGAGCACTGTTGCCAGGAAGCTGAAAATCGGACCTTACCTGAACTATGTGGAGAGCTCAATGCTTCTTCCATCAGAAATAACTCCCGTGTAGAAGGTTGCACTTGTACTGACCTGATGGCATGCAAGGCAATAGTCCTCACTGCTGCATCTTCAAACCATTGGCTGGAATCGCTGGATGCCATTGCATCCGTACAGAACGTTATGCCAGATATGAAGATCATTATGATGGACCTTGGCATGAGGACTGAACAAGCGGAACAGCTAAAGCGTCTGCGTAATGTTGAAGTTCATAAATTCCCTTTTGACTCCTTTCCACCCCATGTGAGGAGATTGAAAATTTTTGCATGGAAGTCATTGTCAATGCAAATGATGTTGTCTGAGTATGAAGTTGTTTTCTACATGGATGCAAGCATCCGTCTGAGACGCCCTCTTGTGGATATTCTTATTCCAGGTGTGCAGAACTTCCCAATCAAGGTTAACAGCAATAAATGGTATGATGGCGCATTTACCAGGGAGGAAACCTACAAGTACCTTGGGGTTACTCGTAAGCAGGTGTCAAAGCGTTTCCAAAAAGAAGGAGGCCTTCTGATGTACCGAAACTGCTCTTTTCTACACGAACGAATACTGTCTGCCTTAGTGGACTGTGCACTCCATGAGGAGTGTATTGCCCCTAGTGGAGCTTCGCCTTTTAGATGTGACTTTAATAAGTATCACCAACAAAAGAAACAGATTAAGACAATTGAGCAAGTTGAATACATTGGCTGCCACCGTTTTGATCAAAGTGTTATGACGTCAGTCTTGGAGAGGGAGTTTCAATTTGCAGAACAGCACCCTGTTGTGGATCCTAAAGCCTTTTCGCAATCATTGGTAGTGTTGAAGAAGCCAACTAAGTGTTTTACGCTGTTCCTTGAAAAGTGAGAGTAAACAATGCGTTTTGCATGTCTATCATAAAATGACATTATTGGGGCGCCATTTCAGATTTAGGTTTTTGGATGGCTTCATGTTCATATATATATATATATATAGACCACCAGCGCAAGTTGCGACGGCTGACACCAGCACCGGTACAAGGAGCGTTTGCGCCAATGGCTGAAGGAAAAACGCCACCAGCACAAGTTGCAGCCAGTGTCCGCCACGATGTGTGCAAGTGGAGTACTTGCGCTGGTTGATAGAAGGATAACACCACAAGTGCAAGGTGCAAAGGTCAGGACCAGCATCAGCACAAGTCGGTAAGGGATGTACGTAGCAACAACATTCAATCAAAACCACCACCACCACCACCACCGACCAGGACCAACACAGCATGATGCAGCAATCACTGCATCTTGCGTGAGGGTTTGTAAGGAATTCATGTACCCTGGCCCTGACCCGTAATTTGCATCTTCTGGCTTGACCGACACGTACATGAATTCCTTACAAATCCTTATGCAAGTTGCAGTGATTGCTGCATCATGCTGTGTTGGTCCTGCTCGGTGGTGGTGGTGGTGATTGCATGTGATTGAATGTTGTTGCTACATCCTTTACTGACTTGCGCTGATTCTGGTCCTGACCTTTGCACCTTCTGTCCTGACCTTTGCACCTTGAGCCCTGACCTTTGCACCTTGAGCTTGTGGTGTTATCCCTCTATCAACCAGCGCAAGTACTCCACTTGCACACATCGTGGCGGTCACTGGCTGCAACTTGTGCTGGTGGCGTTTTTCCTTCAACCATTGGCGGAAGCACTCCTTGTACCGGTGGTGGTGTCACCCGTTGCAACTTGCACTGGTGGTCTTTTTCCTTCCACCCACTGGCGCATATACTCTGCTTGCGCTCAAGCAACTTGCACTGTGTGGTGGTGGTCTGTGGTGGTTTATATAGAAAACATCACATATGACATGATGCATGTGTCTATATCCCACTCCACTTGTGTGACATGAGGTGTCCACCACACCACTTGTGTGACATGAGGTGTCTACCACTCCACTTGTGTGACATGAGGTGTCCACCACACCACTTGTGTGACATGAGGTGTCTACCACTCCACTTGTGCATTCTATAATATATTATAATAACTTGAAGCATGTCAGAGCAAACCAGTGAAGAGTATAGCTTAATTAAAATGTTAACTGCTGAAAACATTCGACAGTGTGATGCAAGTGCATGGACAGCTGAAGTGAGACTAAAAGGGCAACACTTCCATCCACAAAACACTGACATTATTGTGGTTGGTGGCCCTAAGAGTGGCTCGACGTGGTTGCAACAGATCATTCACCAGTTGCGGACTGGTGGAGATATGGATTTTGGCAAGTTAATTGATGTTGTCCCATGCAGTATTGGAGTTTACACATGACCTCCAACAAGATCTTGATGGAGAACTACAGGGCTTCTCACTACTGGTACCCCGCTGTCCAGAGGGTGCTAAGTACATCTGGTGCGTGCGTGAACTGTGTGCTTGCGCAGACAGCTATTTCAAAATGCTTGAGGGTTGATTCTTTCAGCCTGTAGAAGTGCCAGTGGAAGATTTCATCAGAGAAATGTGGCTATCTACTGGTAAACCGAGAAACTTAGCACATTGTGCCTTCTACTTTCACCATCTCGCAAGCTGGTGGCCACACAGGAATGATGATGTTTTGCTGGTGTTTTATGAAGACCTCCATGAGCTATGAGAGCTCTGTTCGCTCTATTGCTGAGTTCATGGGCATCAAAGACGAGGGTTCCATTCAGGTCTGGAGAGGGGAACGTTTGAGTTCATGAAACAAAAGAAAATGTATGCAAAGTCTGTCTGTGTCTGTGTTCCCATGCCTGAGTGAAATTGTTCTTGCTCATACTTGCTGTATGGCCATGTGTTGTTGCATTGTTCTGACATGTTGTCGTGTCCTGACTTGCGACTGAAAACAGCAAGTAGTTTAAGTTGTGGCGGCACCCCCACAAGTTTTTAAACTCGAAATACTCGAAACAATTATAGGGGCACCTTTCGCACCCCAATTAACTAGGTTAACCATATGTGTGATTATTCAGGCTAGCTAGACCGTCCCATTTAATCGCCGGGACAGCCTGGCTAGCGAGACTAATGTGTAGGTATACACATGTGCCTGTACGTCGTGTCCATGTATACATTTGCACACTGCAGAACAGTCTAGTACACTGAACATAGCATACGGGCACTTACAGAGAGAATAATAGGTTACCTGACTCATGGATAGTAGAGAACAGTACCTACACCTGACTGAATCTGTACTAGGGAGTGGTGGCAATGATTATTGTCAGTTTATAGAATGATAGTCTAGTACGGTGTGAATCCAACGTTAACGTAGCAGTATATAACAGACATTCATTTTGTCATTCTGACCGTACATACCTGCTGAAGGGTATCAACAGCGTCTGCATTGTTTACGCGAGTGTAAGTTACTTCCTCCGGAAGTGTCTACCATGGTGCTAGGGACTGCATGATATCATACTAAAGTGGCACATTGCAATCATCAAAGGGGGTTGCGCCGTTGGATGCATGGTAGATGTTACCACGTGCGCACGTCTCGCTCACTAGAGCCGACACAAGGAAAGAACCGAACAACCGAAGAACACTCTTGTCGAATGAGGTGGGTCTGTAGAGGAGTAACTAGGGAAAGGAGGGTGCCATGCCGAGTACGGAGGAGACTCAGACTCAAACCGAGGTCCTGTGTGTGTGTGTGTGGCTATCTACGTATGCAGAGTGGTAGTACGACGGTAACCATGGTGTTCCGTAAGAGCGGTGCTCTGTAGTCGCAGTGTTTCGCGTCCTATAGCACGTTCTCCACTTATGAATCGTTCACTGAGTTTGTGTCCTTACATCCCAGCGGGAAGCTGTATTGTATGTACGTACATAGCATGCATAATTTCCTATACTCATCCAAATGTGTGGGTCTACATGATACGCGGCATTCACTGTGTTTTAACGATGCTGCATGGTGCTGTTACCCCAGTGTGTATTGCACATTTTGCTCTTAAATTGTTATGAACTTATAGACTTGCTCAGTCACCAATACCGTGCGTGTACGGACACACATCTTATTTCTGTGTCTGGTTGTTAAGTGTGTGAGACTATGAGAGGCATCACAGCCGAAGGCGTCAGATGGCTGAGACTCCCTTATGGTCCAAAGAACGATTGTAATCAGGCTTAATTACATTCAGTGGAGCCTCTCTATAAATGGACACCGCTGGAGTCCAGCTGGCTTTCCTGCATAGAGAATTGTCCCTAATTCAGAGGTAGATTTGTACACAGCTCTATGTGGTTGGGACAGCAGACAGTGTCCTCAGTAGAGAGGTGTCCTTAATTCAGAGGTATATGTGTACACACAGCTCTATGTGGTTGGGACAGCAGACAGTGTCCTCATTAATAGAGAGGTGTCCTTAATTCAGAGGTATATGTGTACACACAGCTCTATGTGGTTGGGACAGCAGACAGTATCCTCATTAGAGAGGTGTCCTTAATAGAGAGGTTCCACTGTAATCTCTCCTCATGTTGTGCTTCCACTGTCCTTTAGAATGGCGTGCATGGCTGTTGAAGCATGTGGTCAATGTACATACGTACTAGCCCACACTAAAGTGTTTTCTTGGATGCATTGGTAACTTAGTTATGTATGTATGTAGCTACTAATATTGTGTAGCTGTGTGTACGTACATACTTACATACATACGTACTCGGGTAGTAAAGTTAGACGCCTTAATTATAATGTCAGTCAGTCTTGTACCCTCTTGTAAGCAGTTGACATATATATATACGGTCGATATATACTGACAATGTATAGAGATTAGGAACGGTGCACCATCATCCACCTCTGGCTCGTGGGCTCATGCACATACACATGCTAGTTGCCCATTGAGCATACCATTGCACAGATCCTCAAGGCATGGGTTCTAAGTGGTCGCAGCATTGCAGCCCACCCATGACCGTATATATATGGCGATTGGGGACGAAGAATCGTGGCCACATCGGTGGCTTGCATGGCTGAAGCTCCGCATTAGGGCGTAGGCTATGAGTTCAGGCGCCGGGTCATGGTTCTTTTTCTCCAGTGGCTACTTTCAAGCTGTGTAGTTGGCGAACTTGGACAAGTTACACACCAGCTTGCATAACACTTACTGACGGTGTCAGTCAGTATTGTATTCACTTGTCATGAATACACATGTACATTGTGTGTGGTTATTTTGTTAGTGCTGAAATGTGTCTAATGCTGACCTTCATTTACTCTAATGCAGACGCAATCACAGATGAGAATATTCGGCTGCAGAAGACTCCTGATGAACAGGGCGCACTATGCATTGTATGTGATTATTGTAGGCTGCTTACTTGGTATGGTGGCATACCAACGGAGGCTTAGCGATGGAAGGCCAGTCCTTAAAGTTGGAAAGCCTGTTGTTGACGGGGGGAGAGAGCATACAAGACAACTACAAGTAAGTCATGGGAACTCTGATGATGTGGATCCCGTTCTGAATGGAGTTCATCTTAGCAAACAAAATATGGAACTCGTAAATGAGAAGGCTTCCAGTCGCGAGAAGCATTACAACAATACGTGGATTCCTCGGGAGCTTGTGGATGCGCATCTACTGCCAAGAAAGGTCATCAACGGAGTAAAACACTTTGTTTTCTTTGTGGGTCATGGCAGAGGGGGAAGCTCCATACTAGGTTCGCTGGTCGACGCCCACCCACACATGGTGGTTGCCACTGACTACCAACTGTTTCATAAGTGGAATGAGAATCCAGAATACCACAGGAATCGATCTGTACTGTATACAGCACTGTATATACGAGCAAAAAAAGTTGCTATTGGTTACAAGAAATTTGAGTCACGCGGTTATTCCCTCTATATTGAGAATGCCTATATGGGTAGATACCAGAGCAACATCACTGTGATCGGAGAGAAGGAGGCTGGCAGTGCAACAGCCTCCTTCTCCATCAACAAGGCGCGCTGGCTCAAGACTTACCAGGACATTAAGCGGACAACCAAAGTCCCTGTCAAGATTGTGCAGGTACAATAACTACGTATGTGTGTATTGGGGCACGTGTATTGTCGATTTCAGAATGGTTTTGAAAATGGCAAATGGTGTGACAATCTACAATGGGCAACAGGCATGCTGTCGGTTATGATCAGGCTTACACCGCAGACGATGATATGCTCGTACGTAATGGTGCGGTTCATTTGTTTTGGAGCCTCCATTTGCTATGGCGACACGCCATTTGTCAATACATTATGCTATTTGTCATTTTGTACAACCATTCTGAAACGACTGGTTATGTGTACTGTGTACTTTGTATGCATTGCACTTGCTATGCATGCTAAACTTGTACTTGCTATTTATTAAAATTTATACACTGCATTTGGTAAATGTATAACTTTGTTCATATGAATGTGTGCATGCATGCGAATACATATCTATATTATAACACGCACACACACACACACACACACACACACACACACACACACACACACACACACACACACACACACACACACACACACACACACACACACACACACACACACACACACACACACACACACACACACACACACACACACACAATAATGCAGGTTATTCGAAACCCATTTGACAACATTGCAACAATGACTGTTTACCTTGTCGGGGGTGCAGAAAAGAGGCGTGAACTGGTTCAAAAAGGAGGTCAGATGAACAACTCGGAGATACTAGACTACCGCATCAAGGCTTACTTTAGAAATGTCCACGCTGTGTACAGAATGCAGCAAGATGAGAATGTGGACGTTGACCTGCATCAGCTCCATCTTGTTGACCTGGTGAGAGATCCTGAGTGGGAGATGGGAAAGCTGTGTCACCACTTAGGAGTGCAGTGTTATCCATGGTACCTCGAGTTGTGCAAGGAACACATATTCTCCGAGCTGTCAAAAACGAGAGACAAGGTTGAGTGGACACCAAGGCAGATTGCTGAAGTTCAGCAGGAAATTGCAAAAATCCCGTGGTTGCATCGGTATAGCTATGAAAGTGATTGATTTTTTTACATACATACATACATACATGCACATTTTGATCTGTACTATTTTGTTCAAAGAGCATCCCTATACTAATGTATAATTATGGTCACCAACTGGTCCATTTTTTTCATTTTGATAAATTATTGTGTTGTCCAGTGTCACACCTGATCAATTAACCTTGTGGCTAGAGGAAGGGGAACTGGCTTCCAAAGTTCCATTGTAGGGAAACCATCCAAACCCACAACAAACTGTATAATTATATTATTATATAGGTCAGTGTATGTATAGGTCAGTAAATGGTCAGCCTGTATGGGGCCTGTTACTTCTAAGGTTTGCCTGTTTTTGTGTCAGGATCACCTTTCCAGTGTGTCATGATACACATTAGGGGTGCTGCATGTTGTTTTAGGGTTTCTTTCCTACATTGCACACAGCAACCACTCACTTGATTGGATGGGGCAGATTTTAAGAATCATGCCAGTCTGAGTGATTGAAGCATTGCTTGTAAAGACCTGAGTGGCTAGGTAGAGTTTCCATGTGTCACTTGTTGCACACTAGCCAAAAGCTTAACACTTTATCAGACGTTTCGGTAGGCTGACTGCTACCTTCATCAGTGAAGTGAATGGGTTCAGCAGTCAGCTACCGAAATGTCTGATAAAGTGTTAATCTTTTGGCTAGTGTGCAACAAGTGACACATGAAGCATTGCTATGTGGATTATCCAAATTACAAGGGTTTTTGGATATTATCATGGACATGTGCAATATAATATGACTGTTAGACCATGCAGCTAATTAGGTATTCACACTACACTGGTGCTCCCAGCAGAAGTAACAGGGTCAGCAAGCCTTGCTGCCGTCCCTGTTACTTTTGCCCCGGGAGCCTCAGCCACAGCAGTTGCACTGATTGACTGAGTTCAGGCCTTGACCTCTCAGCTTGAATCACAATCAATCATTGTCACATGCAACAGCGCTGCTCAAGAAGGTACTCACTGTATTCATATATGTGCATACATATGTGGCCAGCAATGAAATTAAGCTGAATATCAAGGCAATGTGAGTGCCTATATATTACAAGGCTCATCATAGGTAACCAATGCCCTAATTATGTATAATATATATATACTATTGCATAATGACGTCACGATTCCAGCGGCTTTTCCGGTTAGCAAAAGACCGAGATTAGCCCCTGTTGCTGTAGTTGATCCCCCAGCACTTCCCTCATCATAGCTAAGCAATCCTCTGTGTTATGTAATTATGTATAATATATATCATTTCATATGCCGTCACGATTTCGAGGGTTTTTTCCTGTTAGCAAAAGACATCGGCGCTCGTGAGTAGCCGGTACTTAATTACCCACTACCACTTCCGCGTTGCCATAGAAACATTCTGTAAATGGCGGACGTCTGCTATGAGAGTACAGTGCAGAAAACGGCATTGCCCAACAAAGTATAAAGATGGCTGAGACGTGCCCACCTTCTTCCGACACGGCGCGCAGAGGTAAAATTACTCGGACCTTCGGAGAAGTGACATTCTCTTCTGAGTTTGACTCGGGGAATCTTGACCGCATCGAAGCAGTAGAACGGGAAGATGCCGGTCCGCTGTCATTTCTTCTTTGGACGGCACCTGACTGCGCAGGCACAGCATTCCAGAACGGTAACAGCTCCTGGTATTACTTCAAGGTCGTGACACAAGCAAACTTTGAGGGAAACACGCTTCGCCTGACAATCATGAACCTCAACAAGCAGCTTCGCCTCTATCAACAAGGCTTCAGCCCCATTTACAAGACCTTTCCAGGGAGAAATCGCTGGGAAAGACTGCGAGGATCAGTTAACGTTGAGGTAAGCCGAGAAAATGCCGTCCTATTAAATTTTGTGTCCACGTGGGTACGCAACAGTTACATACACCAATCAACGGTATGCACCAACTGACGCGCGTGTGTGTGTGTGTGTGTGTGTGTGTGTGTGTGTGTGTGTGTGTGTGTGTGCGTGTGTGTGTGCGTGTGTGTGTGTGTGTGTGTGTGTTATGTGTGTGTGTGTGTGTGTTATGTGTGTGTGTGTGTTGTGTGTGTGTGTGCGTGCGTGTGTGTGCGTGTGTGTGTTGTGTGTGTGTGTGTTATGTGTGTGTGTGTGCGTGCGTGCGTGTGTGTGCGTGTGTGTGTGTGTGTGTTATTTATGTGTGTGTGTGTGCGTGTGTGTGTGTGTGTGTGTGTGTACGTGTGTGTGTGTGTGTGTGTGTGTGTGTGTGTGTGCATGTGTGTGTGTGTGTGTGTGTGTTGTGCATTCGTGTGTGTGTGCGTGCGTGCACAAATACGTACATACGTCTATCCTTGCCTGATTGTTCACTGTTTGCATATGTATTAAATCGTGTGTCTGTCCTCCTCACTTCAGATTGCTGAGAGCGGGCAGATGCAGCTCACTTTCGACTACACCATCAGCGACTCCCACAAGCGCACAACATACTTTGCATTCTGCTTCCCTTTCTCCTACGCCGAATGCCAGCAAATGTTATCTCGCCTTGACCAGCAGTTTGCACCAGGGGAGGAGCAGGAATCCATCGACCATCCACCTTGCCAACCAGAGTCAATCTACTACCACCGGGACCTCCTCTGTCATTCAGTGGAAGGCAGACGAGTGGACCTCCTGACTGTCTCCTCCAATCATGGGATCACGGAAGAGGAGGATTGCAGGCTAGAAGGCCTCTTCCCAGACCAGGTGATACAGCGGGCAAAGAAGTTCACAGGGAAAAAGGTTAGTGGTGAAGGGTTTATGGCATCACTGATTAATGATTAAGGTAGAGGCTCATGCTATGGCATTAAACTGAACGGGGATACTGTTGAGCAATCATGTCCCCGTTCAAATTCACTGATTACTCCAGCTGCGTATTGGCAATCTGTTGCATTATCCTGTCCTTGTTACAATGTCTGAGGATGTACATACGTACGTACACTGCACATGTGGGTGTGTTTGTGTGTATGGCCATTGATACGTACATGCACCACAATTGTTAATTTAAAACTGGTGAATAGATCTTAATACACACGTACGTAGCAGAATCAATCAGAGTTGTACACAGCTGATGAAGGCCTATGTGGCAAAAACGTCCTGCAATCAGTTGCTATTCATTGATTGATTGATTCTGCTATGTATATGCTCATCAAGATCTATTCGCCAGTTGTCACAAGGTAGCAATGGGCTCTATAATATCATTAATATGAAAGCTTGTATGGAAGTCCAGACTGCAAGCCTAGCCTTTTGTACTTTAGCAGACTACCATCAGTGGACGTTTGTTTCTCAATCTCTCCTGTGTGTTCTGCAGGTTTTCATGGTCAGTAGCAGGGTGCATCCCGGCGAATCCCCTTCCAGCTTTGTATTCAATGGCTTTCTCAACTTCATACTCCGACCAGGCGACCCTAGAGCCCAGGTGCTGAGGAAGAAGTTTGTGTTCAAGCTCATACCCATGCTGAACCCCGATGGAGTAGCCCGGGGCCACTATCGCACAAGTGCTAGAGGCCTCAACTTGAATCGCTTCTACCTAAAGCCAGACAGAGCCCTCCATCCCTCCATTTTTGCCGCTAGAAGTGTGTTTCTTTACTACCATTCTAAAGGACAAGAGGGAATATCGTTGGCAAAAGCTACAACAAGCGTAAAGTATTGCAGTGGGGCTCTTTCTACAGCTTGTGAGGCTGGAGGCAGCGAGACCAAAGGTCTGTCTACTACCAATGGGGACACAGAAAGTACTAGTGGGGAGCCTTCCCCCTCTACTGGGGGTACAGACGTCGCCTGTAAAGACCAAAGTGTACCTATGGAGGTGAAAACATCGGAGCCAGTTGACTACAAGTCAAGTACAGCTGAGAGTGGTGTCGCCTTCTACGTTGACCTACATGGACATGCTGCCAAGCGAGGGTGCTTCATTTACGGCAACTACTTTGAACAAGAGAGTGACCAGGCACTGAACATGCTTTACCCAAAGCTGATTTCACTCAACTCGGCTCATTTTGACTTTTCAGCCAGCTTGTTTTCTGAGAAGAACATGTATGCCACGGACAAGAACGGCCTCTCGAAGGAAGGGAGTGGGAGGGTGGCACTGCACAAAGCCTCAGGACATATCCACTGGTAAGGGTGGAGAGCTGTCTACAGTACGTATGTAGTTGTCTGCTGAGCAATGGTTAAGACAAAGAGTGTAATCTTGTTGAAACATACGAATACGTAAGTTGCATACGTTACTGTATGTACGTATGTATGTATGTATGTACCAATAACTTTTAGTGCATTTATGTATTCAGTTAATGTGCGTATGTGTAGTTCTAGTCTACTGCTTTGTCCTGGCTGTACACACAGTCGTTTCAAGGTTTCTATATAGTCCCGTACTCACACTGCATTCACTCATGTGGTGTACATACGTATGGTATTGTATGGAACTGTAGGGCCTCACGTGCTTTATGCCAGTGAAATACATGTAAGGCTCCACCGTTCAAATGGTATAATCACATGAGTAGTGATGATTGTAGTGTGCAATGTGCAAATGGGACAAAACTGTATGCCATCATTTTCATCTCTCTCTCACACACACACATGCACACACACACACACACACACACACACACACACACACACACACACACACACACACACACACACACACACACACACACACACACACACACACACACACACACACAGCTACACTCTGGAGTGCAACTACAACAGTGGCCGCCTCGTCAATGGCCTCTCTGCTGCCACCACAGACAGTGGCCGAGCCACGCCCCCTCCAGACGAGAGCCACATCCCACACAAGTACTCCATTGAGGACTTTGAAGAGGTATGTATGCACCCACATGCCCCCCCACACACACACACATATACATACATACGTAAGTATTTAATCTATGTACCACCTCATGTATGCTAGAGGCTCATTGCTGTGTAGTGATACGTACGTACGTAATTAAAGGATGGAGTTATTGAGCGACAGCGCACATACTGGAGTTCACGGTCAATCTAGGTAGGTATATCTAGGGCGTTTTGATTTGTAGATCTCTTCTCAACTTGTATGATACTGCCTCGGTTTTATACAAGGTTGAAAGATCTACGAATCGAAACGTCCTGGATATGGATTGATTGTGGACTACAGCAGCTGCCACTCAATAACTCCAACCTTCAACTGTCCATATGCTGTACATTCACTCACACAGTCAGTCATTAACATGTTATACTGTATGCTACCTACGTACATACAGTATGCCAATGTAGTGGTGACTGTGGCTGGCTTCTCCACTGTACGTACTTGCATACAGGTATATATATAATTTTTTATATAAATTATATATACATATGTACGTATGTCTTGTGTAGGAGTGAACTGACACCACGTGCATATATCATACTGTACAATGTGTGTGTACGTTACAGTACGTATGTCACTATGTTCAGTACATGTACACTTACTCGTGCATCACTGCCTCCTGTGCTGCCCTGCGAGCCTCACTGAGTGTGAGTTGCAAAGCATGTGTACGAGCCCCACTCACCTGCCCCTCCCTCCTCTCTGCTGTGTGTCCGTACTTGTGTACGTACGTAGCTTGGTCGCGGAGTGGCTGTGGCGGCACTGGACTACTTCCAGGTCAACCCCTGGTCCCGACTCCCCACCTCGGACTATGGGTCCCTGGCCAATGTGAAGCAGGCGCTGCTACAACACATTCGGTCGGCGAGAGCAGTCAAGGGCAAGCGAGCAGGAGGAGGGGGAACCAAGTGCAGGTGAGGTGCTTGACCAGTGATCAGTAGGTGAAGGGTATGTGCGTGTGGGAGAGTATGTACGTACGTAGTCTCGTGAACCAGACCCCACTCATCCATCGACCATTTATTTGTAATGTCACGGACGACATAACGGTTATAAATGGCCGGTGGAAGGGTACGTCTGGTTCACAAGACTAGAGGGGAAGAATCTATGCAATGTACTTGTGTGTATATAGAAGAGGGCTTTTGTGAGATGTGTGTTACCCTGCATGCCCAATCAATGTAATTCTACTCAACATACTTTGTACGTTCATGCACTGTTGCAGCGCTGGTACGTACCTTACCGTATGTACGTACGTATGTACGTACAGTGTACATGTGTGTGTGCCTTCATTCCAGCAGTCTGTGATTTATGAGCTGTGGGCTTCACTCCTACGTATGTTACTTACATTCCATATCCCACACATGGACTGCCCATATGCACCTACAGTGCATGCACTGTTGCAGTGCTGCTCACGCCCTGCCCCTCCCCCGTGCTGTTAGAGTGCCGAGTGCAAACGACTCTCCTAGTGGTGGCTGTCCCAAGGACAAGGTCCTCAGTGAGCTCAAGGTGAAGGATGGACGCGGGAGACTGGTCAAACTGACTGGCGAGAGTAACGTCCGCTCCAATGGACCACCAGGTCTGTACATATGTACGCACACCGTGTGCACTTGGTGGTGTGTATGACACCATAGTCTTTTGTGCATTTCTAAGGTACATGTGTATACATGTACGTACAGTATGTACGTATGTACATACAGTGTAAATTTGTGTGTACGTACCTTTTTACAAAGTGCTCTTTGGACAACAAGATTAATGAGCTTGAAACACAGCAGTCACTTCATTAGCTTACAAAATGTTTTGATCGTAGATCTTCTTCAGTTGTTTTGTAAGAAGATCTACGGATCAAAATGTTCTGTAATTTAATGAAGTGGCTGCTGTGTTTCAAGCTCATTAATCTTGTTGTCCATTATACTTCACACAGCAATGAACCCCTATCATTAATTGCTTACGTGGTGCATCTACGTATGTGTGTGTATGTTTTTGTACGTGCATTGATAGCCCCTCTCTCGCGCACGCACGTTCTCTGTCATGTGTGTGTAGGGAGAAATAAGCCGAAGTCATCCAGGACCACAGTGAAGCCAGCCCTGGCCATCATGAGCTCATCATCTGCCTCGTTGGGCATTAAGCCCGAGCGGCGCCTGCCACAGCAGAACGCAGCTGTTTCGTCCCGATTGTCTTCCACGAAGCTCCTGCCAGAGATGAAGAAACCCAAGATTCCCTTCCGCATGGAGTTTCTCAACATGAAGAGACAGTTTGAAGACAAGGCAGCACTTTCGTCCCTCCCCAATTCAGCCACCACGTCCTTAACAAACCAGCAGCAGAAGGTGGAAGATATTGCTCTTTCTCCCGTGCACTGTTCTGTCTCTAAAGTCATAGAGTGTAGCATCATTGACGGTGGCAGAGACACCGCAAAGCACTTCTCCCCACCACCCCTCTATGATGACGTGGTGGCAAGTAGCGGCAGCAGTAACGGGCTAAGTCCACCGAGAGTGATCCCTGTCAGCGACAGCATTGAGAGGACGATAGTGGCTCGACGCTGGGAAGCCAAGGTTGGTGGGGTGTGCATGGTTGTGAGTGTGAACAAGATCAGTAAGAAGTTGAAAGCACAGCACAGCACTCATTCAGAGCTTACGCAGAGCAACAATTTCATTGTGAGTAAGGCGTTTTGACCGCAAAGGTCATTGTCAGTTTTGTAACTAATGAACTAACAAAGACCTTTGCAGTTGAAATGTCTTACTCGCATTGAAATTGTGGCTACGTGTAAGCTCAACATAACTTTTGTTCTACGTTCTACTGTAGCATGAACCTCTACAACACACGACTAGGCCTCTTACTGTAATTGATGAAATGGCTAATGTACTGATCTGAAGGACGTCCTTGTTCATGCACCTACGTATTCATTTGTCTTATGCACTTTCTTATGAAACCATAAGTATGCCTATATGTACGTATGTACGTATGTAGGTAGGTATGTTGTGATTTCCACATCGCCCCTTATGTGCCAGTCGATTGGCTTGTGTGGCCGATTCCATAGCTCGCCATGGTTGAGACTCCACAATAGTGCGTTTGTCATGGGTTTGGGGCTCGGTTGTCAGTCCTTTTTCCCATGTTGTCTTTCTCCTACATACATACGTATGTATGTTGCAATTTACGTAATTTATGCCCAATTCTTGTTCAGGATGTGGATACTGTAATGTCGTGGTCCTCTTTGCACCTCCCTCCCTCGCAGGGTAAACTACTCAAAAGGAGACCATCCTATCCGCCAAATTATGTCACATTCTCAACCACTGATGCTGGCCCAATGGTGAGTGTGCAAGTCCACTCACCCCTACTGACAAACAAACACCCTTTCCTTATGACATCCTTACTTCTTCACTCGTGTGTGTGTGTGTGTGTGTGTGTGTGTGTGTGTGTGTGTGTGTGTGTGTGTGTGTGTGTGTGTGTGTGTGTGTGTGTGTGTGTGTGTGTGTGTGTGTGTGTGTGTGTGTGTGTGTACATGCATCGTAGCCTCGTTGACTCACCTTTGTACGTAGTAAGGACGCTACTCGCACACAATTCATGAAGAGACTACGTATATACCCACATCTTTATCTTGTTCAAGGAAGAGCATCTGATGTTGTGATTGTTGCATTTGTACATATATACACACCTCTCATTCTTCTTTGAAGCAGCTGAATGTGCCGAAACAACGATCAAGTGCGTGCAGTGAGAGCCGCACTGCTAGTCCATTGAGCTCTCTGCCCCTCTCTTCACACAGCACCCTGCTACTGTGAGACAGATGGCTTTTCACAGTTTTGTGAGGCCCAAGGCCAGCAGCATCAGTGACCTTAGCTACCTCAATCACTCTTTCTAACGCTGTCAGTATACTCTGGCTTATATACATAGCAGTATTACATACATACAGTACATATGTCATTTTAAGTATTATTTTAACACACATACGTACGTGTATTGTATTCTTTTTGAACTGTGTATATACAGTTAGTATGTATGTACATGCTGTACAGAAGTTCTATGACATTTTTAACTTATCATTCTGCTTACTTTTATGAACACATATATACGTACGTACATAAAATAATATAACCAACCATAATGTCAGGTTCCTTCACTGGCTGTGGACCGGCACCGGTCAGACTCAATCATGGAGTGTGCATGCTTCACGACTTGACTACTGTGTGTCTGTATAGCGGCCCTGGCCTCTATTCCGTCCAGAGAGTAATTTGACCCTGCATCTATTCAACTTCACTTCTATATTAAATTACACTTATATATCTTATTATATACGTATTATATCTAGCCTTGTGTCGAATCAAATAGATATAAAGTCATGTACATAAATGAGTTGAAACTTATCATTAATTTTGTAAACAGTACTTACACAATTTATTGATTATTTATTGGGGTCACAAACACCCACAGATTGTAAATGTATGTACTGCAATGTTACATGAGGGGTGTATTCTGTGCAATGATTACACAAAGCCAGGTCCTGGACACCATACTAGCCGCTTCTGCAGAGAGCAATGAAAGACAACAAGAGCATAACAATATATTTTGCACGCATTTTACATATAAATTGATATACATTTTTACATTGAAATTTGCATGCAGGATCATGACAAGAGCACTAACTGTTCTTCCACGGTACACTCTGTACGAAGACACCCATCTGTAGGCTCGAACAACTTTGGCCTGTGGGGGGCGGCAGAAGAGGCACGAGACACAAGCTGTACTAAGCTGTTGAGTTAGCCACATACATAGCATGGTGCTGCTTGGGATGGGAGGTGAATTACATACACACAACAAGATCAAATTCTGATCAAATATTTGGTTCTTAACTAATACGTTTTGATCTCGCTCTGACTATGCACACGAAACTAGCCCACTTGGAGGCACACAATTGGTTGGATTTACAAGCAAAAAATTCAATGTCCCATCTGCATGTACACAGGCAGAGTTGTCAGAAAATTGGCAAAAGCAGGGTTGAACAGCAAGACTTGGTGTGTGTACTCTTAGCTACTGAATCACAACCAATATGCAAATAGCCTTTCATCTGGTGGTGATGGGTTATTGAGCATAATCACAATGACTGAACTTCACATTAAGTCAATCAATGTCCGGGATGTATCGATTCAAAGATATTTCTCAACTCGAATCAATCAAAATCGCCCTGGACATTGATTGACTTAATGTGAACTCCAGTCACTGCGGCGATGATGCTCAATAACCCATCACTACCAGTACCCAAATCGATTGAACGGTAGACAATGATTGAGTGGGCTTTGATCCTTCAAGGACAATAGAACACTTTCACAATGCTGTAAAGAAGTGACGTTTTGCACCATTGTTATGACAGAGATCCAACCATATGGTTCGCCATCCCATAAGCAACGAATATTGCTCCATCACCAGTTTTACAGTACACTCCCTTGTATCTCATTCATAACATACAGAAATGTTCTGATCACTCAGGTTGCAGTCCATTAATTGCCACTCGAAAGACGCTTAATGCTACTCTGAATTACAATGAAATCACAGGCATACAAGGGAGTTGACTACACACATCGTGTACCTTGAAGGTGTCCCAGCAAGTTGGCGGTGCCTCCACAGGTGGCTGATAGCCAGGTGTTTCATGCACAGCGACAACCTGGGCATCCTGCGTGTGTTAGAAGACAAAAAGACACTGCAATGAAACAGTGACGGAAAAGTGTAGAAAAAAGCGCCCGATGTGGGGCTCGAACCCACGACCCTGGGATTAAGAGTCCCATGCTCTACCGACTGAGCTAACCGGGCTCTTTCAAACGAATGCTTGTAAAGTGGCTATTTCACACAGCACTACCAGACGCATGCAACCCATAAACATCCAGAAAAATAGGAAACAAAAAAGCGCCCGATGTGGGGCTCGAACCCACGACCCTGGGATTAAGAGTCCCATGCTCTACCGACTGAGCTAACCGGGCTGTTGCAAGCAGGTGTATGAAAAGGGGCTATTTTTGACACTCCAATGAACCAATTGGGATCCCTCATGCTAGTTCCAGTGACCTATCATTCAACCATCCACAGCTGAATGTCTGTACTGCCATAATAAAACAGTGACTGAACAAAAACGTCAGACGTGGAGCTCAAACCGAGGACCCTGGGGTTAAAAGTCCCATGCTCTACCGACTGAGCTAACCGAGCTCTTGCAAACAAATGCTTATAAAGTGGCTATTTCACACAGCACTACCAGACGCATGCGACCCATAAACATCCGGAAAAAATACGATAGTAAAAAAAGCGCCTGGTGTGGGGCTCGAACCCACGACCCTGGGATTAAGAGTCCCATGCTCTACCGACTGAGCTAACCGGGCTGTTACAATCAAATGAATGAAAAGGGGCTATTTTTACACTCTCAATGAACCATCAGATCCCTCATGCCTAGTGTATGCACAGATGGGACCATACATGACAAAAATTCAGTCATTGAACCAATTGGGATCCCTCATGCCTAGTTCCAGTGACCTATCATTCAACCATCCACAGCTGATTGTCTGTACTGCCATAATAAAACAGTGACTAAAAAAAACCTCAGACATGGAGCTCAAACTGAGGACCCTGGGGTTAAAAGTCCCATGTTCTACCGACTGAGCTAACCGGGCTCTTGCAAACAAATGCTTATAAAGTGGCTATTTCACACAGCACTACCAGACGCATGCGACCCATAAACATCCAGAAAAAATACGATACCGTAAAGGTACAATTGTATGCGTGCGAGAAATTTATGCGATTTTCTAAAATTTGGCTTCTCAACAAATATATGCGATTTTTATTTATGCGTTATTGCCAGCCAAACACATAATCTTTAAAAACACAGTGGCTTATGTTTCGCCTTCAACTCCTCGAAGTAGCGCTTCTTGAACAAACGAACGGTGCTTTCTCCGAGCTGACCACCTTCGATGTTTGCCTTGAACTTCTTCACTGCAGCAGCGTTTCCATGCTCGGAAGCGTATTTTCCAATGGTAGCTCTCTGTTCAGCAGTAAACACTGTGTAAGGTTTATGCTTTCTCGGCCGCTCTGCTTGCACCTCGTGTAGGACAGCGACATTTGCCGACTGTGTCACGGTATCGCCAAATGCCGTTTCTTCGGCTGTAAGCAAGGACGCCGTGACTTGGAAATAACGAAGCAGAGCCATCACCGCGGATTGAAGAGGAGTTAAACAGTGCAACAGTTTGGCGCACGAGCGCGAGACTATGCACGTGACGTCTTGCGTAACTATTATGCGAGAATAATGTAGTGCGATACGAATTTATCTGACCAGATATGGCCTCGCATAATTCGCATAAATAAAGCTCGCGCATAAAAATGTCGCTTTACGGTAGTAAAAAAAGCGCCTGGTGTGGGGCTCGAACCCACGACCCTGGGATTAAGAGTCCCATGCTCTACCGACTGAGCTAACCGGGCTGTTACAATCAAATGTATGAAAAGGGGCTATTTTTACACTCTCAATGAACCATCAGATCCCTCATGCCTAGTGCGTGCACAGATGGGACCATACATGACAGAAATTCAGTCATTGAAGTTCAATTCAGTTGGTCAAGCATATCTTCCTCCACAAACTTCCATCTTGTGTTAATTCTAACTTGTACCAATCATCTCTATCTAACACCTAAGTTGGTTCGGGTAGTCTTCATCTGCCAAGTCACCTTCTTCAATTTCCCTTTGGTAGCTAGTCCTTCCCTGTTCCAGTGACCTATCATTCAACCATCCACAGCTGAATGTCTGTACTGCCATAATAAAATAGTGACTGAACAAAAACGCCAGACGTGAAACTCCAACCGAGGACTCCAGGCTTAAGAGTCCCATACTCTACCAACTGAGCTAACCGGGCTATTACAAATGATGGACTGTAAAGTAGTTATCTCACACTGTACTACACATGTACCTCTGGAGCATTAATAAAAAAGGGAAGCAAAAAATCGCCCGATGTGGGGCTCGAACCCACGACCCTGGGATTAAGAGTCCCATGCTCTACCAACTGAGCTAACCGGGCTGATACAATGAAACGACTGTAAAGTGGTTATTTCACACTGCACTGCGCATGTACCATGGCACATCCATGGAAAAAGAAAGTAAAAAGCGCTCGATGCAAGAGTCCCCATGCTCTACCGACTGAGCTAACCAGGCTATTACAAGTGAAGTATTGTAAAGTCGGTATTTCACTCTGTACTAAAGATGTACAGTGGAACATCATCAGTAGAAAAAGGAAAGTAAGTGCCCGATGTGGGGCTTGAACCCACGACCCTGGGATTAAAAGTCCCATGCTCTACCAACTGAGCTAACCGGGCTTGTACAAATTTAGCTTGTGAAGAGGCTACTTTCACACTGCACCAAACATATCCATGAAAAAGGAAAGATTCATGGGGAAAAAAAGAAAAGAAGCGCCCAATGTGGGGCTCGAACCCACGACCCTGGGATTAAGAGTCCCATGCTCTACCGACTGAGCTAACCGGGCTCCCTAGTGTAACTTGAGATACATATACTATAAATAGACAAAGTCCTTGAAAAACGTACGTTTAGCCCTATGCATTCGGCCTTACCTTCGCTTTCTGCAGTTTATTCCCTTCCTCTGTGGCTCCTTTGTCGCCCCACCGCACCTGAATAGATATAAGAAGAAACAGTCGTTCGGGAACAGAGAACAAATTGCATGTTGTACAAGTTAGAAGACTTGAACAGCATTTGGCAATCAGAGTCTAAAGATTGATTCTCCATCAGCCCTTCTTCTCAACGCCACCATTGCAAGACTGAGCAGATTTTGTGTTTTAAATGAAATATCTAAACAGAATATTCAATTGCACTACGTATTCAAGCTACCGAGCTAAGGCATGGGACTGTGTTCTGTATTTGAAGCAATCTTTGAAAAACTATTCTGCTTGTTCTGGATTGGTTGTGAAGACTGCAGCATGCAAGATACGTGTTCCATGCCAACACTGCATCAGTAAGGAGAGCTTGTTGTATTTTCATGTGAGCTAGTATTATAGGGAA
>OX465041.1:5475766-5552975 GCA_949841015.1 Aplysina aerophoba
TCATGCCCCATATATAGTACATGTATATATACACATTATATAGTATATTATAGTACCTATATATATAGTATAAGATAGTATTATATACATATATAGTACATACATACATGTATATACTAGTACCCATAATTATAGTACATATATAATAGTACATGCAGTGCTAAGATTCTCTCCTTTACATATGTAGTGTCTCTCCCAAATGACGGTTACTAACGCCGACAGTTACCATGGTCACCCTTCATCAAGAAAAATGACCCTGTCCGTTCGAAAACTAATAACCAAAATTTGTGACTAAAACTGCTCAGCTGTTTGCTCTTACAGTAGCTGTAGGGAAGCAGTCCGAACTAGTGCTTCTTCCTATATACCAGTAATACTACGTATGTTCAACAAACAGCTAGTAATGAATATACCTCAGTCATTTAATCTGTGACTGTGTTATGACTGTGTCCATGGTTAATATGTGCAGTCATTTGAAGTGCACACAAACCCATTTACAGTCTGCCTCTCACTCTCTCTCTCACACACACACACACACTCACACACACACACACACACACACACACACACACACACACACACACACACACACACACACACACACACACACACACACACACACACACACACACACACACACACACACACACACACACACACACACACACACACACACACTCACTCACAGCAGCTGCTGCTTCATCGGGATCCCTCAATGCACCATCAGTCACGGTCAGCAGGACACTAGCTCGAGACTTCCCATCAGCTCTGATCAGATCAGTGGCCTGCGCAGCACATTTCCAACAGCAACAGTTGGACTGATTTTAAACAGTGCTAATTGCATGGCAGTTCTGTTACATTTATATCAAGCAATACATGAAGAACATGAAGTACATTTAGTATAAAGTAGTGAAGCAGTACATGAAGCAGTACATGAAGCAGTACATGAAGTACATGAAGTACATTTAGTATAAAGTAGTGAAGTAGTATATGAAGTATATAGTAGCTAGACATGGTGACAACAGTGATGTCATAAAGAGGCTCGTTAATATGTTGCAGTAACTCAAACAGTGTGAACTGTTGAGAACAAGTCGCACAGCATATGAAACAGCAGAACATTTAGGCCATTGTGGACTTCTTCAGCTGTTGCAATGAATGTTCGAGTGACAAGTGACAGCAAATGAAGTGGATGACAGTGTCTGTATTATGCAACGAGTACTCTGTAATAATGAAGTGAGGGCTTCTCAGCTGGCTCAGGCATAAGAAAGGGTAGTTCTCGAATACCAGCTTCAAACAGGGTTGAAAACCTTGCCGACGTTTATCGTGGGTGAATACGCAGTTAGACATCAGGTGTAATTTACATAAGATGCTTAAGTACTGATCTGCTGAAAATGAGACATTGTGTGCTACTCTTCACTCTAAACCTCAATTACTGCATATTGTGCATAACACAGTGGATGTTTAAACTCCATGGCCATTGCATTTGATGGCTGCGCTCCCTCGTCCCACAAGTGCCAGGGGGACAAGGGAGCGTGACCAATTCTTTTGCATGTTGCATGTAATACAGTGGATAACATGCATGGCAATAGCTTACCCTTGAGATAGCAGGTCCAAGGTGGGTAGTTCCGATAGGTTCAATGTCCTTCAGACGCTCAATGGCAGCTTGCATTTCTGCGCGGTTTGAAGTGAGTGGCAGCTGTAAAAACACATCTGGAATGTCATCAAAAGTGATGAAGCTGATGCGCAACTTTGGACTGGTTCCACAGAGGAGGGAGGGAAAGGAGGGGAGGGCGGGGAGAAAGGGAGAGAGAGAAGGGGGTGAGGGGGTGAGGAAGAACAAGTTGAAGAGAGTTGTATATAGCTACAAACTCACTTGGAATAGGAGTCTACAAGCTTTTGTACAAAAGTAACCACTTCTGTGCCAAAGTAGTCTCTCACACTGCTTGACCTGGGGGGGGGGGGGGGGAGTCACGAAGGGGGAGGTGTTAGGTGTCATGGTGACAAGGTACAATGCATATCAAATGGGCTGGCTCAAATGGGCTCAAATCACATCAAAATAATACTATCCTATACTACAGTGGAACCTGTCTAAGATGGTCACTGTGTAAGGCAGCCACCTCTCTAAAACAGCCAGCCTCCCTGGCCCCAAATAGCACTAAAGCGTTGGAATCTATCTCTGTAGAGCAGCCACCTCTCTATAATGGTCAGTTAGAACTGGCCCGCAGGCGGTTGTCTTAGCCAGGTTTCACTGTACACATTAAAATAATATGCTAGTAAAATAATCTTCAATTGCAAAACTATTTCAAAATAGGACACTAGAGACGAAGCATACATTTGACATTCAACTACTGAGACTCCGAACTTGTGTCAAAGAGGTACAAGCCACTGATTGGAACATTAGCTAATGTCTGAACAATACACTTATAGGAGGGGAGGTAGCGATGAGAAGATGGCCATCGCCTTGTTGTGTGTAGAATGGATTTCTGTTTGACCCAACTCACGTGTCGAGAAGCAGGTAGAAGTCGAAGTCACCGTTACAGGCCGCTGAGCTGACCTGGTCTTGTGCCCGTGAGGTCGACAGGCCGTACGACAGGACCAGCCAAAGAGCCGTCCAGAGTCCCGGCATTCTGTCCGAGAAGGGTGTAGCTCACGTATACAACTGGCGATATCGCGACGTTTGGGCGAGCCTATGGCCTTGAAGACACGGCACAGAGGCGAAAGATAAATATGCACTTGAAAGGCTCAGCGTCTCCCACAACGAAACCCTACTCGGTGATCCGTAGAGTTTCGACCGTATGTACGAGTAATTTTAATCGGGAGGCGTCTATAATGCCCCCTCCCCCTCCCCATATAAATGTATGTTGTGCATTACTGCAATAGAGAAAAGAGAATTATAAAATAATATTATAATTAGAACGATTTGGGAAACTACACTACACTACGTTTCGGCCCAATTCGGGGGGGCTTCTTCAATGGATATGACACCATGTCATATCCATTGAAGAAGCCCCCGGATGGAGGGGGAGAGGACCGGAAAGCCAACGTCTGGAGATCCTCTCAAATCAGTCATTGGCTAGTGTAGTTTCCCAAATCCGTTCCAGCATGCAAGAACCTAGCCACATAGAAGTTTTCCACACAATATTATAATTATACATATATAGCTACACACGCAGTGAGGTCATCATTGGCAATGGCATAAAAACATATGAAAGCAAACAAACACTTAATGATGTGGTTGAGGCTCGAGTTCTTGCTACAGTGTTAAAATAAATGGGAACGTTGTTGAGCAATCATGTAGCAAGGGGGGGGGGGTGAATTGCAGTGAAATGCAATCACTACGATTATTTACCCCCATGCTATGTGATTGCTCAGCAACGTCCCCGGCCGGCCCATTCAATAAACAAATGTTCTGGAGTAGTCGTAACAACAGTTCACTACCACAGGCATTCACTAGTGATCTGTGAATGACTGTTGTGTATAAGGGCATGAAAATGTGCCTGTGCACTGAAAATCAATGAAGCGTGGCAACCTGGCAATCTGGCAACCTGACATGCAACTTAGCAACCAGCTGGCAACTAAAGCAGACAGCACAAAGTATAGCCATATTATTAGCGGAGGTACAGACTGTAGTGAATTAGAATCAGATCTGCAAAATTGTATTACACTACATAATTATGAATTTCAATTTGCTGTAATCAGTACTTGCTGGAGGCTTTGACTGCAAAATGCAATAGTAGTGTCTGGCATACAAACTGCATCTGTACTGCACACACCACATACAGGTGCAAACAGCTAGGTCACTGTATATATATTGCAACACAAGTGCAGACACATGTATATATGCTTAATAGATTCCTAATAAAATCACATGAATTTGTTTGACTGCTCATACTAAATCGAATGAATATCCAAAAACTTCAAACCATGAATTCGCAGTGTGTACCGTGTGTGTAAGACGGTATACCATTGGTACATGCGAATTCAAACACAGGTGTATGTGGCAATAGTGAGTATACATACATTGCGATATGAAGAAATAAAGCAGACTTGGATGCATTTGATAGAGGAGACAATTAATTGTGTACGTGTTTGCACAGATTGATATAATGCTATATACTTCGGGTTATATATGAGAGATTTGATTTGATTGAATTTGAATAATTGTGGATTATGTAAACTTGATTACGCACACACCCTGGTACCAGTCCAGACACAATTGTACGGCCAAATGGCTCTGCAAGCAACGGGAGCGAGAGTACCTTTACCACAGATGCACATTCGCCATGCATGCATACCACTCACACTCGGAACTATCAAAACAGGTATACACAAAAAGGGATACACCATGATAATATTGTAGAGGCTCATTGCTACGTTGTGACAGCTGGCGAAGAGATCTTGATAAGCATATGCGTAGCAGAATCACTTAATCAATAGCTACTGATTGCAGGACGCTTCAACCACGTAGTTTTGTACATCAGCTGTGTACAAAACTATTCCGCATGAAGTTGACGAAGGCCAACGTGGCTGAAACGTCCTGCTATCAGCTATCCTGCTATATTGATTGATTGATTCTGTATATGTATGCATATACTCATAAAGACCTACATTCGCCAGACACTATGCATAGATTGCGCATGGTGGGATGGCAGTGAACTGGTAGCGATCATATTCTACGATGTGTTCTAGCTGCATAATGAGACCCTTCTTTCACTCAAGCTCCTTTACCAGTGATTGGTTAATTGGTGGATTCATGCACATACAGTGAAACCTCTCTATAACAGCCACTATGAATAAGGGACACCTCTCTAATGAGGAAACTGTCTGCAGTCCCAAACAGATAGAGTTGTGTACAAATCTAACTCTGAATTAGGGACACCTCTCTTTGCAGGACAGCCAGCTGGGTCCCAATGGTGTCCACTATAGACAGGTTCCACTGTATACAGGACAGCCAGCTGGGTCCCAATAGTGTCTTCTATAGAGAGGTTTAATTGTATGCTGCTGGTGCTAACACACATTTAGCCTCTTCTGTTGCCACCAATTAAAGTTGGATACCACATCCATGTGCACTAGACATCTCGTGTTGTGTTACCATGCACTTCTCACCTGTGATGCTAGATGGGACGAGCGGAGCAAGAAACCACTTCAACCTTCTTTTTGGACTTCCTTCCAAGCCAACCACCACGATGCTTCTCTACTTTGACAACAGGAGCTTCCACATCATTAGAAACTGCAACTTCACTGACCTCTTGTTCCTCCTTTTGAACTGTGACTGTTCTCTCTCTCGGAATCCCAGCATGCACCTGCAACAGATGAACAAATGCATCAGACACATACGTACGTACAGTACACCCATCCACATGTACATCATCAACACACATGTGTACATGTGCTGATGCTAAAGATGCATACAATGAATGTATGTACATATGTATTCAGGCATGTACATACATACTTTATTGCAATTATTGGTTATTGACAATGTCACGGGCTTCTCCAATGCACTTCCCCTGACTGTGACTGTCACACCAGGTCTCTTGCGCTTCATAAGCCTTCTCATCTGCATTGGACAAGAGTATGAACCCTTAATTAATCCTTTGCCAATTCAATGATCAAATACGTAGACATTAGCAAGTTCAACCCATATTATTTGCATTATAATAATTATGTGCATTAATTAGCTCCAGTACATACATACATACGTACATAATGGTTAGTGGCACATGTATTACTGTGGTGACTGAGTACCATGCATGCCAACTTTAGGAACACTGTAAGGTCAGTCAACTGTGCCCATGCATGTCACATGACATGAACACATGGCATGAACACATGGCATGAACACATGACATGAACACATGATATGAACACATGGCATGAACACATGGCATGAACACAAGGCATGAACACATGATATGAACACATGGCATGAACACATGGCATGAACACATGGCATGAACACATGGCATGAACACATGACATGAACACATGGCATGAACACATGACATGAACACATGGCATGAACACATGATATGAACACATGATATGAACACATGGCATGAACACATGGCATGAACACATGACATGAACACATGACATGAACACATGGCATGAACACATGGCATAAACACATGACATGAACACATGACATGAACACATGGCATGAACACATGACATGAAGACATGACATGAACACATGGCATGAACACATGACATGAACACATGGCAAGAACACATGGCATGAACACATGACATGAACACATGGCATGAACACATGACATGAAGACATGACATGAACACATGGCATGAACACATGGCATGAACACATGGCAAGAACACATGGCATGAACACATGACATGAAGACATGACATGAACACATGGCATGAACACATGGCATGAACACATGGCAAGAACACATGACAAGAACATGTAAGAACGCAAACATAATTACACAAACATACCCATATCTTGGACTACACTAGCCTGGCCGGGGGTTTGACAGATGGCAATTGTCATTGAATTAGACGCTTCAACCCAGATGTCTAATTCAAGGGCAATTGCCATCTGTCAAACCCCCGACCAGGCTAGTGTGGTCCAAGATATGAGTACTGTGTCTATTCCTAGCTAGCCACTCATGCAGGTGTCTTTAAAGGCACACATACAATACATGCCAGAACACATGTATTAATATACATGCATACATAGGTTTGTACAGTAACTTACTCCTTTGCAGAACGCACAGACCACAGCAAGAAGAAGGCAACCAATAATGATGACAATGCAGAAGATGCAAATATAAAGGATCCATTCAACTGGCGGACACTGCATGCAGTGAGGAAACAGTGCTGTGAAGGCAAGACACACACACACACACACAAACACACACACACACACACACAAACACATACACACACACACACACACAAACACACACACACAAACACACGGCAAGGGTATGGCGATGAGTATACAGTATATGCATATGCGGCAGTGCTGAGATATCACACCATGAACAACTGATGGCCACGTGTTAATTAATGTGTGTGTGTGTGTGTGTGTGCACATACCTAGTCTGGCTTGCTAGACCATCCCACATAAGGGCCCAATGATGTGTAAGAGCACATCAGCTGCTTGGTGCAATCAGATGATAAGAATCGTCTATCCACTGGCAATAGTATGTACACCTTAGGGTGCCTTTTTGGGATGGTCTAGCAAGCCAGACTACATAGGTATACACAAGGTATTACAGCATTGATAAGTGATTTAATGAATTAATATACTCTTCCAGGGCATTTATTGCACTATAAAAGAAGAGTCATCAAAATACATTATGTCTCAGCTGAAGTCTGTTGCTCTTTGCTTGGAATGAGACTGTTGACTTAATTAATCGATGGCTCCACCCCAAACTACCCAGTATGCATGAACACATCTCTCTAGCTACAATGTCAGTATACACAGGAGTGTATGCACAGCTTTCCTATACACTATATATATACTGTATCTCTTGGAGATCAGACTGCGACCTGTGGGGTTTGAAGTTAAGCACAGACCAAACCATGCAGCTTTTCTCCATGGAGCATTGAGTGATGAGTGATGACAGCTTGAAAAGAGAAACAATGCTACAACAACAGCCTCACACCCTCACAACCTCATACCCTCACAGCCTCACAGCCTCGCACACTCACACTCCAACAGCCTCACAGCCTTACACCCTCACACCCTCACACTCTCACAGCCTCGCTACCTCACAACCTCACATCCTCACAACCTCACATCCTCACAACCTCACAACCTCACAGCCTCACACTCTCACACCCTCACACCCTCACAGCCTCGCAACCTTACACCCTCACAGCCTCACAGCCTCACAACCTCACAACCTCACACCCTCACCCTTACACCCTCACAGCCTGGCAACCTCACACTCTCACAACCTCACACTCTCACAACCTCACACTCTCACAACCTCACACTCTCACAACCTCACACTCTCACAACCTCACACTCTCACAGCCTCACACTCTCACAGCCTCACACTCTCATAGCATAAATAAGGGCCAGGACATGCATATGATCTCTGGGCTGTTCATTGTGAGGTGGAACCCATCGTGGTCATTGACAAGAGTTGTGAAGTATCGATCAATTGGTATGAGTCTACCTGTATAGCCACTCAGGTCTATACTGTAAGAGTTTGCAGCCTTCCATATGATCTATACATGTTGCTGTGTGTGCTTTGGTGTATGCATACGTACATGTGTGTGTCTGTCTGTGTGTCGGTGTAGGTCATCCCACTGACCAGCACACAAAGGGGGACGTCGACCTTAGTGCCACAGGAGACGTTGCTAATGAGCAGGTCCTTTGTTGCAGTTGAGTATGTCTTGCCATTCAGAGTGAACTGAAGAGTCCAGCGCCTACTTTTACCAACGTGTTTCAGGGAGGAGTAGGAAAGAAAAGCAGAAGAAGAAAAGGTATGAAACTTGACGGAGTAAATGATCATACACTCACAGCAGCTTACACATCACACCACCGTGTGCACTTGTTACCCTTCAAAGTTGCTTGTAACATTAAATGGCGGTAAAGGGCAAGTGAGCCTGTGGTAGCCATCAGGAGTGGCCTTTGTGGTGAACTCATCCATAGGCTGATCACTCCGGGTGAAGCGACAGACGGCAGCTGTTGGGTCCTTGGTGTTGTTGAGCCCACAGCCTGACATGGCTACCTCTACAGGAAACAGAGCGACAAGGAGTGTGCACATATACATACATATCTTGACATCCCAAGTTATAACATATGATTACTCTGTCAGAGAGTTAATTAAATGCTATTGTTATTCAAGTAATTCTCCATCTAGCCTCCTTCCTTTACAATACACACTTGCAATACATGACAAAATAGTATGTAATGTGTAAATGATGACAAATGGTAGTAATCACTGGATATTACACCACCTGAGAGTGTAAATAAAATATATGCATCATGAAAACTCCTGAATGTGTATCTGCTACTGGGAATTTCAGTGTAATGGAGCAAAACGCAGCATCCATCCAGAGTTCACCACTAACTAAGGCACAAAGCGACTTTAAGCTGCTTGTCTCTCACCATTTTCTGTATGAATGTGCGTAGACTAACTGCCTGGATTGATTCTTCTGCACGCATACATGTGCAAAAAATCAGAGTGTGAGTGCACATCTGTGTCCGATTGCGCCAGAAAAGCAAGTTATCCGTGTCATGAATACGTACCACATATTGCACTGAGTTGGTTGAAAGTTTAAAGTAGCTATATTTGCAGTATATACTGTACTAAAGTGGACTTGCAGCATGATAGTACGAACATGGCTATACTGATGCGTGCATGTTCTGACCATTTCCACAGCTGGCATTTATGTTCTTCACCTCCAAGCAACTCCTTCGAATGCTCCACTCTACAAAGTCAGAGAGATTCCTCCCGCTAGTGCTGATGAACCCCACGGAGCTGGGGTAGGTTGCAATGGCCTGTAGCTGCAACAGAAACAAGAGGGGCACACGCACAGCTGAACTTCTCCATATTGAAAAGGACACTTAGAATTAAGGACACCTCTTTAATTAATGAGGACAGTGTCTGCTGTCTCAACCACATTGAGCTGTGTACAAATCTACCTCTGAATTAGGGACACCTCTCTATACAGGACAGCCAGATGGATCCCAGTGGTGTCCTTTAAAGAGAGGTCCCACTGTATATCTATTAATTTTAGTAGATCCTGGGAGATATACATCAACACCTGGGAGTACCTATACCGACAAAACATCCATGCCCACATCTATACATACGTACATACACCGAAGAAGGAAGGGGAGGAAGAAGAAACAGGTAGGGAGCAGGTGTTTCTTTGGCACGTGGGAATGTATTAATTTTTCTCACATGCAGCAACAAATGTACAAGCAGAGGTATGTTGCATACATACTTGGCAACGAACAATGTGTACACATACGAATATGTATGCCTGTTGCCTGTGTGTAGGCTTTGTGTCTCTTTGTTACATGCATGCACACACGCACATGCGCGCACACACATGCACACACACACAATCACATACACACATATATGCATACGTACGTACGTACGCATACACCATCACATCATGACACATGCATATACACTTACCTGTGCAGGATCAGCGTCTCCAGTGCCAATAACATATATAGTAGCTCCTAAGCTCTCCACATATTTGCTCTACATGAAACATCACATATAATATATATGATAAGTATATATTATTATTATTATTATTATAATTATATATTCATAATATTATACATAATTATTATACATTATATGCAAGGCTGCAAGCACATGCCGTCACATACAGCTCCCCAACACAATATACTGTAACATGCAGAATATTACAATACAGAATGGCTGTATAACAGTATATGTAATGCAGTATATAATATGTATATAATAGCATAATATGTATAATTATAATAGTGTAATTATATTAGTATTACATTTGGGTAAGTTGTAAAATGTTGATGATTAGAACATTTAATGAATCGTTGTCAACATGGCGGTGTACGTGGCAGAAATGTTTGTGAGCAACACTCACAGCGCTTGCTGTTGAATTTCGATCAGCCAATTCACCATCAGTGACAATCAGCAGGACACTGACCCGAGACTTCCCAAGTTTCCTGATCATAGATGAGGCCTACACATATAATCAGTGACAACAGTGGCACAATAACAGTATAAAGGTTATGCATATAGACAAACAACATAGTCATGTTCAATGACTCAATACATCAAGACATAGAGACATACATATAATTATATATTATATGACACCAAAACCATAACCATAATTGTACAACAGTCAGCGTGGCAGTGAGTGTCAGACATAGTCATGTTAGCATACAATATAGCATACAAGATAATAATTAATTGAACTCGTTATTCAACATTTGAATGCTCCAAAATGGTGAAAATGGGACATGTTGGAGGTGAGTGTCTTTACTATAAATTATGATATGGTTCAGTGCTGTGTGAAGTATAACGGACAAAACAGATGAAGAAGATCTACGGATCAAAACGTTCTGTAACCCAGCGAAGTGACTGCTCTGTTCAAGCCCATTAAAGCTTTTGTCCATTAGTGACTGCATGTTCACAGATTATAATTGCATGCATGCATGTGTACTGTGTATGGCAATAGTTCACCTTTGAGAGAGCGGGTGCAAGGTAGGTATTTCCACGGCATAAGTTGTCCACCAGACGCTGAAAGGCAGCTTGTAAGTGCATTTTTGTGCGGTTTGAAGTGAGTGGCAGTGGTACGTTCACGTGGTCTTTGTCATCAAACGTGATGATGCTGATTCGCAGCTTTGGGCTGAATGAGTGGAGGAGGGAGGGATGGAGAGGAGGGAGGGATGGAGGGAGGGAGGGATGGAGAGGAGGGAGGGATGGAAGGAGGGAGGGATGGAAGGAGGGAGGGATGGAGAGGAGGGAGGGATGGAAGGAGGGAGGGATGGAGAGGAGGGAGGGATGGAGGGAGGGAGGGATGGAGAGGAGGGAGGGATGGAAGGAGGGAGGGATTGAGAGGAGGGAGGGATGGAGGGATAAAAGGAATAAAAAGAATGGGATGTAAGGAGGGAGGGAAGGAAGGGAAGGAGAAGGACAGTGGGAGGGAAGGGGAGGGAAGGGGAGGGAGGGAGGGAGAAAGCGAGGGAGAGAAGGGGAGGGAGAGAGGAAGTGAGGGAGGGAATGGGAGAGAGAGAGCATGCTTCATGCATGTTATATATAGTTCTGTGTGAAACAATACTCAGCATGACATTATACAATCGTCCCTATAGTCTCACTTTGTATAAAAAGGTACCAGTTTTTCCACAAAGGGAATCACTTCTGTCTCACATTTGTCACCAACACTGCCTGACCTGTGCGGGGGGGAGGTGTGAAAGGGGAAACTAACGCATGTGTATATACATACATATGTAGTAGAAGTATATGCTGTACCATACCTATATACACATTTCATGCACATAGTTTGTTTTATATGAGGTCCACTGTATGTATGTACGTATGCAGGCATTATATAATTACAGTGGAACCCCACCTCCTGCAGACCCCTCTAAATTGCAGATACCTCAACTATGTGGTCACTTTTATATGTCCCGACAATTCGGCCTATTCTACTAATATAAAATTGCCTCTAAAAATGCGGACACCCTGCTATTCCACATTGCAGACAGCACCCTGTGCACCAATGTATACATACAACACTAGGCAAAACTCACCTGATGGACCAGACACCTCTTGTTACACCTATATACAGTTACACCATGCACTTCATCAGGGGCAATTAACTTGGTGCAAAGCTACGTAGTGACATACACACAAGTATACACGGTTGTCTACATGTCATACATACATGCACACACATGGGAAGGAATAATTCCTTATTATAAAAGAATCACGTTACAAAATATAATTTCATATAAATTATAAAAAAGTGGAGTTATTTGAAAAACTTGCAGCTACAGTGTATACACTCCAACAATTAAGTGTACAATCAGGCATGCATGGAGCAAAGATACACAGTCACAGCTATTGTTGATTCATGGACACACATTATATAATTATAATTTTATTATAATAATAAATATAATAATTAATGCATACGTATAACTATCATACTTTCATTTGCAATTATTATGTAGGAATAAATCAGACATGCAATGGCCATTAATAGCATTTTTATTGACTTTCCATTTTTCCAACTCACGTGTCAAGGAGCAGGTAGAAGTCGAAGTCACCGTTACAAGTCGTCGCACAGACTTCGTCCTGTGCCAGTGAGTTCATCAACAGACCACAGAAGACCAGAAAAAGGGTCTCTAGTCTCATCATTCTGTCTGTAACATATATATTATTATAGGAAAGGTATCAAATCTAACACAACTGCACAATCACAACACTATGAGCTTACCACAAATTTAAAGAGGCACAGTATATAAAACGCAGAGATTCCAATGGGATGCAGCACTTAAGTTAAAAGACTAAATCCACTTCAGCCACAAAGCACGTACGCACCGCACTGTGTGAGAGTGGTTTCCTGCACCTCTGCACACGCACATATATATGTAGCCGGTGGAATCCATAGTAGTGCCAGGTGGGCCTCTGGCCCCCCAAATTTAAAAGCTATATTTACCGACCAATGAGATGTACAACATCTATGAAGCAGGCAATCATGCAATCACTGCATTGCTGCTAAAAATACACACCGTGTTACCTCACACACACAGCTCCAGGTGAAGAGTGCTGTGTTGAATGTCCTCCGAGTTTTAGGACCACTGACAGTAGCTAGATTTGTTTAAGCTTGGCAATGGTCACCTGGCAACCATACAAAGTATGGCTACACAATTGTATGTAAGTTGGCATAGAATGCAGTCATTTCTACCTATAATATTATATATAATAATATAATAATATAATAATATATAATAATATAATAATATATTATAATACTGTATAATATTATTATTGTTAAATCTGTAGAAGATGATACATACATAGTTCTCTTGTCTGACCCACAACGAAGGGTGAGCAACAATTTGCAAAATTAGCCGGTGCTGTTAAGAGGTCAAACGTTTGAAACGCAGACTCTTCTGTGCTTTCTGACATGCTTCCCAGCAGGAAGGGGCCTTTTGGCATTTGTGTACCTGGATACAGGACTCTCTGCATGAGTGAAGGAGAGGACGTTATGTAGCATGTGAGTGGCTCATCTTTGGGTAATTAATTATTGGGTGCCTGGTTTGTGTGCACACATGCATGCGTACACGTGAAACATTTCGCACACACTAGCCAATTGGCCAACATCTCGGTAGGATACAGCTACCATCATCAGGGAATGATGATGGTACGTAGCTGTATGCTAGGGAACATTGGAAAGACAGTTCCCAGTTGGCTAGTGGGTGTGAAATGTTTGACATTATTATCGGAAATACCTACCACTCAGGCATTTTCAAGATGTGTACACGTGTGTGCAAGTGTGTATGGTGTGTGTGTGTGCATGTGCAAGCGTGCAAGTACTGTACATGTGTGTGCAAGTGTGTATGGTGTGTGTGTGTGTGCATGTGCAAGTGTGCAAGATGTGTACATGTGTGTGCAAGTGTGTATGGTGTGTGTGTGTGTGCATGTGCAAGCGTGCAAGTACTGTACATGTGTGTGCAAGTGTGTATGGTGTGTGTGTGTGTGCATGTGCAAGTGTGCAAGATGTGTACACGTGTGTGCAAGTGTGTATGGTGTGTGTGTGTGCACGTGCAAGTGTGCAAGTACTGTACATGTGTGTGCAAGTGTGTATGGTGTGTGTGTGTGCGCATGTGCAAGTGTGCAAGATGTGTACATGTGTGTGCAAGTGTGTATGGTGTGTGTGTGTGCATGTGCAAGTGTGCAAGTGTGCATGGTGTGTGTGTGTGTGCACGTGCAAGTGTGCAAGTGTGTATGGTGTGTGTGTGTGTGCATGTGCAAGTGTGCAAGATGTGTACATGTGTGTGCAAGTGTGTATGGTGTGTGTGTGTGTGCATGTGCAAGTGTGCAAGTGTGTATGGTGTGTGTGTGTGTGCATGTGCAAGTGTGCAAGATGTGTACATGTGTGTGCGCATGTGCAAGTGTGCAAGATGTGTACATGTGTGTGCAAGTGTGTATGGTGTGTGTGTGTGCATGTGCAAGTGTGCAAGTGTGCATGGTGTGTGTGTGTGTGCACGTGCAAGTGTGCAAGTGTGTATGGTGTGTGTGTGTGTGTGCATGTGCAAGTGTGCAAGATGTGTACATGTGTGTGCAAGTGTGCATGGTGTGTGTGTGTGTGCACGTGCAAGTGTGCTCGTGCTTGTATCACTTTGTGCACATATATTATATGTGTATATGTGTGTTCCTTGCACATACTTATATACACAAGTTCCTTTTATATGTACAGAGTAGCAAAATGCTTAACAGTCACACACCTTTTGCTGAGCTCTTTTGAAATCTGCTCCAAACTTTTGTTCTTTGTTTCCGGAACAAGCACAAAAATGAAGACAACCGAGAGGAAGGCAACTATCCCGTACACAAAGTAGGAGTAGCCTTGAATTGCATCTGTGCACGTCAACGATAGCGATAGCCCACAGTAACAGGAGAAGACATGCAAACAACTACATACAAAGGAACAGCAGAATCATTTACAAGCAACACACGTATATATAGCAATAATTAAAAATGGTAAAAAGACGTTTCGACCCGAAGGTCTTTGTTAACTGCAGAGTACAAGGTCCACCAGAAGCCTCTACCAGATTATACATATATAATATATATTAAATAGTATATATTATATTATATACCAATGAAATTCACTACTACATCATGGCATAAGCAAAATGATTATCAGTTGCAGTTGCTATGGTTGCAAGTACAGCAGCCACACCCAATGCATTAATGTAAATACACCGCCCATCAAGGACATAAGTTCAGCTGCGAAGGAACAAAGCATGACAAACATTGCACGCACCCTGCACCACACAGACATAACCACTTAGTGACTGCCATAAGGAATGCAAAGCCTTCTGCGCACACCCCTCACAGCAGACAAGCCATCTACTGGTGTTTAGTGTAAGGAATGCAACTGAAGGACAAATGACATGTACACAAACAGTATGCGCAGGTTTATACGCAAAACTATGCATGCATATGTATATTATACAATACTTATCATGTCACATGTATAAAATAGGTACAAAACCATTAAATATAGCTACAATAAAACAGGCCAACATTCAGATGAATCTTAGCAATACAGTACATCACACACTGAGCATTAAGATACAACTGAAATACAAACACACAAACTGATTAATTACGTACGTATGCAGTTAATAAGAAGCCAGTAATAAAATGTAAATGAAATGATCTCATAAGAGCAATCATATACCATGTACACCACGTACACCACGTACACCACATACACCACGTACACCACGTACACCACGTACACCACATACACCACGTACACCACGTACACCACGTACACCACGTACACCACATACACCACGTACACCACGTACACCACGTACACCACATACACCACATACACCACATACACCACGTACACCACGTACACCACGTACACCACATACACCACGTACACCACGTACACCACGTACACCACGTACACCACGTACACCACGTACACCACATACACCACGTACACCACGTACACCACGTACACCACGTACACCACGTACACCACGTACACCACGTACACCACATACACCACGTACACCACATACACCACGTACACCACGTACACCACATACACCACGTACACCACGTACACCACGTACACCACATACACCACGTACACCACGTACACCACGTACACCACGTACACCACATACACCACGTACACCACGTACACCACGTACACCACATACACCACGTACACCACGTACACCACGTACACCACGTACACCACGTACACCACATACACCACGTACACCACATACACCACGTACACCATTAAATGTATACATAACTAAGTTACCTTGAATGTCCAGGAGAGTTTGGGAGACAATGAAATTGGTCAACCAATTCAAGGAGGTTGCCATTGACACTGCTCTCCCACGAACCTCAGATGGGTAGATTTCTCCAATTAGAAGCCAAGTAACTGGGTACAAGGACAGCAGGTAAGGGCCCATGGGCTTGTACAATGTAATAGCACACAGATACAGGGACACTCAAGCAGACATGCACGCATGCATGCACACACACACACACACACACACACACACACACACACACACACACACACACACACACACACACACACACACACACACACACACACACACACACACACACACACACACACACACACACACACACACACACACACACACACACACACACTCATACACACACAAGCACGCGTACGCATGCACACACACACCTGGCCCAAAGCTGAATGAGTATGCTCCCACAAATACAATGAGTGCGGCAGCTGCAACAATGACCACACCAAGTGGTGCTCCACTTCCATCTACTGTCACTTCCCCACTTCCATTGCGGTTTGAATTTGAGGACACATCCATTGTCATGTTGGTGGTGTCTACAGCACAGAGACTTGCCCCAGAGGAGGCGCGGTGAAGTTGAGCTAAGGCGGGTGTCGTCACTGCAAGAATTCCCACTAGCAACAGACAAACGGTCATCACAGATGATCCTATGAGAAGGAACAGTCTTCTACCTGCATACATACATAGGTTAGGGAGACGGGAAGTGCATGTACATGCTTTTAGCAGGAATGTCAACACCAACAAAGGAAAATCACAGGACAACATGTGGCATTGACACAGTGACCTGCTATCAGCGGCAAATACTGAAGTGAAAACGCATTCCTTTACTTTTGTTCCTGAATATGTGTACATACAGTGTATTCATGAACATTTACTCAATCTAGCATACTGCGAAATACGTATTTAATAACCATATCCTTCCATAAGGTAGTGCCAATATCAAACTCTACAGCAAACAGACAATATTTTGTCTGTTCCCAGGATGAGCATGAATACCCATTACACAGAACCCAACTGATGATTCAATACGAACACACACACACACACACACAGCATAATCGTGGACATAGGAAGGAAGGGGGGTGCTCTGCGTGTTGGAGAGTTAATAGTTACACACTTGCCTCCTCGATCAACTGTTAGAAAACAGACAACTGTGGTGATCAGCTGCATGCATTTAATGGGGTGGGAGAGGGAGAGGAAGAAGGAGAGGGGTAGGGGTGGATAGCCAAGAGAGGACAGGAAGGGGGAGGTAAAGGGGAGGGGAGTGGGAGGGTGGATGGAAGAGAAAAGACAAAAGGAAAGGAGAGAATTACACCTTAAGCATGTACGTAGTGTAGTGTACAAGCAATGTGGTGAAACTAAGTACGGGATCAACCAGCCAACATCTATAGATCACTCACCTTGGTTAGTCCGAGGCCTGCTGTCACACCGGTAGCGCTGATGTTCCCGACCACTCCAAGCTTCTCAAACAGAAGAGGAGCGTAGTACAAGACAGATGGCTGGCCGGATGCCTGGGCAGAGAAGCGTATGTACGTACATACGTATGTACACACCAGTTCTACTCAAGGTTAGTGACAGCTGCCTGTCCCACAGTAATTATGTCATTGTATTGTGCCACGATCATGTGTGTGACATGCTGTATGCTAAGCTGTACTTATACTGTGCTTGTCAACTTGTACAGATGTGTCATTCAATTGTGACAGACCACATACATACATATAATTAATAGAGAACAGAAGAAAAACTGTGAAAGAATAGATCCACGTAGTACAAACAGTGCTACCACACACTATACAACACATTCTACAACTCAATACAACAGAAAACAGTGATAATACAACACACGCACCCACTGCCATGCATAATTTACCACTGCACAATACATGCACCCTACCACAGAATACATATAATATTATACTGTATAATATTATTCTATTGCAACTTGTAATTATAATTGCACTGTATGTACACCATATCAGTACACTGAAGGTTTCCCACAGAAGTCACCAGCCACCACTGTTCAATCATTTGGCTAGTGACGTGTCTTGTACACGCATGTGTAGTTTGTGAGCTGGTACTAACTATTTTAAACGCTGAAGAAACAACACAGCTCAGGAGAAAGGCAACATGGATAAAAGGACGGACAACCGTTCCCCAAACATGTGACCTACGGTCTATTGTGGAGTTTCAGTCATGTGAGCTCAGTAATCGGCCACACTCCTTCGTTCCACATCGCCCCTTACGTAAGTGTCTTGGAAACCCTCACAAGTCAAACATTTGATTTCACCATTTGATGAAATCAAAATATTTGGCTAGTGATTTCCGTGAAGAAGCTCACAACGATACAATCTACATATTTGGCTGGACATGTTTCTTCAACAAGACTGGTATTAACACCACACCCAACAACCACATCGTTCCTACTAGTCACACCATCACACAACGAAAGCTACGCCACACTTCACATCACAGCACACTACCTCACACTGCATACACATCTCACGGCTTTAATTAAAGGTCAACTTCAATCTATGGACATAATCTCTCATCCATTATCTTATCTAAATGCACTTCACAGCAAGTTCTTTTGAAAATGAGTCATGAAACACTGCACATACCACATCATTCTTATCCATACACTCACACTCACAACCACACCCACACACCACCCACACCTTCACACCCACACATCACACCCACCCATCCACACTCTCACACTCACACCCTCACCCACACTTTCACACTCACCTTCACACCCACACACTCACCCTCACACCCACACATCACACCCACACCTTCACACCCACACATCACCCACACCTTCACACCCACCCACTCACCCTTACACCCACACCTTCACACCCACACCCACACACACACACACACTCACACACACACCTTCACACCCACACACAACACTCACACTAAAATCTAAAATGCACTTCACAGCAAGTTCTTTTGAAAATGAGTCATGAAATACTGCACATACCACATCATTCTTATCCATACACTCACTCACAACCACACCCACACACCACACACACACCTTCACACACCCACACCTTCACACCCACACACACACCCACAATTTCACACACACAACTTCACACCCACACACCCTCACACCCACACCCTCACACCTGCTGCAGCACTGAGAGACCACCTCCAATGAGGAAGCGAAACAGCATGTTGTTGCGTGGTAAGAACACCTCAACAATGGAATGTTTCTAATGAAGACCAAAGGAGAGAAAATGGAGTAAATAGTCAATAACACACTACGAAGAGTAAATGTAATCCATGTAAACATTCATATGTAGGTTGTGTGATACAAGAATAAAACTAATTCATCCATTCATACAAATGTAGAAAATTTCTAAGAATGGATAAAATGATTTTAATCTTGACGCAGTCTTAATTTAATTAAGGCTGCACCACAAGCAGAAGATGCAGGAGAGTATGGTGAGAGGCGCTCTGCATCATCAACCTTGCTTAGTTGCACATCTCTCTGTATCTCCTTTAGCTCCCTGGAGATGTTCTGTTTACCTCTGAGTCGCCTCAACACCTCACCAGCCTGTGTAGTCGGTGAGTTTCACCAGCACAGTTAAATCATGTGAGTCTTATGTACGTGCACATGTCATCGATGTCACATGAGCATCACATGAGCATCACATGAGTGTCACAAGACTATGACGTGCCCGTCCCATTAGTTGAGTGTAACGTGCCTGTCACATGAGTGTCATGTGCCTGTCACATGCCTGTCACATGAGTGTCACATGCCTGTAGCATGAGTGTCACATGTCTGTCACATGAGTGTAACATGTCTGTCATATATATATGTACATGCACAGATGTGACACCCTTGCAGCACAAGATGAATACACATGTACACACATCCAGTAAGCACACACAGACATACAGGCAGACACACAGGCATATCCACACTGCATATACATACACACATTCACCACACAGACTTACACCATAGATAGTAGAGAACAGGGATTACACCTACAACAGAAACACACAAAACCATACTCCCACCCACCCACAAACATTGACTACACATGCACACACACCTACACAGTACAGTACAGTACACAGCCACCCACACCCACCCACACCTGGTCAGTTTTCCCTCTCATGACCAAGAACCTCGGGCTGTTGGGGAAGAACAGCAGCAGAATGCCCTGCACTCCTGCAGGCACTATGGCCAGTGCAAACATAACTCTCCTGAACAGAGAGTAGGACGGAGAAGCAGTGAAACAGGAAGACAGCAACAAAACAGGAGTTAACGTGACACCCTCTCCTCTGCAAGGTGAGCTAGGTGCTCCTTCTGTTTCTCTATGTGGATGCAGAGGTTTAGTAACAGGGAACACATTGATACCTTTCCTGATATCATAAGGTTCATTGCTACGTTGTTGATGACTAGAAAATGTACCTTGAGCATATATGTATGTATGTACAGATTTGTACACAGTTGACGAAGGCCTACGAGGCCGAAACCTCCTTCAGTCAGCTAATTCAAATCTGCTATGTATGTGTGCTCAAGATCAATTCGCTAGATTCCTTTCTTTCTCTCTCCCCCCCCCCCCCCCCCCCCCTTCTCTGCTCTTCCTCTCTGTCCCTGTGTTTCATTCCCCTTCCTTGTCCCTCTTCCCCCCTTTACACCCCGTCCCTCCCTCCCTTTCTTACCAGCCATGCTCCACATTCACAAATGCAACGTTCACCAGGAAGGCGGCGAGCATGCCACAGACAATGCCCAACTCATTGAGACTGACCATCATACCTCTTCTAGTCTGCAAACAATACAATACACTACACTACACTACACTACACTACACTACACTACACTACACTACACTACACTACACTACACTACACTACACTACACTACACTACAATACAATACAGTGTGTATATTACACAGTCATACATACAATACAGCAATACAGTGGCAGGCTTCACATGCAGACAATACAGTGTATAGCACACACATGTATAATATGCTGTGTGTGCTATACATTATATACAGTGCAATACATAATAAGTAGTGATGGCTTCTTCAGTTCTATATATTACAGTTCGTGTATGTACGTGTACAAAAAACCAATTTCAAAAATTTGAATGTAAATCTCTGTTATCATTCATGCAAATAGTGAACATCAGGTGTATGACATACACCTGCTAAAGGAGCACACGGCTGCTAAAGGAGCACACGGCTGCTAAAGGAGCACACGGCTGCTAAAGGAGCACACGGCTGCTAAAGGAGCACACGGCTGCTAAAGGAGCACACGGCTGCTAAAGGAGCACACGGCTGCTAAAGGAGCACACGGCTGCTAAAGGAGCACACGGCTGCTAAAGGAGCACACGGCTGCTAAAGGAGCACACGGCTGCTAAAGGAGCACACGGCTGCTAAAGGAGCACACGGCTGCTAAAGGAGCACACGGCTGCTAAAGGAGCACACGGCTGCTAAAGGAGCACACGGCTGCTAAAGGAGCACACGGCTGCTAAAGGAGCACACGGCTGCTAAAGGAGCACACGGCTGCTAAAGGAGCACACGGCTGCTAAAGGAGCACACGGCTGCTAAAGGAGCACACGGCTGCTAAAGGAGCACACGGCTGCTAAAGGAGCACACGGCTGCTAAAGGAGCACACGGCTGCTAAAGGAGCACACGGCTGCTAAAGGAGCACACGGCTGCTAAAGGAGCACACGGCTGCTAAAGGAGCACACGGCTGCTAAAGGAGCACACGGCTGCTAAGGAGCACACGGCTGCTAAAGGAGCACACGGCTGCTAAGGAGCACACGGCTGCTAAAGGAGCACACGGCTGCTAAAGGAGCACACGGCTGCTAAAGGAGCACACGGCTGCTAAAGGAGCACACGGCTGCTAAAGGAGCACACGGCTGCTAAAGGAGCACAGGGCTGCTAAAGGAGCACAGGGCTGCTAAAGGAGCACACGGCTGCTAAAGGAGCACACGGCTGCTAAAGGAGCACACGGCTGCTAAAGGAGCACACGGCTGCTAAAGGAGCACACGGCTGCTAAAGGAGCACACGGCTGCTAAAGGAGCACACGGCTGCTAAAGGAGCACAGGGCTGCTAAAGGAGCACACGGCTGCTAAAGGAGCACACGGCTGCTAAAGGAGCACACGGCTGCTAAAGGAGCACACGGCTGCTAAAGGAGCACAGGGCTGCTAAAGGAGCACAGGGCTGCTAAAGGAGCACACGGCTGCTAAAGGAGCACAGGGCTGCTAAAGGAGCACACGGCTGCTAAAGGAGCACACGGCTGCTAAAGGAGCACACGGCTGCTAAAGGAGCACACGGCTGCTAAAGGAGCACACGGCTGCTAAAGGAGCACAGGGCTGCTAAAGGAGCACACGGCTGCTAAAGGAGCACACGGCTGCTAAAGGAGCACACGGCTGCTAAAGGAGCACACGGCTGCTAAAGGAGCACACGGCTGCTAAAGGAGCACACGGCTGCTAAAGGAGCACACGGCTGCTAAAGGAGCACACGGCTGCTAAAGGAGCACACGGCTGCTAAAGGAGCACACGGCTGCTAAAGGAGCACACGGCTGCTAAAGGAGCACACGGCTGCTAAAGGAGCACACGGCTGCTAAAGGAGCACACGGCTGCTAAAGGAGCACACGGCTGCTAAAGGAGCACACGGCTGCTAAAGGAGCACACGGCTGCTAAAGGAGCACACGGCTGCTAAAGGAGCACACGGCTGCTAAAGGAGCACACGGCTGCTAAAGGAGCACACGGCTGCTAAAGGAGCACACGGCTGCTAAAGGAGCACACGGCTGCTAAAGGAGCACACGGCTGCTAAAGGAGCACACGGCTGCTAAGGAGCACACGGCTGCTAAAGGAGCACACGGCTGCTAAAGGAGCACACGGCTGCTAAAGGAGCACACGGCTGCTAAAGGAGCACACGGCTGCTAAAGGAGCACACGGCTGCTAAAGGAGCACACGGCTGCTAAAGGAGCACACGGCTGCTAAAGGAGCACACAGCTGCTAAAGGAGCACTAACACACCTGCCATGTACAGAGTCTCCTGTTTCATACGTACACAGTTAGACAGTGTAGCGTTAGTGATAACTCATACGTATTTGTAGTTGACACTAGCCACAGAAACAATCAAATGAGACGTTTGTTATATCCGAAGAAGGTAGCTAAAAGTTGCTGATTGTCTGAATTGATCAAGAGTATCGACTTCATTGGTTAGTGAGCACTAAAAATAAACATGAATGATCTACCTAGCCACTCAGGCCACTCACAGCGGGAGCCACTTCTGATATGTATGTGATCTCTGCAACGGCAGACAAAGAGACGCCAAACCCAGCAACCAATCGGCCAACAATCTGTATTTTAAAAAAAACAGATATGGGTAATATAAATTAATGAATACACTAAGAAATAATATAATGCTGCATTGGTTGAAGCTCAGTCAATGCCTATATGTACTGCATAAGCAAAGTAACACACAAAGCAAGCTGGGGAAAGGGAACTATGGTTTAGCCTTAGCCGATCACAGCAGAAATCATTCAATAATACAAGACATTTCGATCCGTAGATCTTCATCAGTTGCACAAAAACAGATAATACTTGTGTTATTGTTTCTGCTGTGATCTGCTCCATTATTTCCTACTTGTATCGCAATATTATGCAGCAGTGAACCTCTACAGCAGTTTAGTTTTAACTCACCAACATTGGGAACCCAACAGCACCAGTCAAAAGGGCTGCTCCAACAATGAACACAACAGCATTGACTATGATAGACATCCTTCGCCCGATGTGGTCCACAAGGAACCCTATAGACAGGGAAAGACAAAAACAATTGAAGGGGCAAAATCAATTTAGGTAGATGGTGAAATTGTTACATTTATATATAATCATAAGTAGCAGACTCTCACGCTAATAGATTAATTAGTAAATGCGAGAGTGTGTTTCCAGCCATTGTGGAAAGCAACTGATCTGGTCTGGCTTAGCATTCTGTTAACTTGTCACCATGCATGACATAGCTAAAGTGACATTCTGTTAACTTGTCACCATGCATGACATCGCTAAAGTGACATTCTGTTAACTTGTCACCATGCATGACATCGCTAAAGTGACATTCTGTTAACTTGTCACCATGCATGACATCGCTAAAGTACACCGCTAAAGTGATATTCATACACTGACTGACCATGGAATGTATACACGAGTTAGAGCAGCAGTTGAATGTATACACGAGTTAGAGCAGCAGTTGAATGTATACACGAGTTAGAGCAGCAGTTGAATGTATACACGAGTTAGAGCAGCAGTTGAATGTATACACGAGTTAGAGCAGCAGATGAATGTATACACGAGTTAGAGCAGCAGTTGAATGTATACACGAGTTAGAGCAGCAGTTGAATGTATACACGAGTTAGAGCAGCAGTTGAATGTATACACGAGTTAGAGCAGCAGTTGAATGTATACACGAGTTAGAGCAGCAGTTGAATGTATACACGAGTTAGAGCAGCAGTTGAATGTATACACGAGTTAGAGTAGCAGTTGAATGTATACACGAGTTAGAGCAGCAGTTGAATGTATACACGAGTTAGAGCAGCAGTTGAATGTATACACGAGTTAGAGCAGCAGTTGAATGTATACACAGCTACAATGAGCAGACACATAGAGCCGTTTTTGTTCGCAAACTCCTCCCGGCGCAGCGTGCCTGCAAGCAAACTTACGCCCACCGCCCACGATAATTGAGGTCGCCGGGTACAATGGTGAACGACGGCGACGGTGAGGGCGACGCACGGGGAGTGTCATAAGGAGGTAAACGGAAGACGATTCGTTGCGCCCGAGAAGAGCTAGCGCCGCACAGATTCACACCCTTACGAAAATAGACGCCATGTTTTTCGTGCGTTTACGGATGGCGAATGCGAGATTCCGGACACAGTGTAAATGCGGATAATACGCTGCATGAATATCATTACAGCTAGTCTTGTGTGCAGTGAATCCCTATTAGAGTCAGACCAATGAATATCTTTGATCAGAGCGTAAACAGCGTTTGGCCTTAGCCAGTCCTAGACATTTTTCCGAGGGATCGCAGCAGGAGGAGAAGATGGATAACTCTTCCAACTATACCACACCACAACCTGACACCACTGGATTTCTGGTGTTCAGCATAGTGATGGTGCTCACAGCTGGTGGAGCCATTTTCTTCAATATCCTAACAGCTGTGGTTGCCTCCACACGGAAGGAACTCCACCTACCCCTTCGAATTCTCCTGGTGAACTTGCTAGTCGGGTCTATACTTACAGCTGTTGACTTGGTGCTACAGAGCACAGTCTCAATACTATTACCATCCAGAGACTTCAATGGGACGACTGATAATGCGTGTCGAGTGTATGTGTTGTTCTTTCGGAGCAGTGCTGTCATGAGACTATGCAACGTGGCGGCTTACTCCATTGGTGTTTTGACAGTGGCGATAAAGGGGAAGAGAGGGCTAAAGTCAGTCCACGTGATACCTCTAATTCTTTTTGCATGGCTCTATGCTTTGGGGATGTCTTTCTATCTGGTCATTCCGGAAGCATCAGAATTGGCATACATTGGACCAGGGCATGCATGGTGCACAACTATACCAAAACCTTACCTCCTTGCAACTTGGTATATTTTCGGCGGCATCCCTCCTATGGCTGTTTCTGCTACAGTGATTATCACAACATGGTGCTACCTACGAAAACACAAGCTGTCGGAAGTCACCCTCTTCAGAAAGGGACTGATACGGCTGGCTCTGTTCCTCTTTTTGGCAAATACAGTGAATCTGATTAATACAATTCCTACAATTATCATCAAATCTGATCCCGATGAGTATATTGTACCATATGTTGTTTCAGCGTTAGTTGCAGTGTTCATTTGGAACACAACCATTGTCATAGTGTTCTTTATAGCACCAATCAGACATAAAATGGTAGCCATTTTATGCTGTTTCTGTAAGCAACGACAACCAGGCAAGAGTCCTGGTGAAAATGCACGGACTGCATTGAATGAGACAAGGCTGTTGATGTAACAGTACAAAAGAAATTACCCCGCACTACATGGATCAAACAACCTAAAGCACCGTTCAATGAAGAAAGCAGCTAAAATCTGCCAAAACAATTGAATTGAAAGTTTATTTGGCTATTATGAAATAAGAATATGCATGACCTATTACACCGTAGATTGTATATATTATGTTACAATATATTAAATTATATTATTATTATTATATTTATTGTATTATAATGCTTTAAATGATAACTGTATGCGTGTGTGGCATGACTAATGTTTTTGTTTACCTAAATCTAATACTATATACAAATCCTTGTATGATACAGATCAGTGTTCTGTATATAATAGAAAGAAAAGCTGGTTCTGGTGATTTTTGGAAGTGTGTTAGGGCTGCTGATTTGACCAATAAGAGTAGGCGCAGGGTCAACCTGGAGGAGGTGTACGACCAACAAGTGGGATCACAACCGAGAAGGATGCTGTGGAGGTATGGAGGTCTTACTTTGAGGCACTGCTGGGTGGTCAAGCTGAGCAGGATGAAGCAGACACTTGTAGTGAATGTGAGGTTGTACAGCCAACAATATGTGGTGGAGATGGAAGACTGTGATCATTGGCTGCTACGGTGCTCGAGATGGGATATAGAAAGGCATCTGCTGACAAATGTTCAACAAAGGCTCCCTAATTTTGCATCTGTCAGCGATGACATGCAAAGATCTGCTGCAATCACAGACTTGGCATGTGAAGACCGCAGGACTGTCCAATTGATTTACTCAATGTGGACTGCAAGATTTGGATGATTCAAAATGACTGTATGACTATGTGGAGTTCATCTGTGATGTTTTTATGTACTCATAGCAGTGCCTCACTGGGCTTGTTCCCTAGTGTTCCTGCACGTGTGCACTCTAATATTAATTGATATTGATATTGATATACCTATACCTATACCAATCAGCCAGCAGTTTGTATGACAAGTTAGCAGTTTGGCAAAGTATGCCTTGATGTTACTCAATATGTGCATCTAAATACCACAAGCTGCACTTGTTAACAGATCCTGTTGCCATGGTATTGGCGTCAAAATGCAGCTTCTAAATCCAGTACACTGGACAAGTATTTCACGCGAGTAGCATATCCACAGATACATTGGCAAGAAGAGCATGGGAATGCATCTAAATTCCATACATGCTCCGCACAGGCAGTTCACAGGGTGCTGCTACTTTGTGCAACAGGATGAATACAGCACTCTTTGTTGCAATTGTCCACACAGCAAATAAAGAAAGCAATGAGAGGAATCTAAAAATATGCGGGTGAACTGGCTCTTTGAAAACGGAGCACTTACTGTGTTACACACCCTCATCTCAGAATATAGCTAAGCTGTTGGTACATGAATGTTGTCAAGAGGAGAGAGTAGCAAAGTTGATTGGGCTTTGCAAAGACCTTGGTATCCGCTATACATAAAACCATTAAAAGGCCAACCATGAATGAACGTCCACGGAATTTACACCACACCGCACTGGGCACTTTGCATCCTCCATTCCCTTGGTCAATATTTGACTATAATTTGGTAGAGGCTCATTGCTACGGCATAGGTAGGACTGGGCAAATTTTTGAGCAATCACGTAGCAGTGCAGAAACAGATAGAAATGTAGACGTTTCGACCGCGAAGGTCTTCGTCAGTACAATGCTGAAGAAGGTGGTGAGTGATTGGCCTAATATATACAGCAACCTAGTGACGTTATAAAGGCGGGAATGTCTTTGATGAGGTGACAGGTGACAGGTCATGAGTAATAATAATAATAACAAATAATGAAAATGAAATAACGGTAAATAATAACAATAATGGGTAATATGGTAGTAATGATAAGGATGAAAAATAGTGGATCTTGTGAGGGGTGAAGGGACACAGACCTACTAGGACCCATGGGTTGGTCAGGGTGGGTTCAGGACAGGGTTCCATACTGTGGACAACTGTAGGCCACCGTCCAGGTTCATGGTCTTCTCGCTCAACTTAATGTGGATGGCTTCGGTTGTTCTTCTCTGCCAGTAGCCGATCATACCGCTCCTCCTCACTCTTGCACCATCCCAGTCAATCATGTGGCTCGACTCATGGGCATGGACTGCGATGCCGTTCTTTGGGTCTCCACGTTTCACCGCCTGCTTGTGCTCGCTGAGTCTCACCTTGAGCGTTCTCTTGGTCTCCCCGATGTAGGTTTTATGGCATTCTTTACAGGGGACCTCGTAGACCACTCCTCTCTTCCTTTCCTACGGGATGCGGGTCTTGACCTGCATCAGGATCTGCCTGAGGGTCCTCACTGGCTTGAAGACTGCCTTTACCCCAAGGGAAGTGCATACTCTCTCCAACTTCTCGCTGAGTCCTTGAATATAGGGGAGATACATGGTTTTTGGTGGGTCTTCGCTCGCAGGTTCAGAGGGAGGGGGAGTGAGAAAGGTAGGTCGACGAGAGAGTGTCTTCTTCACTAGGTCCTCGGGGAAGCCATTGGCTTGGAAAACCCTCTGGAGGTGCTGGAGTTCAGGCTTTTCGGATGTGGCGTCACAGATTTGGTGGGCTCTGTTGCACATACATCTCAATACCCCTGTGATGGTTCTCTGATGGTGGTGTGAGTGGAAGGGGATGTAGCGGTCCGTGTGGGTGGGCTTACGGTAGACCCCTGTGCACAGTCTGGTTTCTCTCCTGGTCACGTGTACGTCCAGGAAGGCTAACTTGTTTTCCTTCTCATGCTCAATGGTGAACTTTATGTTCGGGTGTTGTCCATTGAGGTGTTCGTGAAAACGTTGTAGCTCATCCTGTCCGTGCGACCAGATGACGAATGTGTCGTCCACGTAGCGTAGCCAGAGACGAGGGGGCAGTGGGGCTGTCCGCAGGGCATTCTCCTCCAGGTGCTCCATGTACAGGTTAGCAAGGACAGGTGAAAGGGGGGAACCCATGGCTGCTCCGTCTGTTTGTTCAAAGAACTTGTCTTGGAACTGAAAGTACGTTGACCGTACACAGAGTTCAATGAGTTCAATTAGCTGGGGTGTGGGGATACCATATTACCCATTATTATTATTATTTAGCGTTATTTCATTTTCATTATTTGTTATTATTATTATTACTCATGACCTGTCACCTGTCACCTCATCAAAGACATTCCCGCCTTTATAACGTCACTAGGTTGCTGTATATATTAGGCCAATCACTCACCACCTTCTCCAGCATTGTACTGACGAAGACCTTCGCGGTCGAAACGTCTACATTTCTATCTGTTTCTGCACTGCTACGTGATTGCTCAAAAATTTGCCCAGTCCTAATATTTGACTACTCAACAATTCTGAACAACCATAACTCAGGATATATCTGTTTAACTTCAAGTTCATATAAATATGTATTAGTTATACCTCGGCCCTGAGGTGTATATCATCCATATACACTAAAGCGCCGGGGTATAACTGATATATACGCCGGCTGAGCTTTTAAACTGTAGTTGCGTCAGAATAGGAAAATGACGCCGTCGTCGTGGAACCACACCTTTGTTCAATGTTATAGTTCTGTCCACGCTAACAAATTTAACGAACGAAAGTAGCGTCCATCGCAACTAGCTCTGAGAAGACGACGACTGAGATTCGTTGCTTTTGCCTGGAGTGTTTTCGTCGACGGATTAGGTCTGCAGCAATGCCAATTTATTGACACCTACATTGTTACCTCACACCTTCCATATTTGGGCGTGATATAACAGGATTTAAGAGCCCCTGAGACGATAAGTGGCTACTTAATTCCTGTATATCCCAGTCCAGCTTGCTAGAACCTTCTGTTAGCTTGTATATGTTGTATATTTTTCCGTGGTTGCCATGACAATGGGGTATATATATAGTGAAGTGACAGTCGAGAGTTCCAAATACAAGCTATATACACATAACCACACATGAGGTCCATGAATATTACAGTTATTCAGATTACCTCAATGAATGTGATTAAGATGAGCACAATGAATACAATTAATTGAGTGCACGATCTCTGTAAAGCCATTGAAAAGGAGTTTCAGTCTTCCTAGACTGCAGTTGTTCTTGAGGGATCACAGAAGAGAGAAGAGATGGAGAACTGTTCCAACTGTACCACAGCACAACCTGGCACCTTCCACACCACTGAATTTCTGGTCTTCAGCATAGTAATGCTACTCATAGCTGTGACAGCCATTTTCTTCAATATCCTAACAGCTGTGATCCTCTCCACACGGAAAGAAGTGCTCCTACCAATTCGAATTCTCCTGGTGAACTTGCTAGCAGGAGTCATATTTACAGCAGTTGCTGTGGTGATGCAGAACATGGACTCAATAATACTGGCAACCCATTCAAGTGCACCACCAATGGAAGCCTTGTGTCGTGCGTACGTGTGGTTCTTTCGAAGCAGTGCTGCAGTTCGATTGTGCAACCTAGCAGCCTACTCAATTGCTGTCATAGTGGTGGTGAAGAAAAAGAACGAAAGCCTAAAACCAGTGCATACTCTACCAGCAATTACCGTGACGTGGGTCTATGCTCTGGTGGTATCGATACACTGGATCATACCATCAGCATTGAGATACACTTACATTGCTGGTGTGCGATGTATAAGCCAATCAAATCCAACTATTCCATGGCTTAAAATGGTGTTGTTGTCACTGTGGATAGTAGCAACAGGCATTATTCCGACAGTTATATGCATCACTGTCATTACCGTAGCATTGTGCTACATACGGAAGCTGAAAGTGTCAGAAGTCACTCAGTTTAAAAAGGGTTTGGTGCGGCTAGCACTATTCCTCTTTCTGGCAAACATATCTAACTTAATTAACATGATTGTGCCTCCAATACTTGTTAATCTCGATCCCAATTTGTCTATCACTTCGTACTTCATTACCAGCATGGACGTGATTATGCTATGGGGCACTGGCATTGTCCTTGTGATTTTCATAAAACCAGTTAAAACTAAAGTGGCAGCCATTTTGAGCTGTTCCTGGTGTAAGAGGCAACACAGCAGCAGCAGCGTGGACGGGCAAGCCAGGTTCTCAACATCATATAAGGAAGTGACACTCCTAGACGAGAGCAACGAAATAAGTGACTGGACAAACAGTTACAGACGTCACTGAACCTAAGTGTATTTATTGTGAGCATACTACTGTACTGTGCCATGTCTCTGTAGAGCTGCTTGTACATAAAACTTCAAGCCTAAAAGCATTTGCACGTTTTACTGGAGAGTGTCATGTTAGATTGGAGATTTATGCACAGGTATAGCGAGAGTTTTGGTGTGATGAAACAGTTGTTTTCCAGACATGACTCCTTTCTCAGAGTTTGTGGTCATTAGAAATGTGTGTGTGTGTGTGTGTATGTGTGTGTGTGTGCATGTGTGTGTGTATGTGTGTGTGTGTGTGTGTGTGTGTGTGTGTGTGTGTGTGTGTGTGTGTGTGTGTATGTGTGTGTGTATGTATGTGCTGAACAGAGACCTAGCTGAGATACCAAACTGGCAAGAACTGGTTCAAGACAGAGATGCATGGAGATCACACATCTACCAAACTCAGGACGTCTGATCCTACCCAACGTCCTTAACGGACAAGGTGTACAGAGGAGGAGGAGGAGGAGGAGGAGGATGAGGAGGTGTGGGTATGTGTGTGTGTGTGCATGTGTGTGTGTAAGTGTGTATGTGTGTGTGCGTATGTGTGTGTGTATGTGTGTATGTGTGTGTTTGTGTGTGTGTGTGTGTATGTGTGTATGTGTGTGTGTTTGTGTATGTGTGTGTGTATGTATGTGTATGTGTGTGTGTGTGTGTGTGTGTGTGTGTGTGTGTGTGTGTGTGTGTGTGTGTGTGTGTGTGTGTGTGTGTGTGTGTGTGTGTGTGTGTGTGTGTGTGTGTGTGTGTGTGTGTGTGTGTGGACATGTGCATGTGTGTAGTAGATATATAGTTGTCCATATTCATAGACACACATCATGTGATCATGAATACTAATATGACTGTTCCTATACATGTCCATATTTCATAGACACACATCATGTGATCATGAATACTAATATGACTGTTCCTATACATGGGATCATACTCTTCCTATAATGGGATGTATATACATATATGTAGTCCTATTCATAGACCACATGCATGGTCAGGCATCTTGTGTCAATGCATAAACAAGACAACCCTTTGTTGCCCTGTTGTGCAATAGTGAACACCCTAAAGTTCATTTTCACATAAACCCAGCCTTGTATACCTGAATGGCCTTCACAGAGTATCTGAGGCTCCACAGCATACAGTTCAAATTGTGCCTTGTTATGTTTTAGCTTCACTGTTTCCATTCAAACGCAAACTCAAGTTGCATTGTCAACAGCTTTTGCCGTACTGTCTCTAAAGCATACAGCAACCTTGATAACTGATCTGTCCTCTGATGTGGATGTTTGCGGGAAGGGACAGGGTAAGTGGCAGGTATAGCAACATCTTAGCTAGAAGGACACAGTTGAAGAAATGCGTAGCTGTTTGTACAATACTCGGGCAAGAAGTTGATATGGCATAAATAACAAAATATATCTTTCTTCATGATCTGAATTAGTACACCTTGTCACACGAGATCTGAACATTAGGACCGCCTTCAGGTCCTCTTCAACATTAAGAAGCCTCGTCAATCGCGTCAAGGCTCCTCCGGAGGAACAGAAGTGTCTGGTGTACCGTGTCCCCTGTGGCTCAGTTTATGTTAGAGAGACAGGGAGGCAGATGAAAACTTGCCTTGAAGAGCACAAGAGAGCTGTAATAAGATCCAACCCAAACAACGCCATCGCAGAACATGTGTGGAGCACAGGTCACAAGATCCAGTGGGATGAGACAACAAGTATTGCCCGTGATGGAGACTGGTTCAGAAGGAGGATCAAGGAAGCACTGCACATTAGAAGCTCCAATGCCATGAACTCTGACCCTGGTCTGTCACGAAACCCATGCTCGATGGCCTCCAAGAGAGCTCCCTCTAACAATGACAGGCACTGATGTACGTGGCAATTTTTATTGATTGACATTAAATTTAATTTAATTTACTTTTTAAATTTCATTCAGCCTCATCATGACGTGTCAAAGGTACACTTTCCACGCCTATTCATTCTACTGTGCTACTTATGATCTGTTGGTACCTCTTTGCAACTGAAGAAGGCCCCTTTACCATGCGTCTCACGCTAAAGAACCAACAAAGGCCTATATATGGACGTGGTCATGAATCTCTACTCTACCAACACAATATGTGCACATACATCTCCGACTTCTGCAGCCACACGGTCACCATTGTACCAGTAGTTTTTAGCTATACAGAGTCGATGTGTTCCTGTCGCAGTCATAATGTATTAGTGTTGTAGTGTATTAGTGTATCAGGGGATGTAGAGATGTCCAAAAATACTGAAGGAAAAGTGGTCAGCTGGAAACTCATCTCTTTGGAGATCAGCAATCTGTGAGACCATGTGTCTCCCCCGAAAACGGTACTCGGTTAATCTCGCGCGAAAATTAGAGGTAAACGGTATATATCGGATGCGGAATCACGTGCTCATGAATATAATTACCTCTCCTACTGAAGAAATCTACGCTGGACGTTCCCTTTCCAAGATGGACAACTGCTCCAACTGCTCGGCGGGCCTTGGATCACAAGGATTTCTAGCGTTTAGCTCCATCGTACTGTCGATGTCCATATTGGCCATCATCTTTAACGTTCTTACAGCTATCGCCCTGTGTTTGGACGCAGGGACAATCATATCCCTCCGGATGACACTGGTTAACCTCTTGGTGGGCGACACGGCCAGTGGGGTAGCCGTTTTTACGCAGAACATAGAGTCTGTGATCCTCTCCGTTGCAAAGTTGAACGAGAACGGTAACATCATGCCGGTTGAGATAGTATGCAGAATATTCATTTGGCTTCACCATGTGAGTTTAGCCGTTCGTCTCTTTAGTCTGGCAACCTACGCTGTGGCCGTACTCTTGTACATCCGGAGGGGGAAATCTGGCGTGACCCCTCCATGCAGTGCTCTGGTCATTGCCATGACCTGGGTAGGTGGCTTTGTATTAAGTGCGGACCGACTTGTACCGCAGATTACACAGTACAGTCACGTTGATGGTGTCAGGTGCCTGCCTGAGAGCGGGGAACTTGCGCAAGTGAGAATTTCACTGCTGATGGTTTGGGTGATTTTTGGTGGTTTGGCGCCTTCTGCGGTGTGTATTACTGCTCTCATTGTCTCTATGTGTTATCTCAAAAGGCGAACTTCACTGGAGGGCTCCACATACAAGAAAGCACTGGTCAGATTGTCCTTCTTTCTTTTTCTTGCCAATGCTTTTAACATATTCTGGATAGTGCTACCGCCAGCTCTTTCCTTGTTAGCGGAACATGTTGCCACTGCCACTGTCAGAGAAGTGATTTCATATGCAATTTCCGTAATTACAATGTTATCCCTGCTCACAACTCCCGCCATAATTGTAATATTCATGCGAATGGTGAGATTGAAATTGCTAGCCTTGTTGTGTTGGTGCAAGACTGGCTGCCACACCAACAAAACAACCACAAGACGAGACCTGAGGCTACAGCTGCTTGCTAACTAAGGGACACTGTGCATTTGCGTGCTTTTATCAATACTATTCATTGCTGTGTGAATTAATTGTCCGTTTTTAAATTATCATAAGTCACCTATTGCCACAATTTGGTCACGATTGCATCCTCATTGTAAATATTATTTTATTGAGGTATATATATGTTTTGTGACTACATACATACGTACGTACGTACATACATGATCCAGTAATTATTATGTAAAATGAAAATGATGACTACGATAAGGAAGAATGTCACAATGTCTGTCCAAATTGCACACACACTGCCTTCATTCAACCATGTGATTTCAGTATTGGAATGTGTGGAGTTGCATCATGTGGTATCTGGCAACACGTATCATGTGATACTCCACCATTCGAATTAATTACCTTATGGTGCAAGGTTCAAAAGTAATGGAACATGATGGTGCGGATGCTGTAGTGTGTGATCAGCCATGACACAAATTGCTCTATATAGCTAGGCTATACTGAGGACATGGCTGGATAGGATATCAAAGCACAGTATACAATACTTTTGTACTGAAAGCTGCTTAGCTGGACAATTGACTCTATTAACAATATTCATTAGTTACTATGAATAGGATATCACAATCATGTGACAATGTGCCATGACTTTGCAAGTGGACAGTATATATGAATAAGTGAATTCCTGACTGTACATGTAATGATATTCATTAATATGCAAATTTGGCAGTACCACTGGTAGGAGTATTGTCTCCTTCCCAGGAAGCCTATATATATAGTGGTAGTGTTGTCCATCATGAATTTCAATAATTATATCCAGCATAATCATATTCATGATAGCCTTCTACAGCCCAAGGAAAGCAGAGGAAGACAGAATCTCTGCTTTTGTATCCAGACAAGGAGGGCTCGACACCCTCAGGCTACCACCTCCGGTGTAGTTGGCCACTTAACTGCAAGCCATTCAGTCATTCAGGAAGTTACCATCTAAAGCCAGATGAACAGATTCTGTTATACCTAAATGTTCACATCCATTACAGACACTACTTTCTTTCAACTGTATCGAAAAACACAATCGGTGCTCTCTGGTAACTGAGGATCAAACCATCATATTATCGCTACATCTACTGGGCCGAGTGTGCAGTGAGAGTTGTCATGAATGAGTGCACTCTCCTTGATCCCTCTCCAGACTGGATGATGAGCAATGGCTCAGAGGAGGTCCACATTCTCTTACAAGGCCCTGTCTACCTCACATTCAATGTGGTACTGCTGTTCATCTCTACAGCAGCACTGCTACTAGACAGTCTTGCCATTGGCAATTTGGTTATATGAAGTCAGCCATTTTTGTATCACATTGTATTCTGCTGATTAATCTATTAGCTGCAGAAATTGAGGCAGCTCTTTTCTGGCATGATTACTGTTTTCACTTCTTTCACACGCTCACAACAATCAAACACTCAATTTTACCGACACCCATTCTGATTTTTGTGACTTTGAGCGCAACCCCGACAACGTTGCACCGAATGCTGATTTGCTGCTGCAGGTGCAAGAGCAGTGGAGATGACGCAAACAACAGTGTGCTTGTACAGGTGAACTATAGAAAGGTGGCAGATTAGGTGGACACTTTCCCGCTGTTCCCATTCATTGCAAATGAGCTTGTTGTACAAAATTAATACAGATGTTTTGCTGTACAAATGTCCCTAACTTGCAGGGGCACACAACTCACCTGTAAATGAGCATTTTGTAGCATTTTGTACAGCACAAATCTCTATCTCAGTTCTCATGACAGAGACAAAGCATATACTGCCCATGTACGTTATCAATGATGTGTAATACCATAAGTATCACACTGCTGAGTGCACAAGTATTATAATGATATTCATATGTCACATGACTGAGGTTGTACTCAAAATGGCTTCAGTACAGAGTCCAGTGAAATTCCTAGTAGTATCATCATGTGTACCTAGAAACAGCCATGGTGGAACAGTCAAGCGTTCACAGTTAGAAGGTCACTCCAAGTCACCATAAGAACAGTTGTAAGGAAGGTAGATCTTGTCACAGGAGTAGCTACTAGTTGTAAGCAACCTCAGCTTCAAATCACACACATCATGGCTGAGGCAGGCGGATACTGCAGTTCTTCAAGTAACGTCAGCAGTGGACTACAATCAGTTGAATTCCTTACAGTAAACATCATTTTACTGATCATTTCACTAGTAGCTGTGGGCATTAGTGTCAGCACAATAATTGCTCTCTTCTTGGAGGCGGCCATTTTGGAGATCCAGCGTATTCTACTGGTTAACCTCGTAGTAACAGAGATATTGACAGCTGCTACAGGAATTGTCACTAAAGTCAACAGCATTGTGCTCATATCTACAGATGGTCAGCCGTCAGAGTCTCTGTGCCGTGTGACAGTATGGGCAAACTCGGTAGGAATAACGGCGAGAATGTTTGGCCTTGTTGCATACTCAGTGACGTTTTTGCTCATCTTGAAATGTGGCAAACAGAGGATGAAGTCTTGGGTGTCAATTCTACTGGTGGCCATTGTCTGGTTGTCGGCTTTCTTCGTGACTGTGGACAGGCTTATCCCTCAAGCCATTGGTGTGCGCTACCTTGGCAACGTTCGCTGTTGGCCCAGTGTGTGTGATGGTAAGGTCATTTTCGAGCTGAGAATAGCTTTTCGTGTGTTTTGGCTCATATTTGTGGGTGCCGTACCCTTAGTTACAGCAATTGTGGTTCCTGCTATCGGATACGAGAGAAGGAGGGTGGGTAGAACAACCAGCCCCCATCATGCAAGAACAACAAGAAGGCTTATGATGTTTCTCATTGCTGGAACATTAGCAACACTCCTCTGGATGCTGTCACTTGTCCTATGGCCCATACTCTCTACACATTACGAAAGTATGCATGTTCCTGCAGGTTATGTGGTGGTCACTGCTGAAACCCTCGCCATCGTCCCAACCTCCCTACTCATACTGACGTACCTGAGGCGTACGCATCAGCTGGCAGGCAAGGTAGCAAAGTGTTGTACTAAAATATGTAGTAATCGGTATCCACAGTCAGATTCAGAAGATGTGGAAAGGAATCTGTCTTACAGACGTGTGATTCAAAATTGCACTCTTCCATGACATTTATAGCACACACTAAGGAATGACTATAATTTCCGTGTATGAAATCTCAAATCGCTGTTCTTTTACTTCCAAACTGGCTGATCATGTACTGTACTTAGTACCCACAAACTGCACATTTGGCTCTCCCTGTTGTTTTCATATTGTACCAAACTACTTTTAATAAATTGAAATTTCTTTCATATATGATGTGACATCTGTGAAGCTGCTCAAATGCGTGACTTCCTTTAATCAGTCTTGATTAGTGAAGTTTGGTCTTTCCCAAAGGGTGCGATTAGGTTAGGACACTAAGTGCACCAAGTGTGTGCTAATTAATTGCACTATGAGCTGTCACCCAGTAGCTGTCATTTGTGGAAGCACCATTGAAGGAGTGCCATCATTGAAACACCATCATTAGAGTGCCGACCTTCATCAGAGTGTCAGAGCATTGAAGACCTCTGAAGGTGCTTTGAAATCCGATGTAAATACTGCATTTCAAAGGTCTCTGTGTGGCTATAGGAGTATTCATACTTCAGACTCTGGAAACTCCACTAGCCAGGAGATTGGGACAGATGTCATTTTTTGAGTCTTCATCAGTAGGTCTTCATCACCACTGATGAAGACCCTAGATTGGGTGTGCATGTGTGTGTGCGTGTGGTGTGTGTGTGTGTGTGTGTGTGTGTGTGTGTGTGTGTGTGTGTGTATGTGTGTGTGTGTGTGTGTGTGTGTGTATGTGTGTGTGTGTGTGTGTGTGTGTGTGTGTGTGTGTGTGTGTGTGTGTGTGTGTGTGCGTGCGGTGTGTGTGTATGTGTATATGTGTGCGTGTGCATGTGTGTGTGCGTGTGGTGTGTGCGGTGTGTGTGTGTGTGTGTGTGTGTGTGTGTGTGTGTGTGTGTGTGTGTGTGTGTGTGTGTGTGTGTGTGGATGTGCGTGGTGTGTGTGTGTGTGTGTCTGTGTGTGTGTGTGTGTGTGTTAGTGTGCATGTGTGTGCGCGTGTGGTGTGTGTGTGTGCGGTGTGCGTGTGTGTGTGTGTGCATGTGTATGTGCGTGTGGTGTGTGTATATGTGTGTGTGTGTGCATGTGTATGTGCATGTGGTGTGTGTGTATGTGTGTGTATGTGTGTGTGTGTGTGTGTGTGCGTGTGTGTGTGCATGTGTGTGTGCATGTGGTGTGTGTGTGTGCGTGTGGATGTGTGTGTGTGTGTGTATGTGTGTGTGTGTGTATGTGCGTGTGTGTGTGTGCGGTGTGTGTGTGCATGTGGTGTGTGTGTGTGTGTGTGTGTGTGTGTGTGTGTGTGTGTGTGTGTGTGTGTGTGTGTGTGTGTGTGCATGTGTATGTGGTGTGTGTGTGTGTATGTGTGTGTGTGTATGTGTATGTGTGTGTGTATGTGTGTGTGTGTGTGTGTGCGTGTGGTGTGTGTGTGTGTGTGTGTGTGTGTGTGTGTGCATGCATGTGGTGTGTGTGTGTGTATGTGTGTGTATGTATGTGTGTGTGTGTGTGTGTGTGTGTGTGTGTGTGTGTGTGTGTGTGTGCATGTGTATGTGGTGTGTGTGTGTGTGTGTGTGTGTGTGTGTGTGTGTGTGTGTGTGTGCGTGTGGTGTGTGTGTGTGTGTGTGTGTGCGTGCGTGCATGTGGTGTGTGTGTGTGTATGTGTGTGTATGTATGTGTGTGTGTGTGTGTGTGCATGTGTGTGTGTGTGGTGTGTGTGTGTGTGTGTGTGTGTGTGTGTGTGTATGTGTGTGTGTGTGTGTGCGTGTGCGTGTGTGTGTGTCTGTACAATCACTGCTTGCCAGTCAATACCTTGGAGGGTGCATGCTCTGCAGGAAGTATACGTATAATATATACATATATAGTGGTTTTATTATTAGCAATGTACACCTTACTCCCCCAGTGTGAAATGTCACATATGCTCTGCTGTGCAACATCCTTATCATATTCATGACCCACCTCAGTCACATGACATGTATATATAACAAAGTTCCTAAATAGACTGAAGAGATGGGAGTGGTACAAAGAACAGCAGTATCTTCAGAGATTTTACACAGGAGACAGTACTAGTAAGGCTCAGGATTCAAGTTGATCCAGAAGAACAAGTTGTGCAAGTGACACCAAAGCTACAGACTAGCTAGCTACATAGCTAGCAACTCCCACAATGGCAGAATGTCCCAACTCCTCCATCCCCAGCAGCTGCACACAAGAGAACAACACAACTCTCAGCAGTGCTGACGTTCAGAATCTTTTAGCTGTCCACATATTCCTGCTGCTTATCTCTATAGCTGCAGTGATACTGAACACAACTTCCATCATCTCACTGATGGTGACATCGGCCATTTTAAGACTGTTTAAGATCCTGTTGGTGAACCTCTTAGTTGCAGATTTACTGGCCACAATGGCAGTTATACTCTCCACAGGTGTAAGCACGGTGCTTTTGTCAAATCCAGTGGAGGAGCCACCTCTGGAAGTCTGTAAAGCCATTACCTTTCTCTTTCCTCTTGGCATTGCGGCAAGAATGGGCAGCCTAACCGCCTACTCCGTAACCACGTTCCTCGTGATAAAACATGGAGTGAAGAAATTGAAGACATACTATGCAATTCTCGCTGTTGTGGCTGTGTGGATGATTGCAATTGTGTTGGCGGCAGACAGACTCATCCCGCAGGCTGCAGGTGTCCGGTATCTTAACAATGCTTTCTGCATTCCATTCAGTGACGATGGAGTCGTGATTATTCAGCTTCGCATCACCTTTCGAGTCATCTGGAATGTATTCGGAGGAGTTGTACCCCTCTTACTGTCTAGCGTATTACCAATAATTTCTCTCTGCTACGTTAGGAAGGTGACGATCACTGGGAATCCCCAATACACTAAGGCAGACGAAGTTGGCACTAGTCCTGATGTTGAGCGAGTTATTCACATTCTTGTCTATGCTGTTTACGACAGCTCTTCCATTCCTGTCACAAGCTAGTTTAATAGATGCCAACGGCACTGTCTACACAGGTGTGTTCCTCCTGACAGCATCTATCATTCCCACTCCCATTCTCATTCTCACATTTGTTAAGACAGCGCGAACATCCACCTCAAGGTTGCTCACTTGTGGCAGCAACTGCAAATCCTGCTTCCAAACGCAAGCAAAGTCAGAACTTGAAATGCTAGCATATAATGCTGTCTGAACAACACAATGAACAGCAGTGAATAACCCACATACAAGAGATTACGTATATAATGTGATTAGAATTGTAACAGCTGCATTTCCTTTACAGTACTCAGAGTGCAGTGCTGTTTATCTATCATTTTACTGTGACAGAGACAGAACTCTTTTTTCAATTATGTTATAGTGTCTATTTTAGGGCAGCTATGTTTCCTTGTTTTTGCATTGTTCACAGAATTTTGCAGAATGTACAATACCCTCAATCACTTCATGCCTTTGTGGAATAAATTAGCCAAGAATGTTTCATTCTAGCGATAACTATTTCGGAAATGCATCATAACTTAGTGTAGATGTACACATGGAGTTTACCACAGCTTATTCACTGTGAAACATTAGTTATTGTGGATTATGGTGACCAGTTTAAATTACTCATTCGCCGTCAAATATTATAATCTATGCTTGACAACAAAGAGTGATGCACATACATTTTCCAAACTCTTTCTAGCTAACCCATTGGCTATCGTATTCGGCAGCTAGCTATACTCCCATGCGCACATACGTATAACTTGCAATCAGACTACTCTAACTTTTGCGAAAGCTGTGTAAATGTGTGGCTGCTGAGCAGAAGAGACATTGAAAACGAGTGAAAATTTTGCACATGCTCCAACAAATCGCTTCTAATGCCCATGACAACATGTAGTTATAGAGACTGGGAGGACACAAGAAACACTACCAACACCAGCTACAGTGTCAGACAATCACCAAGTCACTGATTCAAAAGAATTTTCAGAGGCAGAATCCATCATGTCTGTAAAGGTTAGGAGTCAGAGTGCCTGCAGACCGCAAGTCCAGATTGTAATGCTAGCCAGAGAGAGTTACAAAGAGTAGCTATGAGCAGATGAACGAATATTACGTAGCACGCGCAGCTAGCCATATATGACCTAATCACCGCATCCCTGTAAAGTATACACATAGCCGTTCTATTTACCGTAGAAAAGGTGACAACCACGTGGCATGATCACGCAACGACCAACTTGACCTCAGCCGGTGATCACTATTCTCGATTATTCTACCTTTTCCCTTCGCGAGGGACAGGAAGAAGGATGAACAGCATTGAAAACGTGTCCAACAGTTCGCAGCATCTCTTTCTATCAACGACCATGTTTACCGGCTTTTCCATCGCCCTCCTAAGCTGCGTCCCCGCTGCCGTTTCGTTACAGGTCCTCACGGCTGTGGCGCTCCTCCTGGACAGGACTATGCTCAAGCCTCTTCGTCTTCTTCTCCTCAATGTGGCGGCGACAGAGTTCCTCACATCCCTCTACGTTACCCTTCACATGACTACCACGACTGTGCTCTCGACACAAGCTAATCCTCGACCAAACGGCCAGCTGTGTCGTGTCATTCTTTGGTACCTCGGTACCGTCCTAGCTGCCAGGATGTTCTGTATCGCGGCCTATTCCATAGGAGTGTTTGTGTTTGTAAAGTATGGAACTTGCAAGCTTAAGACATGGCATGCCGCAATTGCTATAGGTGTGGTGTGGATATTGGCTTTGATCATGGGCGTTGACCGCTGGCTTCCATTCTCTGTAGGCACTCTGTTTGTTCATCAAGTCGCATGTGTTCCGTTTGTGGATGACAGAGTTGTAATTGCAGTTAGAATTGTGTCTGTCGCCATCTGGATAATAGTAGCTGGTTTAATACCAACCATTGTGTGTATAGGTCTACCAATAGCAGCATTACGGCACTTAAAGAAAAACGGGTCCTTGGGAGTCATTGAACCCACCACATATAAGAAGGCAGTGACTAAACTGGCTCTATTTCTGATTGTCGGGAGCATCGTCAACATATTCTGGATATTCTTTCCAGGAATAGCGGTAATGATCAGCAGCTTCTTCCCAGCTCCCGATCCCACTTCCAATGAAGTCGATTTAGCAGGCGTTGTAACGGTGTACATCTCTTTTCCCGTCATCTCTCTCTCTCTCTTTCCTCCATCCCTCATAATTGTGTCATTCCTGAAGTCAGTCCGACAGAAATTCAAGGAGATGTTCTGCTGTTTGTGTATTGTTCACTCTTGTATATCTTTGAAGGAAAGGCGTAAAATGGTGAAGCGAACTACAGCAAATGCAGAGATGGTAGCCCCACTGACATCAAGCGACTACAATAGTCACTTACAATGAAGGGTCACAATGAATTTCAGTGCACGTTGCATGGTGTGTAGTAAATGACACTGCATGTATATATCATACCATAAGATAGGATTGAGCATGTTTACTGTACTCTGTGATGGCTGTGTTACGTTTTCCTCTGCTTGAGTTTGTACTAATGTTCTGTTGTCTGTACAGTAGGCATGATGTAACTAGGCATGGAGACATTCGGGATGTATTTATTTTTGACTTGTGAAAGTGATTTTTTTCATCAATAACAACAGTTTGTGCTGAGCACATTTATTTCATGAGCCGGCTTTACATCGATTAATTCATGTCCGGCTTGTATGTACCATATCAGTGCATATAAAATATGTTATAGATATAGTTCAATGAATATCGCTTAACTCTGCTAATTAGATTCGTAATCACGTGATTATTTGGTTCGCAGGAGATCCAGTGAGTTACTCGACTTTCCCTTTCTTTCTTCTCTTCTATCCTCTGCTTTGATGAGAAACACAGATGAATAACTGCAATACAACAGGAGGAAGTTGTTCCATGCCGCCAAGCAAAATCTTCCTCGAATCGCCATGGTTCACGGCCTTGTTGTCGCTTTTCTTACTCATTGACGCGGCGGCCATTGTTTTGAAGGTCCTGACAGCAGTCGCACTGACGGCCAGATCCATTCCCATCCACAAGTCACTCCGAGTTCTCCTCTTCAACCTACTGGTGGCCGAAATCCTAACAGGTTTAATACTGATGGTGAAAACACTCAACTCGGCCATTCTATCGGTTTCGACTATACGACCCTCACTGCCTCTCTGTCGTTTCATACTTTGGGCCTTTGCTACACTCCTGCCGGCGAGGATGTTCGCCCTGACCACGTATTCCACTGTGGTGTTCGTTTACATCAAGTACGGGAGAGAACGCATACGCACTGGCTACATTGTGGTTGCCTTGGTGATTATTTGGCTACTGGCTGCAGCACTGGGTGTGGACAGGTGGGTGGCGGAGTCACTTGGAGTCTTCTACTTCCGGAACGTCACGTGTACGCCCATTTCCAGTAGGCAGTTGATCATTCAACTGAGGGCTCCATCACAAGCAATATGGCTCATCTTTGGTGGTATCATTCCTTTCATTGTGAGCATTGTGATGCCCATTGCTGCGTACCGTCAGGAGAAACGTTACGGACAACACCGTTTGACGGAGGCGACAGCGTACAAGAAGTCGGTGGTGAGGTTACCATTGTTTCTCCTGATTGCAAACTCTTTTAACTTTTGTTGGATGATTGTACCAGCCCTTGCTTTCGGCATTGGGAGCCATGCACGTTTCCTACCTGTGAATGTGGAAGCGATAATGCTAACCTTCTTCACCTGTCTTACAATCTCTCTGCTTCCTACGCCCGTGTTCATGCTTTTATACCTTAGGACACTCAGAAAACGAGTCAGAGAAATTGTCACCTGCCTCAATTGTGCTTGCTGCCGGAAACGCAAATCAGTGTTACTCTCTGAGGATGCATTAGCTTACCATACCACAACAAATGGTACAATTCCCAATCATAATTGTAGTTAATATTGACATGTTGTAAGGATTTGATGGTATTGTATTTGATGGTTATCATTCTATGACAATTTCAGCACCTTTCACACTTTACAATCTTTTGCTGGCTGACTAAACTTGTGGCGTATTGCCATTATGAGTAAATATTCATCCACTTGTAATTTCTCATCCTCTGAAATACTTTCTGGTATAATTGTAATGTCATGATTAATTGGAAACTTGTGATCCCCTTGCCGCAAAGACTCGGAGCTATATATATATGGGACACATTATATCTGAAGGACGTGGATAGAGATTACACCAGACCCAGTGCCTCCGAATATTACAAATACAGGGGAACCTGTCTAAGATGGTCACTGTGTAAGGCAGCCACCTCTCTAAAACAGCCAGCCTCCCTGGCCCCAGATAGCACTAAAGCATTGGAATCTATCTCTGTAGAGCAGCCACCTCTCTATAATGGTCAGTTAGAACTGGCCCACAGGTGGTTGGTTATCTTAGCCAGGTTTCACTGTATAATCAACAGCATGCTCAGATTGATGACATAATATTTAAGAGTCCAGTTGCTACAGTCAGATGAAGGCCTGATGACACTAGGGTGTAACAGGCAGCAAACAACAATACAAAAAATATTAAAGATGTTTCAACCTCGAGGGTCATTGTCGGTCAAACACCTGAAGTGTAGAGAACTGACAGTGGCTTTGACACAGCACCCAGAGCGACATCACCATTGTCACATGGATGCTGTATATTTGCATATGTGTGTTGTGTGTCTTTGTTGTTGAAGTGAAAATGACAACGAACACCATTCACAAACCTGCCGTGGGTGCCCTATATACAACTACGCTTGGGAGCTTTATTAGTCAGTTGTTATTTCGACATCTTCGGTCCACTATAGTACAATGAAACTCAATGAAGAGAACGCAGTTGTGAACAGTCTGTCTTCCTCTGCCAACATCAGCTCACAAATTCTCCTGAAATCTCCAGGCTACGCAACTTTCTTTGTGATCCTCACCCTTCTGGCCTTTGCTGCGGTTCTGCTAAATATCTTGACCATTGCTGCCCTGGCAAGAGACTCTACCATCTTAAAGACAGTGCGGGTCCTGCTTATCAACATATTCGTGGCTGAGTTACTGATCGGTGTAGCAGTGGTTATTGACGCCATCAGCAGTGCCGTCTTGTCAGCAAGAAGGGCCAACCAAACAGCCCCACCACATCAGTTTTGTCGTTTTGTCAATTGGCTTCTGGCTGTCTCCATCATAGCCAGGATATACGGTCTGACAGCGTATATAACTACAGTGGTGGTCTACATCAGGTGTGGATGGAAGAGGTTCAAAGCACTCTACATGGTTGCCGCTCTTGTTGCCCTGTGGACGCTTGCTGCTGTGCTTGGAGCTGATAGGTGGATTCCACAGTCAGTAGGTGCGACCTACCTCAAGGGTGTCACGTGTTCGTCAGTTGCAGACGAAAACGTCATTTTGAGTGTGAGGATAACATTTGGAACTCTGTGGATTCTTCTAGGTGGAATTATGCCACTATTCATCTGCTCCTCGCTAACAATAGTAGGTATCTGTCAACTGAGGCAACACCACAGGCGTGACTCAACATCTAGTGCACAGTACAAGATATCCGTGGCAAAGCTAGCCAGTTTTCTCATCATTGGTAATCTTGTCAATTTGTTCTGCGTTTGTCTGCCATCGCTGGGATCCATCATTTCCAGTTTTCCACAGGCAAAAGTCAACAGTGTTGCCGTGGTTACCATTTTCTCCTCCGCTCTCTCAGTCTCCCTTTACCCCACCCACATTATCGTAATGATATGCATGCAGACTGTCCGCCAACAGATGATTGTCATCATCTGTCACTGTCAACCTTGCCGTCACCATTCAAAGGCAGTGACAGAGGAGTTAGAAATGAAAGCAACGACATTACTGGTTGTAGGCACCGCTGACAAGTGTGGTGATTTGTAGCACTGTGAACTTGTATGCATGTGTGAACTCGCTACCAAATAAGCCCTGGAAATGAACATATAAATTAAAACTGAAATATTATGGACACTGAATATGAGGAGATTGAGTGCAATTCAGCAGTGAATGGCGGGCGTGTTTCAGGTTGGTATGAATCACGTGTCCCAAAGTGTTGCTGTTTCATGTGCATATGTATACAATGCGTAAGATGAATGAGGTCAAACTACAGACAGTCATACGACTATCACATGACTGACACACAACCAGGACACAGCTGTAGTTGTACATGTACCTGCATCTATCTGACATTTATACAGAGTATAATTACTCCAGAACAAATGCAGATATACGTACAAAGCTCAAATTGCACGGAAATAGAATACACATAGTCACGCACACACACACACACACACACACACACACACACACACACACACACACACACACACACATACAGTCATATGACTATCACATGACTGACACATATACACACACACACACACACACACACACATACAGTCATATGACTATCACATGACTGACACATATACACACACACACACACACACACACACATACAGTCATATGACTATCACCTGACTGACATACACACACATACAGTCATATGACTATCACATGACTGACATACACACACATACAGTCATATGACTATCACATGACTGACATATACACACATACAGAATACACACACATACATACGCAGAAGTTCCTCGTTACTGACACCACCTCAGTGACCAGGTGATGGTACCTGTTACATTAGCACAGAGGAGCCTACCTATTGGGGTAAGCTAACGTATGTACTATATAAGGAAGGCAAGACAGCCAACTGTCTAAACAACCATCTGCAATTTATAGGGGAAATGTATGACACTTCTAAATTTAAAGTGTCAAATTGACATGTGCATCTGCTTGAAGTACTGGTTCCATTACTCCTTAAACAGAATGGCCGAGCATTCAGCGGAGTGAACCATGATGCTACCCGCGCTAAGAGAGAGCATGCACACGCACACACACACGCACAACACAGATGTGCACACACACACACATGCACACCACAAATGTGTACTAAAACACGCACGCACGCACTCGCCTCCACAAAGTGATCCAACGAAGGCCCCAAGAAGCAAAGAGCTGACTACCCACTCCGCCTCCGTGTCCACAAGACAAAACTCACTCTTCAGTTGCAGCAAGGCTCCTGCTATTACACCTGTGTGTATTGTAATGATACTTAATGACAGTCATATGATGACATGTCATGATATGTAATGACATGTTAACATAACATAACATAACATATAACATATAGTGATAACATAAATGACATGTAATGACATGAAATGAAGAGTTCATTAGTGATGTTGAGTCCACACTAATCTAAAGCACATTCATTTGAAATCACAATCAGCTGAGTGAACAAACAAAGATCTTGAGCAGGCCAGTTTAACCAGCTACACATGTTCATGCAAATGCAGGTGGACAAACACACGCTTGCACACAACAGTCTCTTCTTGGACACACATATGCACACATGCATGCACGCATGCACACACACACACACACACACACACACACACACACACACACACACACACACACACACACACACACACACACACACACACACACACACACACACACACACACACACACACACACACACACACACACACACACACACACACACACACACACACACACACACACACACACACACACACACACACACACACACACACACACACACACACACACACACACACACACAACACACACACACACGTGCACACACACCTGTGTCGTACCCAAAGAGAACCCCACCAATGGCAGCCACCAAGGCACATGCCCATGTATACCAGTGTGACGCACACTTCCACCTAAACAAGGAGGACAGGAGACAAGGAGGGGTCAATGAGTGAGGAGAGTGAATACTGCAACAGTCTCATGGCCACGCCCATTCACACGCTTGTGCACACGCACATGCACACACACGCGCACACACACACACACACACACACACACACACACACACACACACACACACACACACACACACACACACACACGTGCACACACACGTGCACACACACACACACATTGTATTAAACATGTAGCTAGCTAACACACATGCTTCATAGTTAATGTATGCAGATGCACAATTAGTCACGCCGAATGAGCTAGTACCGTCTTGAAGTCCCTGGAGCTACAGTTTCTTCTTCTTCCTCTTCATCGCTGTTTTCTTGCAATATTCTGACAGTGTCCTCATCTGAGAAGCGACAGAAGATAGGCTAAACGCGCTAGAAGGACCATTCTGCTACGCAGCCACATAGCAGAAACAACACTAACTGACTGGTATATAACAATTATAATCATTGTACCTTCATGCGAGGCCTCGTAGATGACTCGTGGGGAGAGTCCTTTGGGACTACCATCCCGAAATATATCAGCAGAAGGCACATCGCGATCGTCGTCCATATTTATTCAACGATTATTTCCGGTCACATGCAATGAAGACATACAAAATTACAACACCAATGAAATCGCAAAGCAGTTCAATAACCGTTCTCTCTCTCTCTCTCTCTCTCTCTCTCCCTCAGCCAAGGTAAACATATGCTCTGTTTATTCACTCAGAACTTCTGGTATGAGTTCTGCAAAGAAAAAAGTGAGACGAGAGCAGCATTTTCAATAGTCAATATTCAAAGTGCACATTCAATGGTCAATATTCAAAGTGCAAATCTGCCATGCACACTAAGACAGCTGTCCCATGCAGCACTATACAGGTATACATTAATGTAGGCAATGTCAAAGTGATGGAAAAGCATGGGATGCATAATAAAGTATAGGGTAAACAATACACAACATATATATGCATAACTTTAACAAATTCAAGCCTTTTCATTACAATAGCTACTCAGAAACAGTTAGTTATAATATCATTGCTCAAACACTTACTGGCTACTGCTTTTGCTGGAAGAGAAGATTTCCAAGGCAGCTTACTGATTGTCTGAACAGGTCCCAAAGATAAGCAACAAGGTGGAATGTCTGCATATCATCACTGACTTCTGTACTACAATCTGTAGCATCAAGGAAGCTGTGTTGAAAGTTTGGATCTAACTCCTCACTCTCAGCAGGAAGAGACCATTTGCTTAGAATTTTTTCTGTGTAGTCCATGTATTCTTGGTTTTGCCCGGAGTAGTGGTACCCAAGCATTCGAGCCGCTCTGGACATCTTCCTGTAAATTGCCTCCATTAAAATGTCAGCAAAAATGTGGCATTGCACACTTTCAATAACAGCCTGGCTCAGGACTTGGCTGAATCGCGGATCATGTCCCTTCTCTCTCTCCACCGGCCGGAGTAGATTGGGGGAGCTACATGACGCGCACTCTCTGTCCAGCTGAGTCCGTCTGTGAGCTACATCGACGGTAGTGGCGAGAGGAACACCTTCGAAATCCTTGCGCCATTGCTCCAACCATGCATCGATGAATTCGCACGGCACCTTTACTTGGACTACACACGATAGATAGTCCATGCACACCACTTTGTCACTCTTTGGCAGTCGCGACCACAGATCGCGCAGCCCTTTCTGCTCCTCGTTTGTGCAATCTTCCCCAATAATCACCGTCTTCCCAAATACGATCATGATTTCTCCCGTATCACCTGAAGCCACTTAATAAGAGCAAGTTGCTGAAGAGATGCGATCTGCATATAATTATGAAGACGTGATAGTCTTGCTTTGCCAGATGAACGATCAGTCTTGCGTGCGTGTGCTTCAGCTATTGGACTCTAGTTGCTAATGGTGACGTCAGTTTCATTGGCCAAATCATAGGGGATTCCCCACAAGAACTCGCGCTTCGGCCTCTCCCTATAATAATTATACATCATAGATACTCCAACCTACGCAACGCCTACGCTGAACGAACAGGATTACTGCAATCCGTGCCCTTCTACGACGAACAAGGAAGGGAAGTATATATGACGTACGTACACATACACGCCCGCTAGCCCTCACACATACATGCATGCTGTAACACACATTCATTACCTTTGAATTAGATTTACCTGGCTAGGTTAATTACTTAGCTACTCCATTTTCTCTCTGAATCCGAACATGGGCCTTCCTGTGTAAGATAGTGGATCCGATATAGCTGTGATAGAGCCGCTTACATCCATGCTGTGGGCAGTATTACCTAAACATTGGTAGAGGTCAATGTATATTTCTCCAGATCAATTCTCCATGGCCAGGGGACGGAAGTGCTATTTATGGCAAAAACAGTAATTGCCTCTTAAGTCATCCATCAACATCAAAGTACACCACGTACACACTTACACGCCCCAATAATTATATGTATCGAAGTTTCGCCCTTGGCACTTCCTTGGCTTGGTTCACTCAAGCACTGGTCTTCCTCGTGTGATACTTGGCAGGGACATACCTATCTATATGCATGCAATAAGTAATTCTGCACTATGTTATAGAGTCACTATTATACTGGCCATATATAGGTATATACCAGTGTGCAATTTTATACATGTCGACAGCACGACTAATTTTAGCTTTAAGCAGTTAGTCATGAGCATAATAAGGATGTTGCATAATGCAATCACTACGGTCAGCACACAAAGTATATACAGTGTGAGCAATTAAACTGCCTGTAAAAATGAACTAAAATCAATGCATGCATTAGACACTGTACATGTTGAATGTTGTACATCTGCAAAGAGAAGAATATAATATAGTGTCTATAGACAGTTACACTGTGGTTCCCCCCCTGTGTGTATTGCCCTCTGCTCACGTTGATATATGGCTAATTTGGGTTGGCAGCCAATAATGATGCAATAGCTAAGTATCTGATGGCTGTTCCACTTCACTAGAGTCCACTTCACTAGAGTCCACCGTTGTAAACATGTCAAAAAAGTAGTGAGAAGGGAATGGCAGTATCAGTGCATGTGTGTGTGTGGTGTGTGTGTGTGTGTGGTGGTGTGTGTGGTGTGTGTGTGTGTGTGTGTGTATGTGTGTGTGTGTGTGGCGTGTGTGTGTATGTGTTCGGTGTGTGTATGTGTGTGCGTGTGTGTATGTATGTGTGTGTGTGTGTGTGCGTGTGTGTGTGTGTGCGCATCCACTTATGTACATCTGTGTGTACAATTGCAACTGTACAAGTTCATGTCTTTGTGTACTTGCACAACACTTACAATTTAATGGTAAACCTTTGACCTGTTGGAATGGACAACACAATTTCATATGAATTACTGCAATGCGCATAATCTATACTTAGCATATGTGCAGCTATATAGACCCTACCAAAAACCAAGAAATGTGCACGTGCATCTACGTTATTTGTATACTTATTCATGATAGCATCTCATAGGAGCATGCATCAATTACACATAATGATTTCCCCATATTAATCTTACAACGACTGTAACATACATATTGCAAATTTGACAAATGATAATATAATAATAATGGTAATCAGATAAATAAAACTTTATAAATTAATGCAGCAGCTATGCACGAATTCACTATATAACTATGCACTGTGCACAGTAATCATTAACAACAAAGCATTAGAGGAATTTAAATATATAATCACTGCAGCAAGTAAATATTATTTACTTCCGACAGAAGATGGTGAGCAACATAATGCTTCAATACATCAATACAGAGCAGAGTGCCATAAGTGCATTCCTCGCTATAGCACTGTGCATGTCAGTTAGCTATACATACCCACTGTACTTACACGTACGTATGTCACATTAAATAATTTCACTCGCCCTCGTGCGTCGTGAAATAAAATGTCGCCAAGCTTAGTGTACTATAATTATAACATATGTCTTTGTTGCTCATTCGTGTTTTCTCAAATGTGACTAACATCACTGAACCACCACAATCTCATAGCTAGAACAACCACCAGATCCACATCTACATACAACCACCACCACCACAGACTACTACCACTTGGTAAAGTTGCTCGAGTACATGTGGAGTGTCTGTGCCACCAGCTGGAACCACCAGTGCAGGTTTCATTGAGTTATATGTGTGCAAGAGAGTATTTGCGCCAAGGCTAAGGGGAAAATGCCACTACTAGGCAATCAATGCAGCTAGTGTGAGAGCACATATTTTTTGACAAGCCTTGCACCTTGTGCATTGGTGGTGAATGTCACTGGCCGTAACTTGTGCTGGTAGCGTTTTCATTCAGCCCTTGGACATACTCCATTTGCATACATGCACAGTGACATCACCAACTGCAACTTGCACTGGCCGTGATGTTGTTTCTAACAGCCACTGGCTCAGACACTTCACTTGCACTCGAGCTACTACAACAGACACTAACAACAATCGCCACTGAAGAAGGCAGCAGTGGTCGACGATCGAAACGTTTTTTGTATTCAAGAAACCTGATTGGCTAGTGAACTCCAGTGATAACTCAAGACATACCAATACATAGCCGGACAAGCTTCTTCAAGGAGACACATGCAAATAAAGTAAGCAAGAACGAGTGAACCTATCAGTTTGTGTATGCATATCAACACACCTTTTTTCAATTTTGACCTGCAATAAAAAAAAACAATTGCTACAACCAACCCAACTAAACAGATGAATGTCATAGATGCTGATGCAATGCCACCTTGTAATGCTGATGATAATCCTGCAAATTAAAGGTAAGAATATGTAGCATTATTATACAACGTTGAACACACAAACGTTTATAACCTTTCAGTTGCTACTGTACGTTATTGATTATACGTATAATATTATTTCAAATTTACAGAGGCTGTCTCTGCAGAACAGTGGTCACTGTATACTGCTGGCTCCTGTCTACAGCAGCCAGCCTCCCCTGGTCCAATAGTATCATGTACAGTAGAACCTGTCTATAGCGGTCACTGTACAAAGCAGCCACCTGTCTACAGCAGCCAGCCTCCCCTCGTCCAATAGTATCATGTACAATAGAACCTGTCTATAGTGGTCACTGTACATGGCAGCTACCTAGCTGTCCATTACCTGGGTTGCCAGTTGGGTTCCTTGTTGGCAGAAGGACTGTATCAGTAGCAGTGCCAACCATTGATGAAGACTGTGTTGACGACTGACCACCGCCACCCGATACACTTGAAGTGGCTGATGGAATGACTGCCGTGGGGTGGACACACTGGCTGGTATCTAGAAGAAATAACAACAGATGCGAACTCAACTGTATCAGTGTATATGTATTCCAGCTTAATGCAAATTCATTTAAAATAGTATTTGAGCATTGAGCATGCATGGCTTCCACATGCAACATTTTGCAGCTATAAAGAGTGTGTGCATAAGGCAAACAATAACATACCTCTACTGTACATACAGCTGTGTATGTATACTGCTACAGTATAATTTATTTAGATGGATATGTGGGCTCGTTACACCAGATTTAACAGGAACATCCCCCTAGGTAATTTCTGCTACTGTGAATTGCAGAGCACACACTAGCTATCTTCTATAATAATATTACAACTGAACTAAGCACTTCAATACCACATAGTTGTACAACATGGCATGGACCACAACGGCTACTGCATTCATACCTGCTTGTAGAGTAATGCTCTGGGAAACAACATTTTCACTTTGACAACTGATAGCCAGTCCATTGGTGGCGTCAGTCAGTGGTAAGGCATAAAACAGAAGTGTATGATTAGTCCAAAACACGTTTATCCTCCATTGGTCAACCTCGCCTTTGTTAGCAAGATAAAAGTGGTCAGGCCCAATAATCACTTGGGGGGGTATACCTAACGCTGTCTCAAGTCCTTCCGTCTTGCAAGTCACATTCACAGACACTGAGCCAGTGGGACAATAAGAAACCGTCCGAGTACCACCAGTATCATCGGCAGGAGGCTCCAGACACTGTATCACTGCATAGATGGATTGAGACAAAAGATGTACGTATATGATTACTGTACAAGTGTACACTATACAGAAAGCCTGCATTGGGCAAGTCAGAAAGAACTGTCATCACCTTTTGTTAAATTCACTAGCCAATGAAGGAATTACAAAACCAAATGTTTCGGTAGTTGTACAATTACCATCTTCAGTGATGAGGTGTTTTGGTACAGAGTGACTACTATATAGTTGACTTGTGACAAGTGATGATGTGATTAAATGATTTATTTTTAAAAATGACAGGTTATTATGAATATGAGCCGGAGTCATGAATAAATAATAATATTAATAATAATAAAATAATAATAACACTAATAATTGGTATTGACAGGAGTATGTGGATATATCTAGTTATCTGTCCTCTGCCTCCTGGGGTGGGGGAGTGGGGCACGGTACACATCAGGCAGGGGGCCTACTTCTCTGTTCAGGGATTCAGGCTGGGAAACTATATGCCACGACTCCAGCAAGCAACGTTGGGAGGTGTGTGGATGGTGGTCAATGATAGTGGCATGGTCCCAGTCGATGGCATGGTTTGTGGTGAGCGCATGCTCTGCTGCAGCTGACGTGAGGTAGTTTTCTGTGGTTAGGGCTCTCCTGCAGTGCTCTTTGACTCGCTGCATGAGGGACCTACCGGTCTGGCCTATGTATGCCTTGGGACACTCGGAGCAGGGGATGCGGTAGACTACACCAGATCGCTGCATGGGTGGAATGGGGTCCTTTACATGTACTTAGGCCTTGCGTAGGGTATGGGCTGGCTTGAAATTAGTCCTGATAGAGTGGGGCTAGGATCCTGCGAATGGCTTCGGACACACCTTTGATGTATGGTGTGACGCTACTAGTGTGGGTCTCATCTGCAATAGGTACTCTTGCGGTTGGGGTGGACGAGTTCTGGATGAACCTAAGGGAGTAGCCACTAGAGTGTAGGGCTGCTGTAACCTGTATACCTAGCCACTCAGGACAATATCGATTCAGAAAGAACTGTTTGAAGAGAGTCTTAGTTGGTGGGTAAGGCTGAAACTACTGCAGCTAGCTAGCTACAGTATAAATTATAGTATAATACCTGTGATGAGCCAAAGCAGCCTTCAAATAAGCATATACGTAATATTCTAGAATATACTGGAAAGAAATCATTCCCAATTAAAGAGCTTGAATTAGCTAGCTAACTTCCTTCTAAAAACTTGATGGTACACATAGAATAAGAAATTACAAAGCTATTTATACACCTGTAGGTAGAATTAATTCAAGGACAGTCAGCTGAAGTCTGTATACAAACATACTCCTTTATTTAGCCCTTAGTTACCTCTCTGTGCTTGAACAAAGTCGACCCAACTAAGCAAAATCAAAGAAAGTACTAGAAATTGGCCCATCTGAAGCACTAGCCAGTGCTCTAGCTAATGTTATCTTCTCTGCTTCCTCTGCAATCACCCAGCTTGCGTGGTGGCCCGGTCCAGGTGTGATGTAGTCTGGCTAGCTAGACCGTCCCATCTAATCGCCGGGGCGCTTAGGGCTGGAAAGGGCTGTTTAGCGGCTATTCGACCAATCAGATGCTACTGGCAGGAATTCCTGCTAATAGTATATAGTCATAGCCTGGGGAGCTCAGTCACGCCTTGGAATCCTGGATCTCGTCTCAGTCCGATGTATGGCCCGCCCCAACTACGTAGGAGTGCTGTAGCGATTGATACGCTACAGCACTCCTGCGTAGTTGGGTCGGCTCATGTGTCGTATTAACAACACGCACGAGAATGTGAAGGTGTGAACTAAAACTAACTGATCTTGTCCTTCCGACGTAGGGTCCTCCCCAACTACGCAGGAGTGCTGTAGCGATTGATACGCTACAGTACTCCTGCGTAGTTAGGTCGGCCCATATGTCGTATTATCAACACGCACGAGGTGTGAGTTTAGAATGTGGAGGTGTGAACTAATCGTTACTCCCGCTAGCTGTAGAGCTAGGAGATGCCATCGTTGCTATGTAGCTAGCTACTGCAATAAACGTAATGGCAGCGAGAGGTACAAGAAGTGTGTATCTGTTCAGCACAATTCTCCTACCAACTTTATTACTTGGAGCAGAAGGTCTGTATAGTTATAATAGTATATATCTTGTTCTGCAAAAATGTGTACCTGAACTTACACACTTACACATGTGTAAGTTCCTTACCGTGGCAGAATTTAGTTACTAACAAACAGTGACCTTTCTGTGTGTAGTACACCACTAGACCTCTTGGTCCCAGACAGTCTGTCTGTTGCAGTATGGGGCAAGGTTCCGTGTACCCCATATTCGGCAATAACTCACTGTACACTTACAAAACGCAACTGAACCATATCATCTGACTGTCCTTTTTTTAGAAAGGTCTTCTTCAGTAGTAGCTGGCTATGTAGATTTGCTTACATGTGTTTATGACAGCAGGGAGTGTTCTTCTAGAAAGGTGTGCTGATCATCAGGTAGCCCTTACAAGAGGTCACACTGTTTAACTGTTGAAGCTGAGATGATTCTACGTGCAGCCCAAAATGTGTGTCAGGCATGAATGTTCCTTGAGCTATGCATATTAACACACAGTCTATGCTACATACACACAAAGCTACAAGTTGCTGCAGTGGAGAGCCTGATAGTGTTCAACTCACCTGACCCACTTTAAAATCAGCAGCACCTCATTGTACAGGTACATAGCTACACATACAGTCATTGTCTTCTGCAGCTCAAGTAGTGCTGCGGCTGGCAAGGCAGCCTGAAAGGGATGCACTATGCCCCAGCGAGCAGCTCTTCCTCCGCTGCACACACAACAATACATTCAACGATCCAGAGTGGAGAGTCATCAATGGCACACAGGTGATCCACAGAGGAATAACATTTCGTGACACTACTTTGGAAGCACACTCGCTAGTAAATAACACAAAAGTGTTGGAGGTGCTTGTGATTGACAAAGTGCAGCATGACCTTCACAACCTTCGGTATTCATGCTTGTATGACACCAACCAGGGAGAGGTGCAGAGCAATGAGATCACAGTAAAGCTATATGGTAGGTGTCTCTGTGTGACCTGTGTGTGTGTGTGTGTGTGTGTGCCTGTGTGTGTGTGTGTGTGTGTGTGTGTGTGTGTGTGTGTGTGTGTGTGTGTGTGTGTGTGTGTGTGTGTGTGTGTGTGTGTGTGTGTGTGTGTGTGTGTGTGTGTGTGTGTGTGTGTGTGTGTGTGTGTGTGTGTGTGTGTGTGTGTGCAGCACTTACTTATTGCATACATTACACCTTCCCATTATCATCCTATATATATGTACACTGAACAGAGCCTCCCCCAATCAGGGAGCTCACAATTCAAATGATTGGCTCCACAGCAGTCAACATATCCTGGCAACAGGATGAGGATGTCTGCAATCAATCAATCACACCTCTCCTCCTGATCAACAGCCTAAACAGCGTGCCAGCTGACTGCAAACCGACAGAACTAAGCAATTTCGAGTGCTTCATCTACGATCTTACCCCCGACACAAAGTACACATTAGATGTGTACATTACCACAAAGGATGGGAGGAGAAGTGCGACAGCTGTTAGCACGACATTTGAAACAGGTGTGAGGTGACACTAATGCATGCAGATACACACATACATACACACATGAACACATATATATGGTGGAAGTTCTAAAGGATTCTGAATGATCAGTACATCATTACAGCTTAATTAAACAGACATTAATTTACTGCTGCTCATTTCAGTCATCGATATGCTTGCTGATGAATGGTGCAAATGGATGAGTTAGAGACACTACATTCATATGCAGCCCAAAATTAAGTTGTGTACAAATGCAATGTAGAAACTGTATGGATTTTAGCATTAAGCACAAAATGTGTGTGTGTTGCATGGTCAGTGAATGCAAAGGCAACATGCAGTATCACTTATCATTTCAGTATCACTTGTCATTTAAACCATGCATCTGGTTGGCTCCAAAGCTTGGTAACATTCCTTCATTCTTTCCAAGAAGTCCCATCCACTTCTACCCACAAACACACCCCAGCCCCTCCTCTTTGTTTATCTTCCCTCCAGAGCCCCGCCTTGGTGGACCACACACACCCTCAGGCAGTGGAGAGGAGGAGTCGCTCTGTGAGCACATACATACTACAGAGCCACAGCATTTTGTATATATATACAGACCTCAACTGACCAGCATAAGAGGAGTGTAGAGTGGTCAGCATAAGAAGAGTGTAGAGTGGTCAGCATAAGAGGAGTGTAGAGTGGTCAGCATAAGAAGAGTGTAGAGTGGTCAGCATAAGAAGAGTGTAGAGTGGTCAGCATAAGAAGAGTGTAGAGTGGCCAGCATAAGAAGAGTGTAGAGTGGTCAGCATAAGAAGAGTGTAGAGTGGTCAGCATAAGAAGAGTGTAGAGTGGCCAGCATAAGAAGAGTGTAGAGTGGTCAGCATAAGAAGAGTGTAGAGTGGCCAGCATAAGAAGAGTGTAGAGTGGCCAGCATAAGAAGAGTGTAGAGTGGTCAGCATAAGAAGAGTGTAGAGTGGTCAGCATAAGAAGAGTGTAGAGTGGTCAGCATAAGAAGAGTGTAGAGTGGCCAGCATAAGAAGAGTGTAGAGTGGTCAGCATAAGAGGAGTGTAGAGTGGTCAGCATAAGAAGAGTGTAGAGTGGCCAGCATAAGAAGAGTGTAGAGTGGTCAGCATAAGAGGAGTGTAGAGTGGCCAGCATAAGAAGAGTGTAGAGTGGCCAGCATAAGAAGAGTGTAGAGTGGCCAGCATAAGAAGAGTGTAGAGTGGTCAGCATAAGAAGAGTGTAGAGTGGTCAGCATAAGAGGAGTGTAGAGTGGCCAGCATAAGAAGAGTGTAGAGTGGTCAGCATAAGAAGAGTGTAGAGTGGTCAGCATAAGAAGAGTGTAGAGTGGTCAGCATAAGAAGAGTGTAGAGTGGTCAGCATAAGAGGAGTGTAGAGTGGTCAGCATAAGAAGAGTGTAGAGTGGTCAGCATAAGAAGAGTGTAGAGTGGCCAGCATAAGAAGAGTGTACAATGATGGAGCCCTTTGCATACAAATCTCTATAGTGGAGCTCCTTTGAGACACCTCCTAAAACACGGCTATTTGTTCTGCATAGAATCCACAATTATTATACATACATACGTAGCTTACGCAATATTACAGGTGAATAAATACATATGCTACATACACATGTATGCACATGCACACATCATACACACACACACACACACACACACACACTCACACACACACACATACACACGCTCACACACACACACACACACACACACACACACACACACACACACACACACACACACACACACACACACATACACACGCTCTCACACACACACACACACACACACACACACACACACACACACACACACACACACACATTCACTTGCGTCATTTCCCTTACTGCAGGCACAACAGAGCTGCTGACATGTGTCCTGTACGGTGTAACAGGTGTCTTTGTTTTGGCAATTGTGGTAATAGTCGGCATATGCTTGATTCACTTTATCAGATCTCAAAGGTGGGAACATTAGAGCATAACCCTGTACTGTGTGTGTGTGTGTGTGTGTGCTGTGCATGTCAGTGTGTGTGTATATGTGTGCATGTGTGTGTGTGTGTGTCTGTGTGCTGTGCATGTGTGTATGTGTGTGTGTGTGTGTGTGTGTGTGTGTGTGTGTGTGTGTGTGTGTGTGTGTGTGTGTGTGTGTGTGTGTGTGTGTGTGTGTGTGTATTGGACTTTGGTCAGGATCTGACCAACATCATGCTGCAGCTGTTTAAACACAGTATATATGTAGAACTACAAGCGTCATAACAGGTACAGGGTAGAGACCTTTTTGAGTTGGCTGTTCATACCAGCAGGCCATCAACAGTAACCAGAATCGCATATATCGAAGATCATCAATTAAACTGTGATGTCCTGCCAGAATGATATCAACGATATATGCGATTCTGGTTACCCATGCCGGTCGCCAGTATGTCTATAAGTAAACAGTCACTCAGGAATCAGTAAACAATGTCTTAGTACATAAATAAATTGGCTGATGCAATCCTGCTGATGCAATCTCGCTGATAACTGTATTATGACTGTACAGTACACACAGTACACACAGTACACACAATACACACGGTACACACGGTACACACGGTACACGCAGTACACGCAGTACACGCAGTACACACGGTACACACAGTACACACAGTACACACCAGTACACACGGTACACACAGTACACACCAGTACACACAGTACACACGGTACACACAGTACACACGGTACACACAGTACACACAGTACACACGGTACACACAGTACACACGGTACACACGGTACACACGGTACACGCAGTACACGCAGTACACACGGTACACACAGTACACACCAGTACACACGGTACACACGGTACACACGGTACACACGGTACACACAGTACACACGGTACACACAGTACACTCGGTACACACAGTACACACGGTACACACAGTACACACGGTACACACAGTACACACGGTACACACAGTACACACGGTACACACAGTACACACGGTACACACGGTACACACAGTACACACAGTACACACGGTACACACAGTACACATAGTACACACGGTACATGCAGTACACACGGTACACACGGTACACACGGTACACACAGTACACAGTACACACGGTACACACAGTACACACGGTACACACGGTACACACGGTACACACAGTACACACGGTACACACAGTACACGCAGTACACACAGTACACGCAGTACACACAGTACACACAGTACACACGGTACACACGGTACACGCGGTACACACGGTACACACAGTACACACAGTACACACACTACACACAGTACACGCAGTACACACAGTACACACGGTACACACAGTACACACGGTACACGCAGTACACACAGTACACACGGTACACGCAGTACACACAGTACACACGGTACACACAGTACAAACGGTACACACAGTACACACGGTACACACAGTACACACGGTACACGCAGTACACACAGTACACACGGTACACACAGTACACACAGTACACACGGTACACACAGTACACACGGTACACACGGTACACACGGTACACACAGTACACACAGTACACACGGTACACACGGTACACACGGTACACACGGTACACACAGTACACACAGTACACACGGTACACACAGTACACACGGTACACACGGTACACACTGTACACACGGTACACACAGTACACACGGTACACACAGTACACACAGTACACACGGTACACACGGTACACACGGTACACACAGTACACACGGTACACACGGTACACACGGTACACACAGTACACACTGTACACACGGTACACACAGTACACACGGTACACACGGTACACACAGTACACACTGTACACACGGTACACACGGTACACACAGTACACACAGTACACACAGTACACACGGTACACACGGTACACTACAGAGGCAATTGATATGGGTGCATTTGCATATTTATATAATTATTCACTTACAGTAACCGGGGAGAAGAAGACTTCACAAAAAGAAAGGAACAGGTGCAGCCTGCTATGCATTGATGTACGTGTATCAAACTTTACATAAATGTACGCACACAATTGTTCTGTGCATTAAACAGAAGTTGCAATAATACTCCAACTTTCTGTTTTTTGTATTTTTATACTGCAATGTGCGGACACAATTTGTTTGCTTCTACCTCCTGTGGACATACAGATAGATTAGTTGTAGGTTGCACATGAACCAATCTATCACAGTACATGTGTATATTTTGTAACATTAGAATTGTATTTTATGTTGCAACATCCACATGATTGGTTTGTTTTTATCTAAAGTGAACGTGCAAATGAGGTGGAGTTTGCATGTAAGTCAAAAATGATCTAATCTATTAAATTACACAAAACATGCAAATGAGATTATTCCGTAAAACTATAATTAATAACGTTATATAATAATTACTGTAATCTTCATTTGTAAAGATTATGGTTGCAATATCTAAACTTGTATCTGTGACTGGTTGTTCTTGATACTGCAAATGCACACCAATTTAATTAAGATAAAGAAAACTAATTACACCAAATGATCACTTGCATTCAATCCAGACAGTGAAATCAAGTATGCCTGAGGCCATAGTATCTAGCACTGTTGTCTCACTTCACAGCAAGTCGCTCAATGGTACAGGAGTACTGCAGCTCCACAGCTTGGTAGTCTTCATCCAACTTACTCAACCGGCCCTCTTTTGTCTGTGGGGAACTGGCCTGCATCAGTTCCTTAGAGTCAGACAGCTTCACCTTCTGCAGCTTCTCGAGGGTTCGCACCTCACGCTGAATAGACATGCAAATGGACCTCCTCTTACATCTGAGAACCCATACCCATATGTGAGGGTCCCCACCTCGCGCTGAATACAAGTGCTGAAATGCACCTCTCCTTACACTTGAGAACCCAAGCTGTGGCTTAGCATGGGAATGTGGGAATGTGGCTACTGGGTCATGCAAGTACTCCACACGCACACACACACACACACACACACGTACACACACATGCACACACACGCGCGCGCAGGCGCGCACACACACACGCACATGCATACACATGTGCGCACGTACAAACACGAATACACACACACATGCACATACACACACAAGCACACACACACGCACCTGCACACACACACGCGCACGGGCGTACGCACACACACACACGCACATGCATGCACATGTGCGCACGCACAAACACACACATGAGTACACACACACATACACACACACACACACACACACATGCACACACGCGCGTGCGCACACACACACATGCACACATGTTAAAGGTGGGGTCTGTGGAGCGTGGCAAGCTAGTTGACTGGGCAGCTTGTGTTTGTGCCACCATTGACTATCCCGGCCATACATACACACACACTTCACCTGACATTTCCCTTACTGCAGGCTCCACTTTTCACATGGTCTGTATGGTGTCTCAGGTTTCTTTGGTTTGGCAATTATAGTCATAGTCATCATATGCTTCATTGTGACATATCATGTGTGTGTGCTTGTGTGTGTGTGTGTGTGTGTGTATGTGTGTGTGTGTGTGTGTGTGTGTGTGTGTGTATGCATGTGTGTGTGTATGTGTGTGTGTGTGTGGCATGTGTGGTGTGCGCGTGTGTGTGGTGGCTGAATCAATATGAGAAATAATTGCATTAATTGTAGTTATTTATATATTATTTTATTTACAAACAGTTCGACAAACATGTAATCTCAGTCTTTACTTACAAATATGCACAAATATGAGCTCTTTTCCTAATAATAATTATAATCATATAATATAATAATTATAATAATAATAATAATAATAATAGTGTTTAGGCTGTAGAAGTATAGTTCTTGTTTAGTTAGCTCTCTGCAGTTTCTTATATATAATAATAATAACAATAACAAATGTAAACACATAGACCATTTATTTGCCTTGTGTCCCATAATAATAATAATAATAATAATAATAATAATAATAATAATAATAATAATAATAATGATAATAATAATAATAATAATAATAATAATAATAATAATAATAATAATACTGATAATGCTTAATACCACTAATGATGCCTGTACAATCGTATACGTATGTACAGTATATGGAGCACAAGCAATTTAATCGACAATGCAAAATGAGCTAAAGTGAATGATGCAATTTGTACTAGTGTCACTGGTGAACTCTGTAGCTCTGCAAAGGGAAAGGTACACTCTAAAGACATGTGCGCCATGACTCCCCATACATATGTACATACATATGTACATACATATGTACATACATATGTACATACATACGTATGCATTACCCTCTCCATGCTCACTTTCATGGCAAACTTGACCGTGCCAGCTATCATAATGGAGGTGATGGCTAAGTGTCTGTTGTTGCCTGCTCCACTTGTTTAGATCCTTAAAGGGCCTTCCTGTTGGATTGTAAATACGTATGGCAGAAAGCAGTGTGGAGGTAATGGCAGCACTAGTGTGTGTGTGTGTGCATGTTGTGTGTATGTGTGTGTGTGTACGTTTGTGCGTGTGTGCACAAGCCAAGTACATGTGTTTACATGTTCGCGTGTTTGTGTACTACTAAGTCACTTACAATGTCGTTACATCAAGACTTTTTTCTGCATTGAAATAAACAAACAATACATTTTATACAGTTCCACATAATGTTATTTCTATGCATGCAATACATTATAGCATTTGATGCAAGCAGACATCAATATAATTGAATCCCCATATAATATATATTCACATACAGAATTTTTTATTTTTTATTTTTATAGATATAGCTAAAATGTAGCAAGGGGTCTCTTGCTAAAGGTCTATAATATTATGTGTCTTTGCTGCCCATTTGTGCTTTCTCAAATTTGACTAACATCCTTGAACCACCACAATCTCATAGCTAGAACATCCACCAGATCTGCATCTACATACAACCACCATCACCACAGACTACTACCACTTGGAAAAGTTGCTCGATTACATGTGGAGTGTCTGTGCCACCAGCTGGAACCACCAGTGCAGGTTTCATTGAGTTATATCACCATGTGTGCAAGAGAGTATTTGCACCAAGGCTAAGAGGGAAATGCCACCAACACAAGTTGCAGCCAGCAACGACCACCACCTGTGTGCATGGTGCAAGGGCCACAACCACCACAGGTATTAGGGGCAAAGGTCAGTAATGCCACCACAAGTGTAAGGTGAAAAGGTCAAGGTGCAAAGGGCAGGCCAGCATCCAGTAAAGTTGGAGCAGGAGGAAACAACCAATGTACAACCACCACCACCACCACCGACCAGATCAGGATCAGCACCGCACGATGCAGCAGCAATCAATGCAGCTGTGTGAGAGCACATATTCTTTGACACGCCTTGCACCTTGTGCATGGGTGTCAATGGCTGTAACTTGCGCTGGTACATTTGCATACATGCACAGTGACATCACCAACTGCAACATGCACTGGCCGTGATGTTGTTTCTAACAGCCACTGGCTCAGACACTTCACTTGCACTCGAGCTACTACAACAGACACTAACAACAATCACCACTGAAGAAGGCAGCAGCTGGCGAAATGTTTGTTGTATTCAAGAAACTACAGTGGCTAGTGAACTCCAGTGATAACTCAAGACATAACAATACCTAGCCAGACAAGCTTCTTCAAGGAGACACATGCAAATAAAATAATCAAGAACAAGTGAGCCTATCAGGTTGTGTATGCATATCAACACACCTTTTTTTTTCAATTTTGACCGGCAGTTAAAAAGAACAATTGCTACAACCAACACAACTAAACAGATGAACGTCACAGATGCTGATGCAATGCTCCCTTGTAAGACTGATGAAAATCCTGCAAAAGGTCAGAAAATAGCATTATTATACAACGTTGAACACACAAACGTTTATAACCTTTCAGTTGCTACGTGTATACATTATAGATTATATAATATCAAATGTACAGAGGCTGTCTCTGCAGAACAATGGTCACTGTATTCTGCAGCAGCCAGTTTCGTCCAATAGTATCATGTACAGTAGAACCTGCCTATAGTGGTCACTGTACAAGGCAGCCACCTGTCTACAGCAGCCAGCCTCCCCTGGTCCAATAGTATCATGTACAGTAGAACCTGTCTATAGTGGTCACTGTACAGGGCAGCCACTGTCTACAGCAGCCAGCCTCCCCTGGTCCAATAGTATCATGAACAGTAGAACCTGTCTATAGTGGCCACTGTACAAGGCAGCCACCTGTCTACAGCAGCCAGCCTCCTCTGGTCCAATAGTATCATGTACAGTAGAACCTGTCTATAGTGGTCGCTGTACAAGGCAGCCACCTGTCTACAGCAGCCAGCCACACCTGGTCCAATAGTATCATGTACAGTACGTAGAACATGTCTATAGTGGTCGCTGTACAAGGCAGCCACCTGTCTGTTACCTGGGTTGTCAGCGGAGCTTCCTGTTGGCAGAAGGACTGTATCAGTAGCAGTGCCAACCATTGATGAAGGCTGTGTTGACGACTGACCACCGCCAGCCGATACACTTGAAGTGGACGGTGGAATGACTGCCGTGGGGTGGACACATTGGCTGGTATCTATACAAAATTGAATGAGGACAGATACAAACCGAACTTATCAGTGTACATTTTCAGCTCAATACAAAAGTATGTAAGCAATATTAAACACACCCACTGCTACACAGTAGTGCAGTCACAATAGTTATAATTGAGGTTGTACAGTAAGTATAATAGAAATAGCAATAATTGTTTTGATCCTCCCCTCGCTGATAGCAAGGTCCATTGGAGAATCACAGTTTTCTGCGCTGTTCCTGACGAAGTACAGATGGGAGGAGCAGGCCCCTCTCAGGCGTATAGACAGTACGTATACCTAATGCTACATACTCTCAGCTACTGCTGATACAGTATATTATAATAGGGATTGTACATAGTGTTACTGTTTTAAACTCCAACACACTTTCCACATTAGTCATCTGACATCGAGTGTATACTCTGATAAAGGCCATAGCATTGTGGTAAAAGCATCTGTAATTAATGATGATTAATGTAAGCAAGTTTGTTGGAATTTGAGAAACTAACAATGCAACATTAAATAGCCAACAGAGAATCCCACTTCACAATTACCATAGGGATATCAAGTGGGCTTGTTGAACTAAAAATATTTAATGGGAATTCCCCTTAGTAATCTTTGTTACCATGACTCACAGAGCACACCCTAACTTCCATTTCAACTAAACTGCGTAAGCACTTTTATGCCACATGGTTGTACCACAGCGCATGGACCACAACGGCTACTGCATTCATACCTGCTTGTAGAGTAATGCTCTGGGAGACAACATTTTCACTTCGACAACTGATAGACAGTCCACGGGTGGCGTCAGTCAGTGGTAAGGAATAAAACAGCAGTGTATGATTGCTCCAAAACACGTTTATCCTCCATTGGTCAACCTCGCCTTTGTTAGCGAGATAAAAGTGGTCGGGGCCAATAATCACTTGGGGGGGTATACCTAACGCTGTCTCAAGTCCTTCCGTCTTGCATGTCACGTTCACAGACACTGAGCCAGTGGGACAATAAGAAAATGTCCGAGTACCACCAGTATCTTGGGCAGGAGGCTCCAGAGTCTGTGTCACTGCGCATATATGGAAACAAAGATGTATATTATAGTTACTGTACACAGTACAGGAAACATACAGTGTATTGTGGAGCAGGAATAAGTCAGAAGGAGCTCTTTGAAGCAAAGTCTTAGTTGGAGGGTAAGGCTGAAACTACTATAGCTATACAAACAACCAAGGCAGCAGTTGTGGTCAAGTATCAACTGGACTAGGAGGAGCTCATTTTCAAGAACTTGATAACCACCATATAAGTACACACACAGTAGTAAGATATAAGAAATTGCAAGAACACTTAGCTATTCACACCTGGTCTGTGCCTGTTTACAACCACACTTAGCCCTTACCTCTCTGTGCCTGAAGAAAGTAGACCTCTTTAAGCACAACCAACAGAGGCACTGCCAATCCAATTAGGTCCATCTCAAACAATGTACAATTAATGCACTCGCTATAGTTATAAATTTTAAATATAGTATGGTATAAAACTGGAAGGATGTCTATATACGCATACCAAACTGTTTCCATTAAAATGTACCTTCAAACCAGACGAATATATATTAGGTGTATACGTAGGATTGCTGGCCACCCACACACTGTTGACACTAGTTTTAGTCTACAGCAGGGAGGTAGCTAATGAATATACTTCTGAGGTTGCGCCCATGGTAACCGCTTGAGAAAGTAAACATAGTAAGTAGATTCATTGCATATTTAAAAGGAGGATAACATATGAATATAGTCTCTATTATGTAAATCCAATTTGCGCAGCTGTACTATACCGCCAAAATATCTTCCCGCCAAAATTTCTGCCCACACAAATTACGAAAATGTCTCCCCTGCATATATAATAAACATCACCCCATCACCCTATAAAACTGCAATCGTGCAACTCCAAAGCCAGGAGAATCAAAGATGTCACCAATGCTGGTTAAAATTTAAATGGCTGGCAGAAGTAGGAGCAGCATGTGGCTATGGAGTATCATTCTCCTGTGCATGTTGTCACTTGGAGCAGAAGGTGCAGTTGCATGCAGCTCACCCTGTGCTGTAGAGACACTTCAACGTGTAAATCACGTGCAAGATCACTACCAAATTTAGCAGTTTGGCAGCCACTGTGCCTTCTTGCTGTGTGTGTTTACTGCTAACACCAAGTAGGTCTAGACTTCTTGGTGCCAGACAGGCTGTCTGTTACAAGATACGTATAACAAGATAGAATATATCCCCATATTTACAGTGCAAAACATATTTCACCCCAAAGTCTGTAGCTATAGGAGAGATGATGACACCTTAACTTGTGACAAAATGGAAACACTGGATATTATGCCAACCTGACCAGGTCAGTAAAACTGAAACCATGGCCAGGGGGGGCACGAAGCCCTATTTGTGGCAACCAGTGATCGCCTCCCAGTCATCCAACAAGGGATGGAAGAGCCACAGACAGCTGTTTCGCCCTGATTGGGGCTCATCAGTGTGGCGTACTGATGGTCAATGCCGGATGACCGGCTGTTTCTAAATCCACCCCGGCATTGACCATCAGTACGCCACACTGATGAGCCCCAATCAGGGCGAAACAGCTGTCTGTGGCTCTTCCATCCCTTGTTGGATGACTGGGAGGCGATCACTGGTTGCCACAAATAGGGCTTTGTGCCCCCCCTGGCCATGGTTTCAGTTTTACTGACCTGGTCAGGTTGGCATAATATCCAGTGTTTCCATTTTGTCACAAATTCCCCCACACTGGGCAATGTGTACGAACTCCCATTTTTACCTTAACTTGTAGCAAACTATATACGCACACCTCTATTTCAGTGCACACAGTGGGTCCACTTAGACTGAGCACCAGGCCATATGCAGTGAGACCACTCTATACAGCAGAGGTGTAGTCAATGTACCCCTCAGAGGTAGCTTGCAATAAAAGTCTGCAGTATATGTATATGTTCAGGACAGCATGAAGTGTTCTCACTGAAAGGTATCTATATCCTCAAGTGATCCCTTAACAAAAGATCACACTGCATTACTGACAAAGCTAAGCTAAATCCACTGGCAGCACACAGGTGCACATATTCCTTGATCAACATCACTTTGCTATGCACAAATCATCACACAGTCTATGCTAAATAGATAAAGCTACAAGATGCTGCAGTGATAGTCGACCTGCTAGCATTCAACTCACCGGCCTAACACACTTAAAATCAGCAGCACCTTATCGTACAGGTACGTAGCTACCATACAGTTATAATTATATATGGAAGTCATTCTTTACAAATAAGAACTTATAACTATGTTTCTTAAAACCTTGATTATAGCTGGCTCTGTTGAGTACACATATAGTTATTGTCTTCCGCAGCTCAAGCAGTGCTACGGCTGGACAGGATGCCCGAAAGGGACACACTCTGCCCCAACGACCAGCTCTTCCTCCGCTGCAACCACAACAATACATTCAACGATCCAGAGTGGAGGGTCATTAATGGCACACAGGTGATCCACAGAGGAATAACATTTCGTGGCAGTACTTTGAAAGGTACACACTTGCTGGTAGAGAACACAAAAGTGTTGGAGGTGCTTGCGATTGACAAAGTGCAGCATGACCTTCACAACCTTCGGTATTCGTGCTTGTATGACACCAACCAGGGAGAGATGCAGAGCAATGAGATCACAGTAAAGCTACATGGTAGGTGTGTCGTGCAACCTGGGATGTGTCTGCATACGTACATGTGTGCATGTGCACTGTGTATGAGCATAATTTATATGTGTGCACATGTGAGTCTGTGTATACATGTACATACATTGTGCATGGATTCATATTCATTTATATAATTACGTATGTTCATGACAATGCATGTGCATGCATTGTGTGAATTAGTGTGTGTGTGTGTGTGTGTGTGTGTGTGTGTGTGTGTGTGTGTGTGTGTGTATGTGTGTGTGTGTGTGTGTGTGTGTGTGTGTGTGTGTGTATGTGTGTGTGTGTGTGTGTGTGTGTGTGTGTGTGTGTGTGTGTGTGTGTGTGTGTGTGTGTGTGTGTGTGTGTGTGTGTGTGTGTGTGTGTGTGTGTGTGTGTGTGTGTGCAGCACTTTACTTATTGTGCACATTAAACCTTGCCATTATCATCTTATGTATGTACACTGAACAGAGCCTCCCCCAGTCAGAGGGCTAACAGTTCAAATGATTGGCTCTACAACAGCCATCGTATCCTGGCAACAAGATAAGGATGCCTGCAATCAAACAATCACACCTCTCCTCCTGCTCAACAGCGTGCCAGCTGACTGCAGACTGACAGAAATAAGCAACTTTGAGTGCCTCGTCTCCAATCTTACCCCTGACGCACTGTACATGGTAGATGTGTACATTACCACAGAGGATGGGAGGAGAAGTGCGACAGCTGTTAGCACGTCATTTAAAACAGGTGCGAGTTGAAACTAATGCATGCAGACACACACACACCACTCACACACACACACACACACATACACCACACGCACGCACATACGCACACAACACACACACACACACACAACACACAATACACAACACACACACAGCGCACAGACAACACACACACTGTGCTAATGTGCTACAGAAGTTCCAAGAGAATTTGAACGATAAACACAATATTCAGGTTGCAGCTTAATTAAACAGACATTAATTTACCACTGCTCATTCATTTGAATCATCAAGATGCTTACTGATGACTTGTGCAAATGAATGAGTTAGCGACACTACATTCACACACAGCCTGCATGCATAATTGAGTTACCTACACATGCAATGTAGAAACTGTGTGGATGTGAAAATGAAACACAGAAAGTGTGAGCTGAAGGTGAAGGCAACATGCAGTGTCATTTTATCATTAAATTTTGCATACATATACCTGGCCTGTTATACGCATTCATATTCACTTCTCACCTTGCCATTCACATGCATGAGGTGTTGACATGCACCAACACACAATAGTGAAACTGATCAATGGGGAAACTCCACTAGCCAAAATGTTGGACAGATGTTGTTGTCAGGTAATTCAGACGTTTTGACCCAATCCTGGGTCCTCATCATTGAAAAGATAATCTTACAAAAACGGCAAGGTGATTATATACACATAAGATTATCTTTTCACTGATGAGGACCCAGGATTGGGTCGAAATGTCTAAATTACCCGACAACAACATCTGTCCAACATTTTGGCTAGTGGAGTTTCCCCATTGATCATAATGCAAGAACCTAGCCACGCAGAAACTTTTCAAATACTAAAACTTTCAGTGCCCACAACCTCATTGCCAGGCCAATGGGCATCTATACTAATGATGCCAAACAAGGCTACTGTATCCAAAGCAAAGTCTTGCATGCTGAGTGGGTCATGCAACTACACACACTACTGTTTTCCTCCAAATGAGCTAGACACAAATTGGGTAGAAACATAAGAAATCTGTAGAGTCTTAATGAGTGAAGGAAACACTTGATTGCAGTATCATAAATCAATGCAGATGAATCATAGATTTAAATAATCTAGACACTAAATTGGGTAAAACCATGTGAAATGTGTAATTAATAATGTTAGCAGTGAAGGGAGCATTTGATTGCAGCTGTGTCAGTATACAGATGACCACCCATGAATTCATAAACCATGCTAATTGCATGTATCCAGTTGGGTGCCTTTGCGTGGGAACATTCCTGCATTCTTTCCAGGAAGTCCTACCCACAAACACACCCCAGTCACCCCCCCTTTGTTTATCTTCCCTCCAGAGCCCCGCCTTGGTGGACCACACACACCCTCAGGCAGTGGAGAGGAGTTGCTCTGTGAGTACATACTACAGAGCACAGCATTTTTCATACACAGTGGAACCTCTATATATAGCTATAGAGGACACCACTGCAACCCAGCTGGCTGTCCTGTATACAGTGGAACCTCTCTATAGTGCACACCACTGGGACCCAGCTGGCTGTCCTGTATACAGTGGGACCTCTCTATAGAGGCCACAATTGGGACCCAGCTGGCTGTCCTGTATACACTGAAACCTCTCTATAGAGGACACCATTGGGACCCATGCAGCGGCTGTCCTGTGTACAGTAGAAACTCTCTATAGTGCACACCACTGGGACCCAGCTGGCTGTCCTGTATACAGTGGAACCTCTCTATAGTGGCCACAATTGGGACCCAGCTGGCTGTCCTGTATACAGTGGGACCTCTCTATAGAGGCCACAATTAGGACCCAGCTGGCTGTCCTGTATACAGTGGAACCTCTCTATAGAGGCCACCATTGGGACCCATGCAGCGGCTGTCCTGTGTACAGTAGAAACTCTCTATAGTGCACACCACTGGGACCCAGCTGGCTGTCCTGTATACAGTGGAAGCTCTCTATAGTGGCCACAATTGGGACCCAGCTGGCTGTCCTGTATACAGTGGGACCTCTCTATAGAGGCCACAATTAGGACCCAGCTGGCTGTCCTGTATACAGTGGAACCTCTCTATAGAGGCCACCATTGGGACCCATGCAGCGGCTGTCCTGTGTACAGTAGAAACTCTCTATAGTGCACACCACTGGGACCCAGCTGGCTGTCCTGTATACAGTGGAAGCTCTCTATAGTGGCCACAATTGGGACCCAGCTGGCTGTCCTGTATACAGTGGGACCTCTCTATAGAGGCCACAATTAGGACCCAGCTGGCTGTCCTGTATACACGAAACCTCTCTATAGAGGACACCATTGGGACCCAGCTGGCTGTCCTGTGTACAGTAGAAACTCTCTATAGTGCACACCACTGGGACCCAGCTGGCTGTCCTGTATACAGTGGAACCTCTCTATAGAGGCCATAATTGGGACCCAGCTGGCTGTCCTGTATAGAGAAGTGTCCCTAATTCAGAGGTAGATTTGTACACAGCTCTATGTGGTTGGGACAGCAGACAGTGTCCTCATTAGAGAGGTGTCCTTAATTCAGAAGAGGTTTCACTGTCACACCGACCTCAACGACCATGCAGCATAAGATGAGTGTAGAGTGATAGAGCCCTTTGCATACAGTGGAACCTTTACATACATAGTGGAGCTCCACCTCTAAAACACAGCTGTCTGCTCTATATAGCTAGAGCCAATAAGTCAAATTATATCTACATATTATACTTACAGTATAATTATACAAATAATATAAATGTATAGCTTACATGGTGTGGTTTAGATCGTAGGCAGTGTCCTTATTAGGGAGGTGTTCTTTATTCAGAGTCCAAGAGAGAGGTTCCACTGCAGCTACGTATGTCAGTTAGACACAGTGCAGCTAGTTGAGTGACTAGGAGAAATGGCTACGTAGCTTGTTGTGATTATGCAACATTACAGGTGAATATATGTGTATGCCAGACATGCATATTCATGGATGCATGCACATGCAATTTACTTGCGTCATTTCTCTTACTGCAGGCACAACAGAGCCACTGACATGTGTCCTGTACGGTGTAACAGGTGTCTTTGTTCTGGCAATTGTGGTAATAGTCGGCATATGCTTGATTCGCTTTATAAGACCTCGAAGGTGGGAACATTAGAGCATAACCCTGTACTGTGTGTCTGTGTGTTTGTGTTTATATGTCAGTGTGTGTGTGTTGTGTGAGTGCGTGCGTGCGTGTGTGTGTGTGTGTGTGTGTGTGAGTTTGTGTGTGTATGTGTGTTTGAGTTGTGTCTGTGTGTGTGCTGTGCATGTCAGTGTGTGTGTGTTGTGTGAGTGCGTGTGTGTGTGTGTGTGTTTGTGTTTGTATATATGTGCGTGTCTGTGTGTGTGCTGTGCATGTCAGTGTGTGTGTTTGTGTGTGTGTGCATGTGTGTGTGCATGTCAGTGTGTGTGTGCATGTGTATGTGTATGGGACTTTGGTGATGATTTGACCGTCATGCACGGACAAGTTGTAAGCATGAGGAAAGGTCTGGGCATGTTAATGTGTGACTTTGTGTGAGTGTACTGTATGTGTTAGCAGAATCCAGTAGGAAATATGCTGCAGCTGTTAAAACAGACCTACAAGCATCATAAGAACAGGTACAGGGTAGAGACCTTTTTGAGTTGGTTGTCCATACCGGCAGGCCATCAACAGTAACCAGAATCGCATATATTGAAGATCATCGACTGAACTGCGATGTCCTGCCAAAATTATATCATCGATATATGCGATTCTGGTTACCTGTGCCGGTCGCCAGTATGAATAAAATAGTCTGTAAGTAAACAGCCACTCAGGAATTTAGTAAATAGATTGGCTGATGCAATCCCGCTGATAAATGTATTATGACTGTACAGTACACATGGTACACTACAGAGGCAATTGATATGGGTGGATTTGCATATTTATAATATAATTATTCACTTACAGTGACCGGGGAAGAGAAGACTTCACAAAAAGAAAGGAACAGGTGCAGCCTGCTATGCATTGATGTACGTGTATCAAACCTTAAATAAATGTACGCACACAATTGTTCTGTGCATTAATTAAACAGAAGTTGCAATAATATTCCAACTTTCTGTTTTTTGTATTTTTATACTGCAATGTGCGGACACAATTTGTTTGCTTCTGCCTCCTGTGGACATACAGATAGATTAGTTGTAGGTTGCACATGAACCAATCTATCACAGTACATGTGTATATTTTGTAACATTAGAATTGTATTTTATGTTGCAACATCCACATGATTGGTTTGTTTTTACCTAAAGTGAACGTGCAAATGAGGTGGAGTTTGCATGTAAGTCAAAAATGATCTAATCTATTAAATTACACAAACCGTGCAATTGAGATTATTCCGTAAAACTATAATTAATAACGTTATATAATAATTACTGTAATCTTCATTTCTAAAGATTATGGTTGCAAGAGAAAGGGTAGTTCTCGAATACCAGCTTCAAAACAGGGTTGAAAACCTTGCCGACGTTTCGACCAGATGCTCTGGCCTTCTTCAGGGCGAAGATCTTCGCCCTGAAGAAGGCCAGAGCATCTGGTCGAAACGTCGGCAAGGTTTTCAACCCTGTTTTGAAGCTGGTATTCGAGAACTACCCTTTCTCATGCCTGAGCCAGCTGAGAAGCCCTCACTTCATTATGGTTGCAATATCTAAACTTGTATCTGTGACTGGTTGTTCTTGATACTGCAAATGCACACCAATTTAATTAAGATAAAGAAAACTAATTACACCAAATGATCACTTGCATTCAATCCAGACAGTGAAATCAAGTATGCCTGAGGCCATAGTATCTAGCACTATACTGTTGTCTCACTTCACAGCAAGTCGCTCAATGGTACAGGAGTACTGCAGCTCCACAGCTTGGTAGTCTTCATCCAACTTACTCAACCGGCCCTCTTTTGTCTGTGGGGAACTGGCCTGCATCAGTTCCTTAGAGTCAGGCAGCTTCACCTTCTGCAGCTTCTCGAGGGTTCGCACCTCACGCTGAATACAAGTGTAAATGGACCTCCCCTGAGATCTGAGAACCCATACTTCTACTGCATGTGAGGCATTCCTTCTCTCTCTTTACATCCCCCCCCCCCCCCCTCTCAACCTCCATGGAAGGCCTAACGTGATTGAGCTCATTCCATCATCCACGGTGTACTCTACAGTAGATTCACTCAATATTGACACAGACATATACACACACACACACACACGCGTGCATGCACGCACACACACACACACACCACACACACACACACACACACACACACACACACACACACACAAACACATACACACACACACACACACGCGCGCGCACGCACACACACAACAAACACACACACAAACACAACACACACACAACAAACACACACACACGCACACACACGCACACACAACAAACACACCTGGTATGAGCTGTTCAGCTTGTTCTTGACCATGAGGCGGTACTCCTTGTACTGCTCAGCATTGCTCTTGTCAGTTGCTCGCAGTCTCAGGATTTCATACACCCTCCTCGCTTGCACCTTTGGGGAAGACAGAACAAGACACACTAGTCTGACCTATCCCAACCCCTTCCTGCCTCCATTTTGTGATGACATCATTGCGCCTTGTGATGATGTCATTGCAAAATGGAAGCAGGAACGGGTAAGGCTACGTCAGACCACCAGCACATGTGATATCCATGACAAACCAAGCTGTGCAGACATGCAAGCACACACCACACACCTCCTCCTCCTCTAGTCACCT
>OX465041.1:5553175-5560675 GCA_949841015.1 Aplysina aerophoba
AGCACACAGACGCACACACACTCAAGCACACAGCATACACACCTTAGTCAGTTTTAGTTTAGTGCGACACTCTTCCTCCATCACTTGACTGAAGGCCTGGTGGATGTGAGGTGCCTTAAAACAGGACAGGTTCAGCTTCAAGGCGTTCCTGCAGTCCACGTAGTCCCTGAGTGCAGTGAACTCCTCATTCGGATCCTCCACTGAGCAACAACAAACATGAATACCATTAACAATTGAGCTTACCAAAGAATAATTGAGGGAGAGGGAGAAGAAGATGAACCAGAAACTTTGATTAACTTTACATTATTACTTCATATCATGTACGCATGCTATATTATAGATACGTAGACACATTAATTAAGCTCTCCTAATAAATCTGTTTATGTGCTTGTAACTATATATTCAGGGCAACCTCCCACATGGGGGTATATTGAATTGAGCTTATCGAATGTGAAACTCTTACCAATAATGCTATTAGGGACATGGACTGACCATACTATATATGACTAATCATAATGTGGTTGATTGGTGAAACCTGACACCTGCTGACTAGGTGAACTGACCGTCAGAATTTCTGTTTCAGTGTCTCGGCTGGTGCAACAGATCACTCAGTGTGTGTGTATATGTCTACCTAGCCACTGAGGTCTGTGCAGCAACTGCTGACCAGGAGAAGTATTCTATTCGCTAAGTATCAAGGACTCCCTACTCCCAGCACAGTGACAAAGCCACCTTCTTCCACGTCAATTTGATAAAAGGTCAGTACTTTCTGTCAGTATTACGTTTATACTATGCAAGTTTCTCTGGCTGTCTGGGAACTCCTTGCATTAATGGATAACCACCATGTGAGGTAGGGATAACTAATAACAGGTCGCCAGGCGGACAAGGTGAGGAATTTTAAGCGTAATCCACTTGGTACAAAGTTCTTTGCTTAGACAGCAAGACAGTTTGGCCCCAATACGTAGGGCCTACTTCAGTTGTAGTACAAATCATATCACCTTGTAGCAGATGGATTACGCTTAAAATTCCTCCCCTTGCCCATTTCAGACATGGTAGTGATTCCCTATTCAATCAGAGCCCAAGTTCCTCGAATTCCTCAATTCGTCTCTGCTGTTCACCCCATCTTAGATGTATGTATGTATAGTAACAAAACAATTTCGCTCGTGTTACTACCGTTCACAGACCGATACCACATCTGGACATGGAAGCAAATTCTTATCCTATATAGACACATCGACAAAACAGTTCCTGAACTGACTGGAGGAGTCAAAAGAACTGTAAACACCAATAATAATAGCATGTCTAAGGAAAGAACAGAAGTTGTGAACTACGTACGTTACGCAAAAATGATCCAACACAGGCAGCTCACAAGATTTTGAATGTCACACAGTACCAAAGACGATGGTGTGACGACAGATTACTTGATGTACCAAGGAAGAATATAGTGATATAATATTATTATATATATTAAGAATATAATTATACTGATATATTATTATATACGTACTGTATATTATATAATACCAAACCTTAGCCCTAGCACTAAACCTAACCTGTTGCTACAAAAACAATCCTATAACAACACAGCATGCAGTTTTGTACATGAAGCACCAGGGACTGAGCTGTGGCAACCGGATAGATATGAATGTGATAAGGGTAACATTATTCATTATGTTGTTATGAATATAATTATAAGGGATAGTTTAAACCGCCTGCCTAATTAGTTCAAAAGCTTCAAAAGTGCCAATATTCTTCCTGCCAATATTCCCATTATGTATTATAGTAGGTTGTGGTTTGGAATATCAGGTGACCAATACCTAAGTACGTATGACATAACATGTTTTTCAGCTTCAACACACTGCATTGATCAGCAATGAACTCTCTAACCTTGGCAATGTTACTGCTCTCCGTTACACTTCCCTAGCCAGCTTGACTAGTGAATACAGGACACCTCTCTAATGAGGGCTTGTCTGCAGTCCCACCACATAGAGCTGTGTATGCGTAAATCTATCCGCCAATATTCCCACTATGTACGTATGACATAACATGTTTTCCAGCTTCAACACACTGCATTGATCAGCAATGAACTCTCTAACCTCGGCAACGTCCACTACACTTCCCTAGCCAGCTTGACTAGTGTAATGTGACGTGCTATAGCAGGTAAGCCCACCTAAGACTAGTCTACTACACTAGAGCATCCCGTCTGTACACTACAGCGGAATCTCTATAAAAAGGACACTCTGAATACAGGACACCTCTCTAATGAGGACAGTGTCTGCAGTCCCAACCACATAGACCTGTGTACAAATCTATCTCTGAATTAGGGACACCTCTCTATACAGGACAGCCAGCTGAGTCCCAATGGTGTCCTCTATAGAGAGGTTCCACTGTATACGGGACAGCCAGCTGGGTCCCAATGGTGTCCACTATAGAGAGGTTCCACTGTATACAGGACAGACAGCTGGTCCACATGGTGTCTTCTATAGAGAGATTCTACTGTATATAAAAGTCTTCACCAAGTATTAGGGATGGTCTAACAAGCTAGACAGCCCAACACAGGTGACCTGCTGTAGCTACAGTAAGTTGAAAAGTGATTATGTACTTGTTCACTTATGAACAGGTGCATGGTTTGTGTTTCCTCCTGTTGACACGTGCTGTTTACCTGTAATGTCGTAAACTTGTGGGTTGGGGACAACATCATTGTATACAGCCTGAAGGAGTTCCGCTGAGATGGTAGTTGGATGTGTGTGTGTGTGTGTGTGTGTGTGTGTGTGTGTGTGTGTGTGTGTGTGTGTGTGTGTGTGTGTGTGTGTGTGTGTGAGAGTGTGTGTGTGTGCACAGCGAGAGGGAACTTGATTTACTGAGCTTTCACTTAACAGCAAGAACAGGGGTCAACCACATTGGTAAACTGTTTATACTGCAACAGAAAGTGAATTCACAATAAATCAAATTTTATGACATCCCTCTCTTACCTCCATGGCCTTTTCTTTGGTACAGTGGCAGAACCAACAACTGGCTACAAAGTGAGCAATAATGAAAGTTGTATAAATCACTTGCCAAAATAATTACTGGTCACAAGCCCTAGGCATCGTCTATCGTTCACTTCTCACCTTATTCTAACTCTCGTTCTGTCTGGGTAGGCAAAGAAATTGTAGGTGGTGGTAAAACCCACAATGGAGTAGTGGGTGTGACCAGGGCCACCTGTCACCTTATACCTATGTATGTAAGTACAATAATACGAAAGATATTAGCTTATTAGGTTTGTGTATACATCATTATGCTACATATAACAAAAAGGAATAGATAAATGTATATGTAAATATACATACGTACATAGAACAAACTGGTTAGTGCACTCACGTGAGATAGTAGTCCCAGTTACTATCATCAATATCTGATGGGGAGTTGATTGTAAATCAAATAATTACACCGTCTCACACTGGCTGTACGTACACACTTCAAAAGACATGTACTGTGTGATGAGGTAAACACGCATTTGAACAGTCCTGAGAGTGGCTACGCACGTCTAACATTCTTAAGTACACATACGTTCCCACTAGCCGGAAAGATTCACAAAATGCACACGCTTTGGCAACTTCGGCTACCATCATCAGTGATGGATGGATAGATCAGTGATCAATGGTTACTAATACGCCTGAAATTTGTGTATCTCTATGGGTAGTGTAAGTTAAATTGAAACACTCAATAAAATACACAGCTTAATGCACATTTAATGTAATAAACACAAAGAATAGGGGAATTTGTGGGCAATTTGCGAAGTAGAAGTCAAACAAACAGAACGCTTCAGCTACGTAGGCTATCTTTACCTGTTGTGAAGGCCTACGTACATGGCCAAAACATTCTGTCTATGTGACTTCTACTGCGCAATTTGTTCACATACCCCCATTCAGTCAAGAACAAGTGGTTAATGAACCTCTACCATATCAAATAACAATAAAATTCAAAATGAGTTCAGTACAATACAGAAATTAAGACGCATTCGCTGCAACACCCATAACACTCATCAGGCATGGTCCACGCTTTGATACACCAGTCAGAAGAAACTAAGAAATCTCAGAAATTTAGCCTTCGGCTACTGCCTTTAGTGATGGTGGTAACTGAAATTTCTAAAAAGTGAATCCTTCTGGCAAGTGTGAATGAACTTATACGTATATACAGTATGTCATGATCCTTTGGTAAGCACTAGCCCACGTTTTCACAAGAATTCAGACATTTCGGTGACTATACTGCCACCTTCATCAGTGAAATATAACTTATATAATGTCAGACTACCTAGCCACTCAGGACGTTTCAAACACAGGAAGTAAGACACACTACAACATGGATGGGGCAATATATTGTATGTACACTTAACTGCGGAACTCTGTGCATGTACGTATTGTGTACACCACAGGACTGACCTGTGAAGTTGGCTCCATCGACGTACCAAATAAGGAACACACGAAGCCGTGAGTAGTATGCTTGAAAAGCTGGGGTGGCGGCAGTCACCTAGCAACACACCACATCATGAAACATGTTACGTAAGGGTAGTTTTAAGGGGTTATGAAACATTTTTCAAAAGTGATCTTTGTCAAAGGAAGTTTAAGAAAGTGGTGCAATTTTTGCTCAAATGAGTCAAATCAAGAGTTCACCTTGTACACTTCATAGACTTCTTCTTCTCGCCTGTACTGAGACAGCTTCTCCCCAAATGGCTTAAACGCAGCGTCTTCCTCCACTGCAGCTACAAACTTGTCGATGTTTGTTATGAAGTCTAACAAGAGTGGAAACAACAGTGTAACCCTAACCCTAGAGACCCGGTACAGTTACACTGTCCACACCCATATGCCCCTGTTTAAAAAATGTGTAGGGTAAACAGAATGCAAGCTATTAGTCACACTATCACGGATGTGTTTCGAGAAATAGCTTCACTAAATTCCACATTCCCTTCAGTTAGCAGGGAGCCTCTGACAGTACACATCCTCCACTGTTGAATTAACTAGCAACGTCTGCACAGGACTCCACATTGCAGTTCTAGGATGCATTGTGTGGGTACAAACTCTCAAGTATTCACTCAATATCAGCCACCTCTATTTAACATCAGCATTTCACTTCAGTCCTGGTCACTGTCTCGGCGATGTCCATTGATTTCTTTTGTTTCACCCTCACCTTCCACCAATCTATGGTCTTCCATTCTCCATAGCAACCATTGTATGAGTGATTGTTTGGCTCATGGCCAATCAAGTAGGAATATGAAGGGTGACTGTCAAACATACCCCCATCACCCGTCCATTGTCACTGTCAATGTCACCATCACTGTCACCACAGAGTGACTACTACTACTACATAACCCATGTACGTACGTACGTACGTATGTACAACTGACAATACAGGCCAACAATAGCCTTCACAAACACACTCACCAGGTGGTAGCCATTCAGCAAGTGCAGACACAACATTGTCAGCCTACAGGTAGGTATGAACAACACAACACAACAACTGCAACACGTCAACACATATGAAGCCTGCATGAAGCAATAAGTCTCACTTCCATCCATCTACCATGTGCACACCTCCATACCCAATCCCTCATCCCTATATAATCTCCCCTATACCCTTCTACCCTCTCCATTCCCACCTTTTCTATCCTTCCCCTCTCTCTTCTCCCATCTTTCTCATGTCCCCCATTTTTCCCCTCCCATCCTTCTTCCCACCACTCCCCTCTCCTTTTCTGTTCATTCTCTCTTATCTTTCTCCTCCCATCTGTCACCTCCCCTCCCCTCCCCCCCCTCCCCTCCCCCCCTCCCCTCCCCCACACCTTCAAACCACCAGAAGTGGCGGGGTCAACCTTTTCAGCGTATTTCACTCCCACAAACGTCCTCAATCCACCAGGCGTATAGTACACTTGCACCTCAAGACCACGGTAGCCAAAGATCTTCTCACTACAAGGAGGCAATCCAGTGAAGAGCTTCTGCTCTGCTAGCTCTAGCATGGCAATGATTAGGGAAACTACTCCGGCCAGAAACATTTAAAATGGGATTTCAGATGTTTTGGCTCAATCCCAGGTTTGTCATTATACTGATGAAGGTTATGGAATGGACCAAAACATGTGGAATCCCCTTTTAAAGTTTTCTGGCTTTTGTGGCCTGTGTAGCATACAAGAAGGGAGGAGGAGGAGAATGACAGCTTCATGCATCCCAACTAGTGTTAGGGCATAAGCAGTTTGCAACAAAACAGTCAACACTGTTGGCAATTTAAGGCAAAAAGGGAAATGGAGGACTGAAGATGCATTAGAACACCTTAGTGATTAGACCATACACCCTGGCACACAAGTGTAAATAAATTAAAGAAGCACCTGTCTCACTGGAGATGCATTAGAACCCCCCTAACCTACCTATCTCCAAACACTTGATGAGTGAAGGTGGGGGAAAACTCCAAGGTCTTGTCTTCAATGTCACCACGTTTAGCCACTGTAGAAAAATGCAATAATAATGGCCAAATGACAGGTCCTTTCCGCCACCACCCAGAAAAGTAACAAAGCACAGTACAGAGAAGTATGCATAACCTGTACAGTATCCGATACAAACTGCAGAATATAGCTAGCTAGAAGAGTGTACTTGCGTCCAGTTTTAGCACATCATTAACAGAATGCCACGTTAAGCACATTGCACCTAACTTACCAAACTTAATCTTTACCGCTTCCTGCGCCTCACACGCATACTCCTGATCGCTGACGGAATGAATTCCATCGTCCAGTGTCTCGACAGACATCTTTTCTCCTTTCGCGCCAGATTGAAGCAGATCTATAATATGCTGACGTAATAGCTATTTTTATGCAAATTTCCCCCAAAAGACGCAGCCCAGGCATGGATGATCTATGACGGTGACGGTGCAGTAGCTGTTCGTTCTTCGGCGGGACAACCAGGCAAGACCGGAGGACAAAGGCCCGCCCTCCGCCACTAAGGCGGTATATACCAGTCGACCTGGTGTAGCGGCCGCATCGAGGGCCGCCGTGTATCTTGCGGGGAAAAAGATCTGTGGTAATGGCGTTCGGAGTCCTTACAATGCTGACGATTCTGTCAGTAGGAGGAGTACAAGGTGAGGCCTCACATTCTAAGGTTTTAATGGTCTCTCGATACTCATAGTAAAGACGCTCCTCGTCGAATCCATATAGTGACTTTGGTAGCTATAATATGGGTCGGTCACTAGCTATCAGTTGGTTTATCTGCCTACCTTTTTCCCTATTTCTTCCTTATACTCAGGCGAACTTCAGCTGTTCCTGTACACAGTCCCACCCACTGTTGGTGACAAACTATTCTTCTGTGATTCAATCAAGACAACTATCACCATTACCTGCAATTATTCGTCTAGTTTTCGGTTTAACCCGTCTGTCGTTATCAACGGGGTACCATCCTCAGTATCGGATCTTGATAACAAGACCTATACAGGAAGCTACACAGACACGGGAGGAGTTGAACTTCAATTCCCTGTCAGCAGCGATTTCAG